>CM071867.1:23214669-23267497 GCA_036759665.1 Gynandropsis gynandra
AGTGTGTACTGATAGCTGGGATACGTTGTGACCTTGCGAGATTTTCAGTGTATTGTACTGATACATGGGGTACGTTGTACCTTGCGAGATTTTCAGTGTGCTGGGGTCCTTTGGACTTTGCGAGCGTATGCCCGAGCTAGAGTCATGTGGACTCTGTGTGTTATTATGATCCAGTGTGGTACTAGTCTTAGATTTTGGATACTCAGTTGGGTTGGATAGAGTGATTTGTATATCTTTAGTGTAGACTTTGGATATATGTTATTTTATTATATTCAGTTCGAGCAAGAGAATACGTGGCACAGAGTAGGTACTCGTATTGATCTCACTAAGTGTGTATTTCGTACTCACCCAATTTTTGGACTGTCGTGGATAGACAGGATATGGCGAGGAGAAAAAGTAATGAGGTTGAGCAGTAACATGAAGGTTCACAGTGGACTGATGGGAGAGGCGTCCACGAGGTCTCGATGAGTTTTATTTTGCATTTCGTATTTATTTTATTTATCATGACTATGATATTTACATATTTGTTTTGCTATTTGGTCTGGACCACTCTTATTTCGTAATAAATCATTTACATTTATTTTATAAATGCGTTTGAGCGATGGCACATGTAGGTGATGGTGGACACTCCTAGTCCCGAGGTTGTTCCGGGATGGGGGTGTTACAAATTGATATCAGAGCCTGGTTGTCATTTTTGTTTTTATCGTGTTCACTAGATTTCAAATGTTTTGCGAAATGTTTTAATAAAGCCACGAGACCGTAGCACACATGTCCTTAAATGTCTAGTGGGTTTTGAGTTGTGGAAACTAATAAGAGTTAATTGTGTGTAGGAGACACTACCGAGGATGATGATTACTAGAGCTCTTGGTCGCGGAATGAGTGGAGGCTCTCGTTCCACTAGTCGTACGCAGTCTCAATCATCTGAACGAAAATCGCGAAGTGGAATAGATAGAGATGTCATGAGAGAAATGTTGAGAGGGCTATTAGCAGAAAGTCGACAACATGAACAAGAGGAGAGTTCGGCGACGCCACAAGTACCGGTGCAAGCACCAACACCACCACCAGTACAGCCACCTGCTCCGCCGCAAGTACCGTTGCCATCACCACCAATGTCTCCTCCAGTGTTTAATCAGAGGCATGCGGAGACGTCGGGGTATTTCTATGTCATGGATCACATGACTAAATGGGATACAAGGTCATTTCGTAGCGGTGCGATACCTCCCATGAAGGCGGAGGAATGGATGTTTCGATTAGAGCAGAATTTTCGATCATCTAGATGTCCATTTGAGTTTAATATTGATATTGCGCTCCACTATTTGGAGGGAGAAACGGTGTTTTGGTGGGAAGAGATTCAGAGGGAACGTCCTGATCATGTGTTTTCTTAGGATGAGTTCAAACAACTTTTTGAGTTGAAATATATACCACATGTTGCTCGTGAAGAGATGGAGTTGGCATTTCTACAGCTCACACAAGGTGACCGTACTGTTACTCAGTATTATGAGACTTATTTGGAGTTATCAAGATTTGGGGCTAAATCAATAACCTCAGAAGTTCTCAAGGTCAACAAAGTTTTGCGAGGACAACGACCAGAGATCAGACGCATGATTGAGATAAACAAGCATGGTCTAAACTAGTTCAGAATGCTCAGTTGGCAGAGAAGGGACTCATCGAGGAGGGCATCTTGAAGTCTTCGGATTCCAAGGGGAAAAAGATTGTCCAACAGATTCGAGGAAGATCAGATCAGAGGAAAGCGGTTCCGACACGTCCTGTCGTATCAACATCGAGGTACCCATGTCATCATTGTGGATGTGAGCATGTAGGGGCATGCCAAAGATTTGATAAGCGAGTAGGATGCTTCCGATGTGGAAGTTTAGATCATCAGTTTCGTGATTGCCCCCAGCCAGTGGGAGGAACTATGAGGCGAGGACAATTCGACGAATGTTTCCACTGTGGTAGTATGGATCATTTTCTGAAGGATTGTCCGAGACCACCACCACCAATGGGTCTAACACCACATGTTAGAACTAGGAAGCCTGAAGAGCATGCATCGAAATGTAGGGCTGTACAACCACGAGTATATGCCATGGGAGGTTATGAGAATGAACGTGAGGGCCAAGAAGGAGACGCTCAACCTATCACTGGTATGTCATATCTTTATATTATGTGTATATGCCTTACATATAATGATTGTCTATGTCGAGATGAGTTCCGTGAGAGAATTAAGAAGTAGATTCTTTAAAATATTCGTATTATGTAGGATCGGTAATCGTGGGGGGCATGTCTACTCATGTGTAATTTGACACCGGTGCGACACATAGTTTTGTGAGTCCATCGATGGCTAATAAATTAGTTGTCCAACCTGAGGATCTAACGAGTACTGTCCAAGTGCATACTCCTGGAGGTTAGATTTTAGAATCTCAAGGGGTTGTCAAGGAGGTACCCCTGGTGATAGAAGGAGAAGAACTAGCTACAGAGCTGATCATCATTCCGATGGAATGCTATGATGTGATCCTTGGAATGGATTGGTTGTCAAGACATCGAGCTAAGATGGATTGTCGTCGCGGTCAAGTACGAAGCCAGAAGAGTGGTAAGGAGCTTAAGTATCAAGGAATTCGATCAGGTCAAGAGATTCACATCATCTCAGTGTTACATATGGAATGATTACTAGATCAAGGGTGTGATATATATCTTGCTACTATATCGGTAGAAGAAGAAGGTCCATCTGTGCGAGTCGAGGAGATTCTTGTAGCGCGAGAGTTTACAGATGTTTTCAGAGAACTGCATGGCTTACCACCAACGCGAGGGGATCCATTTGAGATTGAGCTAGAACCGGGTACGGCTCCAATATCAAAGTCTCCATATCGAATGGCACCAGCGGAAATGGTAGAGTTGAATAAGCAATTGGATGAGCTACTTGAGAAAGGTTTTGTACGTCCGAGTACATCACCATGGGGTGCACCAGTCCTATTTGTGAAGAAGAAAGATGGGAGTTTCAGATTGTGCATTGATTATAGGGCTCTAAATAGAGTCACTGTGAAAAATCCTTATCCACTACCGAGGATCGATGAGTTATTAGATCAGTTGAGAGGTGCAACTTGGTTCTCAAAGATAGATTTAGCATCGGGATATCATCAGATTCCAATTGCAGAAGGTGATATTAGAAAGACCGCATTTCGAACTCCATATGGGCATTATGAAATTGCGGTCATGCCACTTGGGTTGACTAATGCCCCTGCTGCGTTCATGAAGCTAATGGACAATGTGTTTCGGGACTACTTAGATCGTTTCGTTATTGTATCTATAGATGACATTCTGGTTTACTCCAAGAGCCAAGAGGAACACGAGGAACATTTGCGCTTAGTGTTAGAGCGTCTCAGAGAACAACGATTGTATGCGAAGTTGAAAAAGTGTAGTTTCTGGAAGAGACGTGTTGGATTTTTGGGACATGTCGTGTCGGAGGAAGGAGTTTCTGTCGATCTTGAGAAGGTGTCAGCGATTGTAAGTTGGAAACAACCGAAGAATGTAACAGAGATAAGGAGTTTTTTAGGACTAGCAGGGTACTATCGACGTTTTGTTATGAACTTTGCTAGTCTAGCAAATGCAATGACGAGACTTAGGGGAAAAGATGTACCTTTTGTTTGGAATGAAGATTGTGAGAAGTCCTTCAAGGAGCTAAAAGAGAAGCTAACGAAAACCCCAGTGTTAACCTTACCACAACCAGGAATTCCATACATAGTATACACGGACGCGTCAAAGACGGGATTAGGATGTGTACTTATGCAGGGAGATCACGTGATTGCTTATGCGTCAAGGCAGTTACTGATAACACGTAATTTGTTATAGTTTTTATATCATTCTTAGGTATAGTTTAGAGTAGATTATTTATATTTCATTCATCTATTGAGCATATTCGAAGACTTTATCCACATTTCGTGTTTTGTGTAGGAAACGAAGGATTGAAGAGAAACACGAGTGATTATGCAATCTAAACCCGAAAACGAAGCTGTGTAACAAGGTTCGGCTTATGCAAGGCCACGGATGGAAGCGAGTACTCAAATACCGAGCGAAAGGAGCGGAAACTACACTTCAAGACATGCCCGCTCGGGTGGATTGAGAGTGCCCGGTCGGGCTGAATCATTCAAGAAAACCCCGTAGCCTTACACGACTCGGGTGCTCAAGGGATATGCTCGGGCATAGGTGCCCGCTCGGGTGCATTTGGAGTGCCCGCTCGGGCTGATTCATGGCAGAAAACCCCGTAAGTTTGCACGACTCGGGCTGATGAAGTACACGGTCGGGCATGGTGCCCGATCGGGCTCATTTGTGTGTGCACGATCGGGTAGGTCACCTGCACGATCGGGTAAAGAGAATGCCCGCTCGGGTCCAGCGTTCCAACAAACTTTCCTAAGAGCTAGATCGGCAAAATTAAAAGGGAAAAATCAGATCTAAAAAGAGGGGGACGAACCAGAACAAATCAGAAGAGATTGGGAGACATTAGGGCAAGGAGAAGAAGGAAGAAAACGACGGATCTACGGATCGGGAGCGAGGAGAATCTACCGAAGGCATCGATTTATGAATAGGGAGTCATCTCTTTCTACATCTATGTCGAATCTAGACTTCTCTTGTGTTTCCTTGTCTGTATTTATGTCTGAGTAGATTCCTTGCCATGGGTTAGAGAGATTTGCTACGTTGTAATGAAGTCTTACGCTTAATGAATGGTGATGCTTAATGCTTTCATTACCTGTACGCCACTTGAATGAATGAATTTGGTTTCTATCATGTTTTCAGATTTCATGGTTGTTCTTAATGCTTTCTCTACCTGTACGCCACTTGATTGAATGATCTTAGAAATCTAATAAACCAACGCCAGGGCATTAGGTTTCGGAACAAAGCCATGATTTAGGGTTTAGCCGGTTTAGAATCTACGCCAGGTCAATCGGTTAAATCTAGGGATTAGGATAGCAGACGTAATGCGTCTATGCATGTAAGATGCGCAATGGATACATTGGCATATGCATGCTAGATAGTGGACAAGTCTACGCCAGTCAGTTCCTATAGGAGAGCTTGAATTCCCTGAATCCATGATAGTGCCTTAGACCAATTATCCTTTTAGAACTTCATTACATTTTTATGCAAACTCTCGACACCCATGGTGCCTAGTCATAAAGTCTATTCTCTTCGATTTAGTTTAGTTCAGCTCAATCAAAATCACAACTTTAGTCACCTCACACGTCTAATTCAATTAGTTCAATAGCTACGAAGTCGCATCAATTCCTTGTGTTCGACCCTAGTTACTACACGATCCGTATTCTTGCGGAAGCGTTAGTCTAGGTTTTATAACTCGATATAACGCATATCAAGTTTTTGGCGCCGTTGCCGGGGAATTGATTACGGCTTAGGAGTTAGGAAACTTTTAGATTAGACATTAGGTTTTTAGGAGTCTTGTTTGTTTCTTGCTTTTTCGTGTTTTTGTTTGTCATTTCGTTTAGAGTCAAGTTCTTTTGCTTCTCGTATCTCACGTGATCTTTGTGTTTGTCTTCTTTTTCTTGTGCAGCTTAATTGTGCATGAGAAACACCGGAAAAGCGGATCTAGTTTTCGACCCCGACATCGATAGAACGCTCCGAAAACTACGGAAAGAATCGAAAGCTAGTGCAAGCAATTCAGTTGATAACACGCAAGCACATTTGGATTTTCAAACCGAGGAAGTGATTGAACAACCGTTTGTTGAAGAGCTAATGGCCGAACGTCAAGATATGAACGTTCAAAACGCGCAACGAGTGCAACCGGCACTGACCTATGGATCATACACGGTCCCTAGGCACACGCAGCTCTTATCTTGCATTGCAAGAAGAAACGCCCGCGTAGAGCTTCAACCGGCATTTATTCAAATGCTTGGTAACGCGGCGTTTAGAGGGAGACCAACCGAGGACCCAAACCAGCATCTCACTGATTTCAAGATGCTATGTCGAACCATAAGGGCTGGAGATGGGGTATCGGATGAGGATATAATGCTAGCTGCTTTCCCGTTCTCGGTGAAAGATAGAGCACAAGATTGGCTATATTCGCAACCAGCGAATTCTATTGCGTCATGGGATCAGCTAGAGGAAAAATTTATGACGAGATTCTTCCCTCAAAACAAAGCTCAGCTAGCCAAGAACAACATCAACACATTTGTGCAAGGGGCAGCCGAGAGTTTGTATGAAGCGTGGGAGCGATTTAAAGGCTACCAACGCCTTTGCCCACATCACGGTATGGATCAAAGTTACCTCATATGCAACTTCATGCAAGGTTTATCGGACAATACGAGGATTTTGATCGTAGCCGCTGCTGGAGGTTCCTTAAGCAACCTCACCTTCCCACAAGTCGAGGATCTCATAGATCGTATGGCTTACGAAGGAAATCAAACCGCCGGAGAGTATAATCGCAACACTCCAGCGAGAGTAGCTAACGTGGATAATACGCGATCCATATATGCCGAGTTAGCGGAAATGAGAGCTGAAATGAGAGCTGAGATGAAAAGTGAATTCAATGAGCTCCGCAATATGATGTCCGGAATGAATCAGCAAGAATATTATGAGCAGCCGGATGAGCAAGGAATTCAAGGGTACGAAGGGGTGAACTATGTGAGCAACGCCCAACCTTTGGGTAATACCTACACACCCGAGTGGAGGAATCACCCCAATCTCTCGTACAAGAATTCCGACGGTGCATTCAATGCACAACGAGCATCGGGAAACTTTCAACCGCGTTTGATGCAACGCAATCAGAATTTCCAGCCGAGGACGCAGCCCCAAAATCAGAATTTTCAACCACGTGCGCTTGCTCCTCCGCAACAAGAAGTTAGACCCGATATCACATCAATGCTAGCTCAAATCATACAAGAGCAAAAGAACCAAGCCAATGATATAAGAGCGTTGAGAACAAGTCATGAAGAGATGAGAGCAGAAAATCAAGAGATGAAAAATGAGTTTGTGGAGGTGAAAACGCATCTTAAGATCTTGGATACTCAAGTCTCACAACTCGCTGCACAATCATCACGACCGCAAGGAATTCTACCGGCGCGGCCGGAAGTAAATCCTCGTGAACACGTCAATGCCATATATCTTCGGAGTGGCAAAGTGGTGGATCAGCCCACTCATTTGATGTTTGAGAAGGATGAAGTGACTAGCACAGCAGTGGAAAATGGCAGCTACGTTGAGAAGCGAAAAATGAAAACCGAGGAAGAGGAAGAGCCGAAATACGTGAAACCGGAACCAAGACCGCCTCCTCTCCCATTCCCACAACGTCAACGTAAGAGACTGATTGATCAAACCATTCCCTCGACATTCGACGAAGGTGAATCATCCAACAAAGCAATGAAAAATGGCAGTGGCAGCAAAGAGTACAAAAGTAAACCCGAGGAGGAGGGAGAGCCGAAATACGTGAAATTGGAACCGAGATCACCTCCTTTGCCATTTCCTCAACGTCAACGCAAAAAGGATGATGACGCTCAATTTGCGAAATTTGCTGAGATGTTGAAAAAGATGGACATCACGATACCATTCCATGAGGCGTTGAAGAAGATGCCTTCATACGCCAAGTTCCTCAAAGAGATACTTGCGAACAAGCGAGACGTGGAGATGGAATCCGTTATGGTAACGAATTCAATGCTGCAGCCTAATCTACCCAAAAAGATGCCGGATCCAGGTATATTCGTAATCCCTTGTAAAATTGGAGATTATGAAATAAACCATGCACTAATCGATGTCGGAGCAAGCGTAAGCGTGCTACCATTGTCTTTGTATAAGAAATTGGATCTTAGGGGTAAGATGGATCTTCGACCGACGAGAATGGCGTTAACCATGGCTGATAGGAGTGTTAGGATACCCGAGGGAAGGCTGGAAGACGTGCCTTTGCAGATAGGAAAATTTTTCGTCCCGGTTGACTTCGTTGTACTAGATATGGAGGAGGACGAGAAAATTCCAATCATCCTTGGTAGGCCGTTTCTCAATACGGCAAAGACGATCATACATTGCGCTGAGGGTAGACTCACACTTAAATTCGGGGATGAAGAAGTGGAGTTCAATCTGAACGACACACTTAAGCAACCATGTATGGTGGATTCGGTATTCCACATCGACGTCCTAGAGGAGTTAGCCAATGAAGTCTTCGAGAAGTTTGGGATATTAGATCCTTTTGAGATGACTCTTCCAGCAGCTAGAGAGGGGTTTTGTAAGTACATTAACGGAGTGAAGCTTTGTACAAAGCTACTGGATGAAAAGGATATAGAAGAAATCCCAAACCCCGAGTTAGACGAACCCCGAGCAGAATTCTGCGCGACCCGAGCAAAGCGGATCGCAACCTCAGATAAGGATGGATTCTCGGGTAATCCTCATCAAGGCAATTTCTCAACTCATAACCACATGAGTACAGATCAGTTGGGGAAGGTTTCGAGCCAAGAAGACGTTGCAAACCAGTGCACAACCCTCCGACAAATCCAGGCAGATTCCAGCGCAGCACAAACGGCTCACATCGACAATTCGTCCATTCTTGAGGTACCTAGCAACCACTACAAACGTCCAGCATCAGATTGGAACATTGATAAGGCATCCAAGATGAAGGTTGAAATGAAGAATAGGGACGACATGACTGATCGGGGAAGGAATTCAATTGAACCGCGTACTACACTCTATCGACCACCTCATGTACGCAGGATGCTACGCACACAACGACGTCAAGGACGTCCATCTAATGGGTAGCACATTTTGGTCAAGCTCAAGACCTTAAACAAGCGCTTATCGGGAGGCAACCCGACTTTTGCATTTTTCATTTCATTTCTTTTTTCGGACTATTTCTTTTTCTTTTCATATTGATATACTTGGTGGGATTGTATTCTTCCCTTTTGGATTGTGTGAATATTTTTCGCAGGTTTTTCAACGTCCATATCATCCATGAAGAGGAAACACAAACACGGGATTGGAAGCTACACAAGGTGCACACGTTCCAACCCTTCTTTTCCCGTTATTTTGTTTCTCCTAGGTTTTGAACACCGGGACGGTGTTTCATTCAAGTCTGGGGGGGAGTACTCATCGAGTATTGTCATGTGATTAGACTTAGATGATTAGGATTAGATGTAGATTTTTGTTTTTCTAGGAATAAACGGATGGATACTTAGCATGGATTTTCGAGTTTTAGTCATTAGTACAACTTTGTCGAATCGTGAACAATGGTCTAGGTTTGCTTAGAAGTCTTCTTGATCCCGATTAGTTAGGTAATTGTGCTTGAAACCATGACCATTAGTTGCATCTACCTCCTAAGTTTCATACCAAGTATCATATCTCCAAGTATACCGATTATTCAATGCTTGTTAGATTGATTTTAGCGTTCATTAGATTCCACACGCTTATACTCCGCTGTCAATTTTTTCTCCTTGGATAAGTTAACTATTTAAGGTTTCCATTGACATGAGTACATCGATATCGATGGTTCGGGTCTAAGTGGTGGGTTGAGGCGTTATTCTACGTCCTAAGGGTTAGATTGATGCGAATTCGTCATAAAAAGAAAAAGAAAAAAAAAATGAATGAAAGAAAAATAAAAAGAGAGAGTATTCTTCAATAACGCATCTCTTCACTCCGCTAAGGTTGAGAAACCTTATGAGTGTGCCATAGGCAGCCTGGGTCTAAGTAGAAAGCCAACCTCTTCGACTTCGACGTCCTAGGAACCGAGCGTGGAATTATAAAAAAAAAAAGAGAAAAGAAAAAAAAAAGAATAAGAACGAGAAAAAAATGAGTTTTAAGATATCTCAAGCTTAGAAGAGTTTGGTATGGAGAACGCTTGGATGTTGCTTAGGAGTACGGACTAAACTTAGGTCATTGGTAGGATTGCATGGTTCGAGACTTTCGGGTGATAGAGGTCTAAACTAGGTACGCTTAGGCTTACGTTCATGTGACGCGTTGATTTGTATGATGGCTAAATTCTTCGACGTATTTGTATTGGTATCCATGGTTGTTTAGCTCTTCTAGTACTCGACTCTAGGTTTGCTCGAGGACGAGCAAAAGGTTAAGTCTGGGGGAGTTTGATAACACGTAATTTGTTATAGTTTTTATATCATTCTTAGGTCTAGTTTAGAGTAGATTATTTATATTTCATTCATCTATTGAGCATATTCGAAGACTTTATCCACATTTCGTGTTTTGTGTAGGAAACGAAGGATTGAAGAGAAACACGAGTGATTATGCAATCTAAACCCGAAAACGAAGCTGTGTAACAAGGTTCGGCTTATGCAAGGCCACGGATGGAAGCGAGCACTCAAACACCGAGCGAAAGGAGCGGAAACTACACTTCAAGACATGCCCGCTCGGGTGGATTGAGAGTGCCCGGTCGGGCTGAATCATTCAAGAAAACCCCGTAGCCTTACACGACTCGGGTGCTCAAGGGATATGCTCGGGCATAGGTGCCCGCTCGGGTGCATTTGGAGTGCCCGCTCGGGCTGATTCATGGCAGAAAACCCCGTAAGTTTGCACGACTCGGGCTGATGAAGTACACGGTCGGGCATGGTGCCCGATCGGGCTCATTTGTGTGTGCACGATCGGGTAGGTCACCTGCACGATCGGGTAAAGAGAATGCCCGCTCGGGTCCAGCGTTCCAACAAACTTTCCTAAGATCTAGATCGGCAAAATTAAAAGGGAAAATCAGATCTAAAAAGAGGGGGACGAACCAGAACACATCAGAGGAGTCTCGACACCCATGGTGCCTAGCCATAAAGTCTATTCTCTTCGATTTAGTTTAGTTCAGTTCAATCACAATCACAACTTTAGTCACCTCACACGTCTAATTCAATTAGTTCAATAGCTACGAAGTCGCATCAATTCCTTGTGTTCGACCCTAGTTACTACACGATCCGTATTCTTGCGGAAGCGTTAGTCTAGGTTTTATTACTCGATATAACGCATATCAGTTACGTATGCATTAAGAGAATTATCCGACTCATGATTTAGAGATGGCAGTTGTGGTCTTCGCGTTAAAGATTTGGAGGCTGGTCTATTGAGTAGAATTTGTACATCATAATTATTCGATGAGAGGTTACAGAAGATTCGTAATAATCAGCAAGACCCGAGGTACAAGTTGTATCCGATCAGGGAAGACGGTCTAATGATGATTAGTGGTCGAGTTTGTGTACCGAAGGATCTAGAGATCGGAGAAGAGATTTTGAGCCAAGCTCATCAATCTAAGTTTTCGATTCATCTGGGATCGACGAAGATGTATCGGGATGTTCGCCAGCTTAATCAATGGCCAGGGATGAAGAAGGACATTGCTCGATGGGTAGCAAAATGTCCAACGTGTCAATTAATTAAAGCGGAGCAACAAGTACCAAGCGGGAAATTACAAAGTCTACCAATCCCCGAATGGAAGTGGGATCATATTACCATGGATTTCGTGATGGGTCTTCCAAGGACGCAAAGTGGTAAGGATACTATTTGGGTAGTCGCGGATCGACTAACTAAATCGGCTCATTTAATTCCGATAAAGAATACTTTTGATGTGAATCAGCTAGCAAGGATATATATTGCACAAATTGTGAAGTTTTATGGGGTTCCATCAAGCATTGTTTCAGATCGATATGGGAGATTCACCTCACATCTTTGGCAGGCGTTTCAAAAAGTGTTAGGAACCAAATTACGCATGAGCACCGCATATCATCCACAGACAGACGGACAATCTGAGAGAACTATAAAGACGCTTGAGGATCTATTACTAGCATGTGCGTTGGAGTGGCCTAGTAGTTGGAGAATCATTTACCACTCATACAACAATAGCTATCATGCTAGCATTGGGATGCCACCATCGGAAGCTTTATACGGGCGACCATGTCGTACACCATTGTGCTGGACTGAAGTGGGGGAGAGATCTATCTTCGGAGCAGAGATCGTCGAGGAGACTATGGAAAAGATAAGAATTGTTAAGATGAAAATGAAGACGGTTCAAGATCGTCAGAAGAGTTATGCTGATCTAAAAAGGAAAGATGTTGAGTTTAACATTGGAGATATGGTGTATTTGTGGATTCAAGCGAGGCGAGGGAGATCAGGTGGGAGTCGAGTGAACAAGCTATCACCAAGGTTTACGGAACCGTTTAAAGTGGCTGTGCGAATTGGAGTAGTGGCCTATCGATTGGAGCTTCCCTCATCATTAGAGGGATTACATGAAGTGTTTCATGTATCGTTGTTGCGTAAGTGTTTATCAGTACCAGAGAAGATACTTGTAGACCACCAAAAACCTTGAGGAAGGACTTAACATATAAAGAACGTCCAATACGCATTGTGGATCACCAAGTGAAACAGTTGAGGCGTAAACAAATTCCGATGATAAAGGTTGTGTGGGAACATCATGGCGTGGAAGGAGCAACATGGGAATTAGAGGAAGATATGAGACATGAGTATCCCGAGTTGTTTGAAGACGAGTTGTATGGTTCTTCTATTCATTGAATACAGATGCTATCGTAAGAATCAGAGATATAGAATTCGAGGACGAATTCTTTTGTAGTGGGGGAGAATTGTAAGACCCGTTAAAACGGAGAAGTCGGTAACACCGACTGTAAATATATATATATATATATATATATATTATATAATTAAAATATTAGGTTAACAAAAAAGGAGTGCTGACGTGATATTGTAAAAGAGAGAGAGAGAGAGAGAGAATTGCCGAGAGGAAGAGAAAGGGAAGAAGAGAAAAGAAGAAAAAAAATAGGAGGAATAAGAAATTGGAGAAGGATCTTCAATTTTCATCGCGTTCTTTGTGGGTGGATTCTAATCGCGATTGTGGAAAATCTCTAAATAATTCGTTGTGATTATTCACTTCATTCAAATGTTTATATTATGGAAATTCATGAAATTTAACGGATCTATAATAAGGAAAAATTGGTCGGTGTTGTTGCTAGCAATATTAGCCAGAATCGTCAAATCGTCGGGAAGCTAAGGTGATGATTTTCTCCACCCTAATTTCGGATTTGTGATCGATTTATGGAAGAGATTATATATTTAAAATGAGGCATGATCACGATAGAATTTATAGGATCATAATGGGAAAAATGAGACGTTACAAGTGGAATTGGATGAAAACCCTAAATTTGTCGTATGAAAATTGATGATAAGTATATGAGTTGTTTAAGTGACTAGAGATGATCTAGAGAACTGACGTGCGACCAAGTGTTGGGGTCGGAGAACGTCGATATTTGGGTTCGATGTTTAAACCAAGTGAATATCTTGTTATTGTGCTCGATCGGGTAGTTTCACACTCGAACCTTCAGAAGAAGGAGTGTGCGAGCGCGTTGGTGAGAGTTGTCACGTGAGGAGTATCGGGTCGATGACGTTAGTATTGCGACACTTGGATCTGGGCCGGCGTCATACCGTGTTGGAGTTGTGGTAACTTTGCGAGCGACGGAGCGTCGAGTTAGTCAGATCAGTGGATCTGCCAGCGTCGTACCGTGTTGAGGTTGTGGTAACCTTTCGAGCGACGGAGCGCTGTATGGTACTGATAGTTGGGGTACGTTGTGACCTTGCGAGATTTTTAGTGTATTGTACTGATACATGGGGTACGTTGTGACCTTGCGAGATTTTCAGTGTGCTGGGGTCCTTTGGACTTTGCGAGCGTATGCCCGAGCTAGAGTCATGTGGACTCTGTGTGGATACTCAGTTGGGTTGGGTAGAGTGATTTGTATATCTTTAGTTTAGACTTTGGATATATGTTATTTTATGATATTCAGTTCGAGCAGGAAAATACGTGGCACAGAGTACGTACCCGTATTGATCTCACTGAGTGCGTATTTCCTACTCACCCAATTTTTGGGCTGTTGTGGATGGACATGATATGGCGAGGAGAAAAAGTAATGAGGTTGAGCAGCAAAATGAAGGTTCACAGCGAACTGATGTGAGAGGCGTGCACGATGTCTCGATGAGTTTTATTTTGCATTTCGTATTTATTTTATTTTTCGCGACTATGATATTTACATATTTGTTTTGCTATTTGGTCCGGACCACTCTTATTTCGGAATAAATCATTTATATTTATTTTATAAATGCGTTTGAGCGATTACACGTGTAGCCACTTCTTGGAGGTGATGGTTGACACTCCTAATCCCGTGGTGATGGGGTTAGACGGTTCCGCGTCACGTTCGCTGTGAATCGATAGAAACAAACCCCTTACTTGTATGAACCTATGAGGATGACAATATCTAGTATGATAACGGAAATTGAACGACACAACCAATTTAACGTGGAAAACCTCCTCTGTGTGGGAAGTAAAAACCACGGGACCGTAGGCCACCCAAAAATCCACTACAATAATTTATGGGTTACAACATCCACACCACACCTCCAATAGAACAATAGATACAACAACGAGATTTACAGAATATTCTATCCAATATTCAAATCTCTAAAACCCGAGAGAGAACCATAACACCAAGCTGTAACTTAGGCAGTAAGCAACCCCTGTATCCTATGATTCCGGCCACCAACGTCTAATCCAACCGTACAAATCAAAGTTCAAAGGGTCCAGAGTACACCTACCAAATTTCAGCTTGATCGGAGAAGAACGCACCGTCTGATTTTCCAAACAATCGGACCTGCGCGTCTGAGACAGCACCAGAGAACAGTCTCGGTAATCAGATCGTTTCTCCAAAACTGACCGTTGGATTGACAATCCCACCAGACAGAATCAAGAGCCACGAGTGATAAAACTCTCCTCCAAATTTTATACCGATCGGACCACGGGAAGTTGGCCGATCGTCGACGTTTTCACAGAAACTCAGACTATCTTTCTTCTCCCTCACTCTCTTTATCTATTTGTCTTGGAGGTCTCACATCTTGTAATCTGAAGCACAAATGCATGGTTTATATAGAGAAGTCTGAAGCAATTGTCAAGGGAACAGCCATCCCTTTTTTTACCAAGAAAATTTGGCCATAGACATGGTTTTGTCAACAAAAACCCACCGTTCATTCCTCCACATAGGGAGGAACGCCAACAAATCTCCCCTTTCCGACTATGTGGAGGAAACCGCCATCCCAGCGATCTTGCGACATATCTCAAGCTTCCCTCTAGGCAACGTCTTAGTCATCATGTCGGCCCCATTATCATCTGTATGAACCTTCTCGAGTTCAAGTTCTTTTGAATCCACGACATCTCGTATCCAATGATATCGAACATTTATATGCTTCGACTTGGAATGAAACGTCTGATTCTTCCCAAGATGAATGGCACTCTGACTGTCACACAACAAGACGTACCTATCTTGCTTAAAACCAAGCTGCTCAACAAACCTCTTCATCCATAACAACTCCTTACAAGCTTCAGTTGTGGCGATAAACTCTGTCTCAGTGGTAGAAAGTGCAATGCACTTTTGCAACCTTGATTGCCATGCCACAGCTCCACCCGCAAAGGTTACCAAGTAACCCGAAGTAGATTTAAAAGAATCAGTGTCTCCAACCATGTCGGAATCTGTGTACCCGACCAACAGAGGTTTGTCACCTCCAAACACAAGTCTCAGACCGGAAGTCCCGCGAAGATATCTCAGAATCCACTTCACTGCCTTCCAATGTTCTCTTCCTGGATTAGAAAGAAAACGACTGACAACACCAACGGCATGAGCTAAATCTGGTCTCGTACAAACCATAGCGTACATCAAACTACCCACTGCAGAGGCATACGGGACACGTCTCATGTCCTCCTTCTCTGAATCTGAACTTGGACTATGTTGCTTACTCAATCTAAAGTGTGTAGCAAGAGGCGTACTCACAACTTTAGATTTGTCCATATGGAACCGTTGAAGTACTTTCTCAATGTACTTCTCCTGCGACAGATACAACAACCTACGACTTCTGTCACGAACAATTCTCATTCCGAGAATCTGCTTTGCTGGTCCCAAATCCTTCATAGCAAAGAACTGGCTGAGTTGCTTCTTCAACTCAATTACCCTCATCATGTTCTTGCCCACAATCAACATATCGTCCACATAGAGCAGCAAGATGATGAAATCATCACCAGAGAAGTTATGCACAAACACACAATGGTCTGAATGAGTCTTCTTGTAACCATGCTCACTGACTCAAACTTCTTGTACCATTGTCTCGGTGCTTGCTTCAACCCATAAAGACTTTTCTTCAAGCGACAAACGTAATCTTCTTTGCCCTTCTCAACAAAGCCTTCAGGTTGTACCATATAAATCTCTTCCTCCAAATCACCATGAAGGAAAGCCGTCTTCACATCCATTTGCTCCACCTCCAAGTTAAGACTAGCTGCCAATCCAAGCACAACCCGAATGGATGACATCTTGACAACCGGCGAAAAGATCTCATCAAAATCAACTCCTTTCTTCTGACTGAAACCTTTTACAACCAGCCGAGCCTTGAACCGAGGATGCAAACTGTGCTCTTCATGCTTAACCCTGAACACCCACTTGTTAAGCAATGCCCGTTTACCCTCAGGCAACTTCACCAACTCATACGTATGATTCTTGTGCAAAGAATCCATCTCGTCATTCATGGCCTTCAGCCACTCTTCTCTGTGTTCATCCTTGAGAGCTTCGTTTAAACTCTCCGGTTCTCCCCCTTCAGTAAGTAATACAAACTCACTAGGGCTATACCTCGTTGATGGTATCCGTTGTCTCTCTGATCTTCTGAGAATAGGTGAATGCTCGGTAGTTGGTGTTTCAACCCGATCATCATTACCAATACCATCATGAACCTGTACGGGAGCATCTGTACCAGGTGTATCAACATGAACCTCATCTTCAACTGAATCTTGAACCGATGTCTGAGGAATCATCCCCGAACTGATCAAACCCTCACTACTCGGAGTTGGATTTTTACATTTCTCAATGTCTCGAATAGTTTGATCTTCTATGAACACAGCATCCCTACTTCTGACGAGCTTTTTCTCCACTGGATCAAAAAACCTGTATCCGAAATCATCCTGACCGTAACCAATGAACACACATTGTCTTGACTTCGCATCAAGCTTCGATCTCTCATCCTTTGGAATGTGAACAAAAGCTTTACACCCGAACACCTTCAAATGACTGTAAGAAACATCCTTACCAGTCCACACTCGCTCTGGAACATCACCCTGAAGCGGTGCACTAGGTGACAGATTCAAGACATGAACCACAGTGCTCAAAGCTTCACCCCAAAAGGAATCCGACAATCCTGACTGTGAAATCAAACATCTGACCCTTTCCATGATCGTCCTGTTCATCCTTTCAGCCAACCCATTCAACTGCGGCGTCTTAGGCGGCGTCTTCTCATGTCTAATACCCTGTTTCCGGCAATAGTCATCAAACGGTCCAGAATATTCACCTCCATTATCACTTCGGATACACTTTAGTTTCTTTCCAGTTTGTCTCTCCACCAATGCTTGAAACTGCTTGAAAAACCCCAGAACTTGATCTTTTGTCCTCATAGTGTAAGCCCACAATTTCCTCGAATGATCATCGATAAATGTGACAAAATATGAGGCACCACCTAGAGATCTTGTCTTCAACGGACCACACACATCCGAATGCACCAAATCAAGTATCTCCGGCTTTCTCGACGGTCTAGAGGACTTGAACGAGACCCTGTTTTGCTTCCCCGCAAAACAATGATCACACTTCTTTAAGTGCAACCCAGAGATTCCCTGAAGAACCTCATTCTTCGACAGTACAGACAATCCTTTCTCGCTTATGTGTCCGAGTCTTCTATGCCACAACTCAGTAGCGCTGTCACTTTCCAAGGCATTGATGACATCCTTAGAAAGCTTAGCTTGTATCAAATACAGTGACAAAGACTTCTCACCTCGAGCTATAACCATGGAACCTTTAGTAAGCTTCCACTGGCCACCAGTGAATGTACTGCAAAACCCTTCATCGTCAAGTCTCCCCACAGAGATCAAGTTTAACCGTACATCTGGAACGTGCTTAACTCCTTTAAGCACAAGTCTAGTACCAAGACTAGTCTCCAAGCAGACATCTCCAATGCCAACAACAGAAGCTGAACCATCATTACCCATCTTAACGGAACCAAAGCTACCCGGAGTATAAGTAGCAAA
This sequence comes from Gynandropsis gynandra, assembly GCA_036759665.1. Taxonomy (NCBI): domain Eukaryota; kingdom Viridiplantae; phylum Streptophyta; class Magnoliopsida; order Brassicales; family Cleomaceae; genus Gynandropsis; species Gynandropsis gynandra. The sequence continues at coordinate 23,232,728 of CM071867.1, forward strand.
GAACTCACGTCTTGATGTAGCATGAATGGAAGCTCCACTGTCAATAACCCAACTCGTCTCATGGCATGCGAGATTTATCATGTCATCACCAAGCATTATTAGGAACTCTTCTGCAACAGCAACTCGTTCCTCAATGTCTCCATTTTTCTTTTTCTTCTTTAAATAAATGAGATATACTGTTTTTTCCTCTGAGATTTTTATTTTTCTTTTTCTCTTTTGGGCAAAATACAAATGTTTCCATTTTCTTTCACCTTTGCTATAAATGTGTCAGCTCGGTGGTAGGACGAAGTTTTACCATAATACCCTTCCCCATATAAAAATTTTCCTTTAGCAAGAGAAAGAAAAGGGAGTGAAATAGGATAATTATGTATGGAATAAATGGTTTTTGGATTTTTGCTTAGACAAATTCAAATTCAAAACTGCCGACTAGTAGTGATAGTTGATTTTCAAAGTTTGTCTTTCTTTATATCATTTTTAATTCAAAATATTTTTATGAGATATTTTAATATCTTCAAAATTTTGAGCTATTAATATTTTAATATATTTGAAATATGTAATATATATTAGATTGTAAGAATGTCAAAGATATTTGGTTCATTTATATTATAATTGGGTTTTTGAGCTATTACACTTTAATCATATTCTCCTTTCAATGTTTCCACTAATCTTATTTTTACCTAAATTATCACTAATAATCCTATTTCCTCTAAACTATCCAAACGCGTCATATTCTCCCATCCGTTTAAAATGTGTTAATTTTTCTGTAAAATCCTTTAAAAACAGCATATTCCCCCGAATTATATGATTTTTAGCCTATTCTCTCTAAAGATTGTACCTTTAGTCTATTTTCCTCTAAGTTTATTATTATATCCCCTTAAAATTTAAAAATTTATTATATAACTCTTTCAAATTTATTAAATCATCTTATATCCCCTAAAGTTTAAGATTAATATTATCTTCCCCTACAATGTGTAAATAAATACAAAAGCAATATATTACATTTAATTTTTTTTATTTTTCTCTAAAGTGTAGAAAATTATAAACGCAACATATTATATTTAAGCTTATGAACCTATGAGGATGACAATATCTAGTATGATAACGGAAATTGAACGACACAACCAATTTAACGTGGAAAACCTCCTCTGTGTGAGGAGTAAAAACCACGGGACCGTAGTCCACCCAAAAATCCACTACAATAATTTATGGGTTACAACGTCCACACCACACCTCCAATAAAACAATAGATACAACAACGAGATTTATAGAATATTCTATCCAATATTCAAATCTCTAAAACCCGAGAGAGAACCAAACACCAAGCTGTAACTTAGGCAGTAAACAACCCATGTATCCTATGATTCCGGCCACCAACGTCTAATCCAACCGTACAAATCAAAGTTCAAAGGGTCCAGAATACACCTACCAAATTTCAGCTTGATCGGAGAAGAACGCACCGTCCGATTTTCCAAACAATCGGACCTGCGCGTCTGAGACAGCACCAGAGAACAGTCTCGGTAATCAGATCGTTTCTCCAAAACTGACCGTTGGATTGACAATCCCACCAGACAGAATCAAGAGCCACGAGTGATGAAACTCTCCTCCAAATTTTACGCCGATCGGACCACGGGAAGTCGGCCGATCGTCGACGTTTTCACAGAAACTCAGACTATCTTTCTTCTCCTTCACTCTCTTTATCTATTTGTCTTGGTGGTCTCACATCTTATAATCTGAAGCACAAATGCATGGTTTATATAGAGAAGTCTGAAGCAATTGTCAAGGGAACAGCCATCCCTTTTTTTACCAAGAAAATTTGGTCATAGACATGATTTTGTCAACAAAAACCCACCGTCCATTCCTCCACATAGGGAGGAACGCCAACACGTGGTTGTTCCGGGATGGGTGTGTTACATTCCTCATTTGATCAACCATCGCCTCACCACTCCTCCTCTCGCAACATCTTGGGAGGATGTGCTCACTTGGATTTCGCTCTTGTATCAGTCCATAATTTTTCACACCCTTAGTCTAATCACTTGGCATGATCCAAAATTGTAGCTAGTCCTTTGGTGCAAAATGTGGTTCGGACTAACATGTCTTCTATCTTGATTTAGGATTGTTTCGAACTTGGGTCGGTTGTTACATTGTTGGTACTACTTTGTTCAGCCGTATATCTGAACTCCTGTGAAATTTCTTCTCATATCTATGAATACGTCAATTTTAGAAAGAAAATCACTTGTTTGTAGTTGAATGGGAATAACTACAAGATTTTCGTATTATTTTTCTTGATTTTTAATAAAATTATCATATTATAAAACTAAATACATCCGTGACCATTAATAACAATCATAACTCGAAAATATTGAGATTCTCTTGAAACGTGTTAATAGATTCTAACCTATACTTGGCTCGAAGAAACACGTGGGTCATCACGGGAATATTAAATCCCACCGTTTCATACACCTTTTTTTCACCGAAACACTAAAGAGAGCATAAAATATTTATGTAACATAAATTAAAATATAAGTATATGAATAATTTAAAAGCAGAAATAAAATAACGTTTAATTTCACTCTATATATACTACGTTGCCATGCCCAATGTATTCGTGTGCTTCCTTACCCATACACAGGCAATTAGAAGAGAGACGGAGAGAGAGTGAGGAAAAGAAGAGAGAGAGAGAGAGATTAATTATTAATTAATAGCTCGTTGATTAATAATTAGTCATGAGTTATTGCGATGGAAAATGGACGCCAATTATCATGATGATTCTGATTAACTCGGCGAGCGGTTCGGTTAACGCCATGGTTAAGAAAATCCTCGATGACGGTCTTAACCATATGGTCATCGCTACGTATCGCCTCGCTATTTCTACTGTTTTCTTAATACCAATTGCATATTTTTGGGAACGGTTAGTAAAGTTCAGTTTAACATATATTTTTATAATTATCAAATTATGTATGTTTGAATACAATATATCTCGTTAAACATTTTTTCTTATGTTTTTTGTAATTACGCAGGAAAACAAGACCGAGGCTTACTTTCAGCATATTGTGCCAGCTTTTCTTCAGTGCTCTTCTAGGGTTCGTTTATTTAGTCTTGGCCATTAATTTCTTAATATTTGCGCTATCCTCCTATTTTTACCCTGTTAATCTATCATAAACAAATCTTATTGATTAAGATATAATAGTGTTACTTTTAATTTAGGGCAAGTTTGACGCAGTATTTCTTCCTGCTCGGCCTCTCGTACACATCAGCTACATTAGCATGTGCTTTCATGAGCATGATGCCCGCAGTTACCTTCATTATGGCTCTAATATTCAGGTAACTATCACATGATTATGTTAATCACACATTGAAAAAATGATTTGTTATTACGTTACCATGATTATCTTTCTAAAGCTTAGCAAGATAAACAAGAAAAGCATATTTATCAAGAGAGAGAGAGAGAACATACTTAATAAAGCAAGCAACATACTTTAAGCCCCCCCCAAAAAGAATATTTAAGTAATTAACCAGATTTAACGTTTATACACTATTCCAATCCCACTAATTGTAATCACCCTTTTTTAAAACATATAGATACATTAAATAATGTAATTGTGGAATATCTTTTTGTAGAATAGAAAAGCTAAACATGAAAAGCAAAGCAGTAATGGCTATGATGATGGGCAGTTTGGTATGTATCGGAGGAGCTTTGTTCCTAACGATGTATAAGGGAATCCCCTTGACAAGCCTTCACAAACAAGAAGCTTACTCATTAAAGAACAATCATAAACACGAGATGAAACCCGAGAATTGGATCATCGGATGCATACTTTTGTTCACTGGAAGTAGCTTTTTTGGATCATGGATGCTCATACAAGCCAAGATCAACATGACATATCCTTGCCAGTATTCAAGCACAGTTATATTATCATTTTTTGGCACCATCCAATGCGCTCTTCTCAGTCTAATCAAGTCTAGAGATATTACAGCTTGGATCCTCAAAGACAAATTAGATGTCATAACCATTGTTTACGCGGTACTTGATTAAGCTCTATAGTTATAAAAGATTATTCCTTAAAAATCTCTCTATTTAGCCAATATTCTTAATGGAGTTAACATGTTTTCTCATGCAGGGAGTGGTGGGACAAGGAATTTGTACCGTAGGAATATCTTGGTGCATCAAACAACGAGGACCTATCTTTACGTCTACGTTTACACCCGTGACGCTTATATTCGCAACGTTATTCGATTTCTCGATCCTCCACCGAGAGATATATCTGGGGAAGTACGTGAAAAACACTCAAAAATTCAGTAAACGTCTTAATCATAACACATCATATCTGATTTATACGTATGTTTTGAAGTGTTTTGGGATCAGTCGTAGTTATACTGGGGCTTTACATATTCCTGTGGGGTAAAATCAAGCAAATGGACGAGTGTGCGATGAAGTTACCATGCCAATTCGAGGAAGAAGACGAGGGAGAACAATATAATAAAAAAGGTCATCCTGTGGTTGTACCAATGACTCCTTGATTGAGTTAGTTAGACATGTTCTGTAATCAGACCAAACAAAAACATCTATAATTGATGTTATAATCAATTTGATTTTTGTTTCCTAAGGATTTATTGTTATGAAGTCGTACCCTCCCAATTTAGGGCATTGTACAACCCATGTCATCTTGTTTCTTGTATCCCAGAAACAAGTGATTCTAATATAATAAAATTTTTAAAATTTCTTGTATATTTCAATATGTATTCTCGATATTCATGAATCACGATGTTGGTTTTTGTTTTGTTTGTCAATTTTTCAACAACAAAAAACAGTTTGTTATAGTTTGTTTATTATAAGTACGACTAACCGGTATAAAGTTATTTAATTGTTTTTTTAAATTTTAATTCGTTTTCTGTTTTAAAAGTACAAAACACAAAGTTGTCAGTTATCTAATAAGTGTGAAAATGTTACAAACAATAGTGAAAATAAAAAATAAGAAATTGTGTTTCACCAAACTATTGTTTTTTATTGGGTGAAACTTATATTCCCATTCAAAGTTTGGGTATTTTGTCTATTCCCCACTCATGTATCACACTCATCATATTCACCCCTCATGTATCACTTCTAATTCTATTTCTCCCTCAAGTTTTCTAATTCAGCCTTTCCCCACACCGTTTAAAATTCTGTTAAATAACCAGAATTTTGACCCAAATCCTAAAAAACCATCAATTTTGACCCGACCCGACCCGACCAAAATTAAAATTGAATTAAATCCGGTTTACCCAATTTTGACTATGGGTTAGGGATATCGGATTGTAACGGATGAAGACCCGGTTTTGTAGAAATTGATCCGGTTTTGATCCGGTTTTGTTGAAATTGACCCGGTTTTGTTGAAATTGACCGGTTTTTCCCGGTTTTGCTGGAATTTTTATCCGGTTTGCTGAAATTGATCTTGTTTTGACCCGGTAATGTTGAAATTGACCAGGTTGTTTCCCGGTTTTGCTAGAATTTTTATCCGGTTTGCTGAAATTGTATCCGGTTTTGACATGGTTTTGTTGAAATTGACCCGGTTTTGTCCCGTTTTTGCTGAAATTTTTTAACTTATCTGATTTTAATGTAAATTTCACCCAAAATTATCCATTATAAAAAAACTCATTGTAAAATGTAAGAACAAAGGCATACTAATCTATTCAACAAAATATCTTCAAATTAAAGTAAATACTAACGTATTAAACAAGAAAAGAACATAAACAAATATCTTCAAATTGAGTTTCCCATCACTGTTATGATTCTGCAAAATAGATGTTAAAAACATGTTAGAAAAAAAAATAAAACTATATAATGCATGATCGGTGAAATTCATGTTACCTAAACGTATGGGGAAAACGAAGATGTATTTTGAGACTCATGCGGGCGAGAGGATTCTACATCATAGTCATGCCGAAAACAATGAAACAATGAAAGTGGTAATTTTGCTCAAAATATAATATGAAATTTACAAAAATAAAAATTACATGAAACAATATAACGCATGATCGTGTAAACAACCACATGAAACCGAGGTAATTTTTATTTTTTTAAAAAAATTATGAAATTTACAAAAATAATTATGAAATTTACAAACATAATATGAAATTTACAAAATTAAAAATTACCTCGGATATTTGTTGTTTAATACGTTAGTATTTACTTTAATTTGAAGATATTTTGTTGAATAGATTAGTATGCCTTTGTTCTTACATTTTACAATGAGTTTTTATTATAATGGATAATTTTGAGTGAAATTTACATTGAAATCGAATAAGTTAAATTTCAGCAAAAGCGGGACAAAACCGGGTCAATTTCAACAAAACCGGGTCAAAACCGGATACAATTTCAGCAAACCGGATAAAAATTCCAGCAAAACCGGAAAAAAACCTGGTCAATTTCAACATAACCGGGTCAAAACCGGATCAATTTCAGCAAACCGGATAAAAATACCATCAAAACTGGGAAAACCGGGTCAATTTTAACAAAACCGGGTCAATTTCAACAAAACCGGGTCAAAACCGGATCAATTTCAATAAAACCGGGTCAAAACTGGGTCAATTTCAACAAACCGGGTCAATTTTAACAAACCGGGTCAAAATTTCAGTAAACCGGATCAAAATTATAATAAATTGGGTTGGTGTCAAAATTCAGTAAACCAGTCAAAATTGGGTAAACCGGATTTAATTCAATTTTAATTTTGGTCGGGTCGGGTCAAAATTGGGTATGAAATCAGGTCAAAATTGATGGTTTTTTAGGATTTTGGTCAAAATTCTGGTTATTTAACAAAATTTTAAACAGTGTGGGGAAATAGGTTGAATTAGAAAACTTGAGGGGGGAATAAGATTAGGGGTGATATATGGGGGGAAAAAGGATGAGTGTGATACATGAGGGAGGAATAGGCAAAGTACCCAAACTTTGGGTGGGAATAGGAGTTTTACCCTTTTTTATTCATGCATCAATCTCTAAATACACTTGTTTCTTATTACAATGTACTCAAGACTTCCACAGGTAACTCCTCCTGAATTAGACCATGAATATAAAAACCTAAGTTCAAAAAACACACGTTCTACCAGTGTTAGCAATCCCCGCCACACACTCAAGCAACTCTCCAAAAATCTTTCACTACTAGAAAATTCAAGTATTAAATCCGTCCTGAATCCGTCCCCAAATTTAGGTACAGAAGAGTCGTGCCTAATCCGTCCCTAATTGCGGACCAATTAGGGACGGATGAGTAAGTCGTCCCTAAATTGGAGACAGAAGTTTCTCCCGTCCCTAAATTGGGGACGAGCAGGTCATCCGTCTCCAAATTTGGAGACGGGCAGGCCATCCGTCTCCAAATTTGGAGACGATTTCGGGACGATTTTTCAGAAATTGGGGACGGAATTTATATGACGTCCCTAAATTGGGGACGAAATTTATATGCCGTCCCTAAATTGGGGAGGGAATTTATTAACCTGAGGGAATTTCAGAAGAAATCACAGGTCTACACCGAGCTTAATGGGTCGATTCCGCCGGAGCTCGGAAACTGCAAGAACCTGAAGACACTGATGATTTCTTTCAATTCTCTGTCTGGGTCAATGCCATACCTGAATATCTTTCTGAGCTTCCATTGATTGCGCTTGACTTGGACAAGAACAACTTGAGCGGAGAAATTCCGGTGAACCTCTGGAAATCTGTGAACTTGATGGAGTTTTCGGCTTCTTACAATCGTCTGGAAGGTCGTTTGCCTGTAGAGATTGGCAATGCAGTTTCATTGGTGCAGCTGGTTCTGAGTAATAATCGGCTGAAGGGTGAAATACCTAGAGAGATTAGGAAGCTAACGTCTTTATCATTCCTGAATCTGAATTAAAACATGTTGCAAGGGAAGATACCGATGCAGATAGGAAACTGTACTGCACTGACCACCTTGGATCTTGGCAACAATAATCTTGATGGATGGATTCCAGAAGAAATCATAGATCTCCATCTCCAGTTTCGGGCATGATTTCACCATCTCCGGCGATTTCTCCGTTTCGATTCTCCGGCGAGTCGGCATCAGGAGATCGTATTTTATTTTTTTATTTTTTAAAAAAAAATTAGGGACGGCCAATTGGTTCGTCCCTAAATTTAGGGACGGCGAGATTCCGTCCCTAAATTTAGGGACGACTGCAGTGGTCCGTCCCCAAATTTTAGGGACTGAATTTTCCGTCCCTAATTGGGGACGGATTGGGGACTGAAATTTCCGTCCCTAATTAGGAACGGATTGGGGACGGATAGCATTTGGGACTACCGCTAATCCGTCCCTAAACCTGTTTAGGGACGGATTAGGGACTGATTTTTCAGTCTCTAAAACCTGATTTTCTTGTAGTGTTTTTCTGTCCCTAAGAGTATATCTCACAATGTACTCAATGTTTGGTTACTCTTCCAAGCTTCCATCATCCTCTTTTTATAGAGGTCGTTTTAACTGCACTTACAGAAATTCCACATACACCTTATCCGAAATTTTAGCTCACCAAGTTGTTTCATGACCAAGTCAAATCCATTAAACGCTCAACAACATTTCCATTAAACTCTCAGCAATATTTGATCAAGTCCACTCTCCAAGACTCTCAACAACCTTTGATTAAGTCCATTCCTTAAGATTCTCAACAACCTGAAAAAAAACACACAACAACCTTCATAAGTGATATTTTAAACATTAACAATCTCACCCTTTGAACTTCTGATCACTCAAACTCAAACTTGTGCATAAAAAACATTCGTCAAACATAATCATAGTTAAGCACAATCATCACAGGTTGTTGATTCATTCATTTCGTCATGCTTTGATCAACATATATCTAAAGCTAGAACCTTCATTTTCTCCCCTTGTTTCTGTGATCAGATATTCAAAATCAATAAATTTAGTCACACATATTAAATGAACTAATTTAAATATCGACCAATTATTTTTCTTGCACAAAGTTTTACAACTTGATGTTCTTTCATATCTTTTCCTCATTTTTATTTCTTAATGTTCAACAATCCGTTCTTTTAAACCACAATTAATAAAATCAAGGGCAAATACATAAGAGAAAAAAGAATAAGTTTTAGAGTTACCTTTTCCGTTTAAGTGTACTTAACCTATCACCAGATACACTCAGCAATCTTTAGTACACTTATGAGCTAATTTTGTTACCATTCTTTTTCTCTTATTTTTCTTCCTTTTCTTTTCTTTTCCTTTTCTCTCTGTTCTCTGCTTCTGGGATGTTGTTTAGACAAACTTTTCTTTAGGTAACACATTCCTAGGCTACCTTTTGTAGGTATACTCTTATGCCCCATTTGAATCATAGTGGAGTATTTAAGCATGATTTAGCTTTGTGCCTTAGGACGTTACACAACTAAATTTGAATGTCTCTCAATTTAGACCCGAGCAAAATACTCATAACAAACTCTTTTTAGAAATATAATCCTTTTATAAACCATCGAGTCATTAGAGGAGTAAGAGAACCAAACCCTTTTTTTATATACGTCAAACATTGAATCTTAAAAAAGGATAAGTTTCCTAGCATGTGTGTACTTTAGTAAAGCTTAAGTGACTGTGATAAACCAAGTACAAATAAATACATCATTAGCTCAAAAAATCATTCTCACTTTCTTATAAACATAGTCCTAATTTTATCTCAAGTCGGTTCAAAAGGTCGGGACTAATAAACATGATCTAAATCGAGGGTTTTTTTGTGAAGGTTTCATTTAGTTGATGATCGATAGATAAACATTCAATTTTTTTTTGTTTTCTTTTAACCTTTCCGAAAAAATGATTCAATCTAACTTGTTTACCTACCTGAAATGATTTGCACACATCAAGATTATCAAGACTTAGTTTAGGAATACTTCAAACAAAATTTGAATCTGCAAATTTTACCAACATTTGACAATCTTTCGCCACCTTCAAACTTCTTTGTTTAGCTCTCCACAAATAGTAATTATTTGATGATCACATACCTTGTCCATTGATTTTCCTTTTGTTTCCATCACCAAATGTAACACTTCCAGCATTCACTCTTTCATTAAAATTTGATAGAAACTCTTAATTCTCTGTCATATGTCGAGAACATCCACTATCAACGTACCATATATGAGATTTATCATTTTGAGTAGAAATGTAAGCAAATTTGCATTGAAGATCACTTTTTTTTATCCAAATATTTTTGAATTTCAGTTTAGAATACTTACCTCGACCATCTCTCAATTTTTTCAAATACTTGTATTGCTTATGTCCCCAAATTCCACAGTAATAACATCTGATATTGTTATTTTGGTGAAGATCAACTTTAATTCGAGGCGTTCTTCTAACTAAACCATGTACGCTTGAAGACGAGTAACTTTTATTTCCATTCGATGTAAACTTCATTTGTGACTTTTCCTTGCTTTCAACGTATCCAATTTTCATGATGATTTGAACATTTCTTTCCCACAGCTAACAAATGATCAAGTTTTTTTGTCCATTCGTGAGCATCTTCAATTGCTTGTATGTTTTCTCAAGTTGTTTCTTAATGATTATAATTTCTTCTTCTTTCTGAATTAAGGTCTTCTGGGTTTCTCGAAGTTGTTTTTCTAACTTCTCATTGGATTTGACTAACTCTATGTTAACTTTGCTCATGTTTAGCCATTCGTTGTAAATGGTTTCCATATTTATATCCTCATCATCCCTATCATCTTCTTCTTTGATCTTGTTTTCGTCTTCATCAATTATTCCAATTAATGCCACAAAATTTGCATTCAGATTCTGAACTTGAATCTTCACATTCATTTCTAGTGTGTCCAAATCCTTTACAATATCATTGGATTTCATATAAATTCTTCAACACACATTCTCTTTTTAGAATGCGTGGACACTCGGATTTGATATGCTCAAATCCCTTGCATTCATGACATTGTACCCCTGATTTTCCTTCTTTTCTCAGCACTTTCTCTTCAATATTTGAGTGTTTCATTCCAGTTCGCTTCTTCGTGAATTTTCCAAATTTCTTGTCTAACAATATTACATTTTCTTCCAAGTTATTCATCCTCGAACTTTCTTTTGTTGGTTGGAGAATAATTCCTTTGTCCATATCCTTGTTGGTAGAATCTTGTTCAAGTTCAAACTCCAATTCATATGCAACAAGAATTCCAACAATTTCCTTGAAACTTGTTGTATCAGTATTTAGAGACATATTCATTGCGGTCTTTTGAGCATGAAATTTTTTCGGTAAACATCTCAAAAGCTTTTTTACCAGCTTTTTATCTTCGTACGCCTGACCAAGTACACTTGCCTCATTTGCAAGTGCATTCATCTTCGCACTGGATTCTTTTAACTTTCGTATTCATTCATCTCGAATTTTTTTAAACTGATGTTCTAAGATATCAAGACGAGTTCTTTTACCATTTGAGGTACTATCATGAATGCTCTCCAGTGTGTCCCATGCTTCTTTTGCAGATTCACATCCTTAAATTTTTTTGACCTCGTTGATGTCCATGGATGCAAAAATTGATCCAAGTACTTTAGCGTTGTAAGTTGAATTTCTTTTCTCGTTGGGTGTCCGTTGATATGATGGTTTCTCCTTCGAATTTCCATGTTCATCGATCACCATGGGTGGACTCTATCCATTCTTCACAGCACTCCACTCATCCTCGTCAATCCCTCTGATATTTCCACGCATTTTCACTTTCCAATATCCATAATTGGATTCACTGAGCATAATCGACCTTCCATAAAAATACATATCTCTTGGAATTTCCATGTTTTCATTTAGGATCTCACACTAAACAATAGATAGAATATCTAGCTTCGATGACCAGCTCTGATACGAATTGAAAATTTTATAGACAACACATATAGCGGAAATAAAAATAAGAAATTGTGTTTTCACCGAACTATTGTTTTTTATTCATGCATCAATCTCCAAGTACATTTGTTTCTCATTAAAATGTACTCAAGACTTCCACGAATAACTCATTTTGAGTTAGACCATGAATATAAAAACCTAAGTTAAAAAAACACACGCTCTACCAGTGCTAGCAATCCCCGTCACACACTCAAGCAACTCTCTAAGGGTCTTTTTATGTCCCTAAGAGTATATCTCACAATTTATTCAATGCTTGGTTACTCTTCCAAGCTTCCACCATCCTCTTTTTATAGAGACCGTTTTTAACTGCACTTGCCGAAATTCCAGATACACCTTATCCGAAATTTCAGCTCACCAAGTTGTTACATGACCAAGTCAAATCCATTAAATGCTCAACAACATTTTCATTAAACTTTCAGCAACATTTGATCAAGTCCACTCTTCAATACTCTCAACAACCTTTGATTAAGTCCATTCCTCAAGACTCTCAACAAAACTGAAACAAACACACAACAAACTTTCTAATTAAGTGATATTTCAAACAATAACAAAGTGTTATTTCAAATTTATGAATGGAAACACACAAATTCTTTCTTTTATCCTATTTAAGTATGTTTGTCTTCAAATGTATTTACATCAGTTATGGTCGATGCTAGATAAACATAGACAGCAAGAAATTCCCCTAAAAAGAATTTAAAAAGAAACAATGTTGCCAATTGAATTTCTGAAAAAAAAAAATAAACATTTGCGACGTCAAATTCAAGACTAAAATGGTTCTAAAATTGTTAAAAAAAAGTTATTGAACTTTAATTAATTTTAATTGTCTTTAAAACTACGGTCATCTGCGAAAATTTACTTTATGTTATATTCATGTTTCTCATCTTAATATTTTATATTTGTTCTTTATTTTAAAGAAGTTTGAAGATTTATAAAATGATTTATTTTTATTATAATCTTTTAAATTTTAAAATTAAGAAATAATATATAGACAAATGTAGGCATATGATACATCATATGCATTGAATAGGTAATATTACAAGTTATGGCCATCGACAGGAAATTCACGTTATATTCATGTTTCTCCTTTTAATATTTTTGTTTTAGAGAAATTTAAACATTTATAAAATGAGTTCTTTTTATTATAATCTTTTATTTTTAAAACTTAAAAAAAATAATATATGTATATATATTTAATATAGATATGTGGTACATCATATGCATTGCACATACATTCTCACAAGTTATGGCCATCGGTAGAAAATCCACGTTATATCCATGTTTCTCCTCTTAATATTTTATATTTTTTTCTTTATTTTAAAGAAGTTATAAGATTAATAAAATTATTTGTTTTTATTATAATCTTTAAAATTTTAAAATTAAAAAATAATAAATATATATATATATATAATGTAGGTATATGGTACATCATATGCATTAGAGTATCACAAGTTATGGCCATCTGCCGAAAATTCATGTGATATCCATATTTCTCCTATTTCATACTCATACTTTTTTATTTTAAAGAAGTTTGAATGTTTGTAAAATGATTTATTTATATTATAATCTTTTATATTTTAAAATTAATAAATAATATATAGACTACATGTAGACATATGGTACATCACACACATTACAAATGCATTATCACAAGTTATGACCATCGGCAAAAATTCACGTTATATCCATATTTCTCCTCTTAATATTTTATACTTTTTCTTTATTTCAAAAAATTTTGAAGATTTATAAATGATTTATTTTTATTATAGTCTTTAAAATTTTAAAATTAACAAATAATATATAGACTAAATGTAGACATATGTAGGGTTGGGCAAAATATTCGTATCTGATTCGTATTCGAATCGAAAATTTAAATATCCACTGATACATATACAAATATAAAGATTAGAAATCAGATATTCGACAAATACAAATAGTAGACTCAATTATCCGAACTATTCATATCCGTAAGTATTAAATAAAAAAATTTAGTTAATATATAGATACATATATAACAAAATTGATTTTAATAATCAAATTAAAAATAAAAAACATTATTAATCTTATTTAAATATTTATTATATAAATATATATAGCCAAATATGTAATATATTTATGATGGAATGACTAAAATATCAAATACTTTAAAATAACTAATATTGTTGAATATTTAATTTATACTCAAACTTGATTCTAATCCAAATGGAGTGGATAATGTTATAGAGACATTACAATATATGAAAAAAATACAAACTCACTAAATATATAACTTTTTAAAAATTTTATTTTAGTGTGCAATCTAACAATTTGTTTCATTGTTTTAGGTGAATTGACGATATTCGTAGAATTATCCACGAAACTAAATTTAAATAATTGGTGTGGAGATGAATGTGAAGATTTGGTGTTTTGTTTTATTTATATTATGTATATTTGTATCTTTGTGCGATTTGAAATTTTAGTTTTAGATTATACTTGATGATTATTGATTTTTTTATTAAAATGTTTTTATATATATTTTATTCGTTAAAAAAATTTGGGTTTAGATACGAATATCCGTATATCCGACGGATATCTGTATATTCGACAAATATTTGTATTTACAAATATCCAAATTTACAAATACAAATACAAATACTAAATTTGGATATTCACCGAATACAAATACAAATACAAATAGTCCGATATTCGCAAATATCAGTTATTTGTCAAGCCCTAGACATATGATACATCACATGCATTGCACATGTATAAATGAAGTCTCAAATTAGAAATAGAGACAATAAATAAACTTTATATAATTGTTCATACAAAGAAAAAATTTAAATGGGCAATAAAATAGGCGTTGGAATAGGCTAATGGACATATATATATAATATCAAAAGATGGACCTTGCAATAGGCTAATCACTACAAAAAAATGCCTTTTCCAATGACCATATTCGTTGGAAAAGACATTTTTCAATGGATTCCAGGCTGTTGGAAAACGATCGTTGAAAATTTATTTTCATTGCGATTTGCAACGGCATTTTAACAAATAATATCCGTAGAAAATTATCAAGAGATTGTAATGAATACATTACAAAAAAATATCATTTTCAATGGTCATATTTGTGGCAAATGGCGATTCATTCGTTAGAAATGACGTTTCCGACGAATTCCAACGGATATTAGGCCATTGGAAATTGATCGTTGAAAACCACCATCCGTTGCAACTTTCGATGGGTTGTCAACGGATATTTTCCATTGAAAAATGTCAAGGGATTGTAACGGATATGTTTGTTACCCTTTGCAACGGATGCTCATTGCTAACGAATTGATAGGAATGTTGAATGTTTGCAAGGAAGACCATTGGAAAATAATTGGCGGGAAATATGTGCGTTGCAACGGATGTCCGTTGAAATTTTTGGCGGGAAAAGAAGCGGATTCCCGTTGCAAAAGTTATGGCGGGAATTATATAAATTTACAACAGATGCCCATTGAAAATTTGGTTCTGTTGTCAACGGGCATCCTTTGCTAGCAGAACAAATTTAAAAAATAAAAAGATAAATAAAAAAGGTTTTTTTTATTTAGTCTAAAACGGTATCGTCTTCTTCATCCCCTTCCTTGCCAATACCTTCGAAAGGAATTTCATCGAAGTCAAAATACCGGTTCTTGTCTCGGCATTGTCGGCCCCCGTCTGTGGTGGTGGCAACTAATACGCTCCACCGGTCAACAACTCGATTATACTCTCCATGTGTCGCATATGCACTTGTATTACTCGAAGATACGCCTCGAGCTGCTCGATGTGTTACTCTTATGTATACGTCTCTTGAACTATGGGGGTACCGTCATGGCATCCTCGACGATATCGTTTTGTAGAACACCTAGACCGTATAGACGCCCCTTATACGACTAACAGACTGCATAACAAAAAAATTAAAGTCAAATTATATCGATTTCAAATATTTAAATAATTAGAGAATTATTATAACAATAAAGTTTTTATATATCTTATAATAAATTTTCCAATGGAAAAAAATTATAAATTTAAAAAAATTATCCATCCAATGACTTTGTATAATTTTGTTCTTCATATGGAATAGTGCATCAAACGAATGCACCATGTACTCCACAACAAAATGGAGCCATCGAACGGAATAAACCTAATAAAACTACACAAAGCTCGATTGGTAGCCAAAGGTTATCGATAAAAGGAAGGAATAGATTTCTTTGACACCTATTCACCTGTTTTTAGAATTATGTCCATAGGAACGGCGATTGCTATTGCAGCAATTCACAATTTAGAGATTTATCAAAAATGGATGTGAAAAATACATTCTTGATTGGTGAATTGGATGAAGAGATCTAAATAGATCAACCCGAAGAATTTGTTGTTAAAGGTCAAGAGAATAGTAAGTGAATTGATAAAATCTCTTTACAGGCTTAAACAAGGACCAAAACAATGGCATGAAAAATTTGATAATAGTTTATTATCAAATGGCTTTAAGATAAACGGATGTGACAAATATGTCTATGTAAAAGAGTACAAAGATGCATACATTATTTTATGTCCATACGTCGATGATATGCTAATCCTGGGAACAAACAAAGATGTGAAATCAAACAAAAAAATGTTATATTATGTTTTTTTGACATGAAAGACATGGGAATTATGAATGTAGTTTTTGGAATTCGAATTCAAAAAAACTCGAAAGGTTACACTTTGACACAACCCCATTATATAGAAAAAATCCTTCAGAGGTTGTAACTTCGTATGATTCTAGTGTTCATCTTAAGAAGAATCAATGAAATAGTGTATCACAATTGGAGTACACACATATTATTGGAATTTTAATGTACATCATGAATTGTATAAGACTGTATTTGGTATATTCGATTAGTCGACTCAGTTGATACTCACACAATCCAGAAAAAGAATATTGGGTTGCATTAGCAAGAGTGTTAAGATACCTTAAGTATAAAATTAACTACAATTTGCATTACACTAAATATCCTCCAGTATTAGAAGGATATTGTGATTCATATTGGATTTCAAACAATACAGATACTAAGTCCACAAGTGGATATGTATTTACATTTGGAGGAGCAATTGTATCTTGGAAATCATCATAACAAACAGTAGTAACACGTTCAACTATGGAAGCGGAATTTGTAGTGTTAGATAAAGTTGTTGAGAAGGTAGAATGGCTCAAAAACCTCATAGAAGGACTTACGTTGTTGCAAAGACATGTTATTACCATTTGTGTTCATTATGATAGTATGGTTGCTCTTGCAAAAGCAAAAAACTAAATTTAAAATGGTAAATCAAGGCATATTAGGTGACGCCGTAAAATGATACGAGACTTGCTGAAGAATGGAATAATATCCATTGACTACATATTAGAGCGAGCGGAATGGACTTAAAGCCAATGGAATGAGTCATCACTTGGCGTAAACCTAACCTAACAACATTGGAGATCCCATCGTCTATGTTCAAAGACTAACTCGTTAAGGAAGACTCAAGTCTCATGACATACTATCAAGCCTTTCCTATGCTAAAATAAAGTATGTCTTCGTTGATGAGTAAAGATATAAATCTTACGATTCTTAATAATGTGAATAGCTTTGAAAGTGGAATTGATACAGACTATTCTTGATTGACATTACCTATATGAGATCGATGTGAGGTCGCATCTATGAGAACCAAAGATGGATAAGTTCTCTATAAATCTCATGAAGAAATGATATGTTCCTACCAAAATGAACACAACCGTAAGAATTGAAATATTTCGTTTGGTATTTGTGATACTTATTGTTTTGATTTACTACAAACGTGAGTACTTCAAGACTAAAGCTCACTAACTCACAAAGTGAATCCGATAAGTACTCACAATGAATGGTTCAAATCCATTGCATATGCGTTGTACATGTATTAATGAAGTCACACAATAGAAATGAAGACAATAAATAAACATTATATAAATGTTCATACAAAGACATTTTTCAAATAGGCAATAACATGGACTTTAGAATAGTCTAATGGCATATATATATATATATATATATAATATCGATCGTTTTTATTTCGGTTGTTGGAGATGAAGCGGTGCGTTTGTTCAAACGCTCAAAATGCTCCTCTCTGAAACCTTACATTCGAAAAAAATATTGCATCTCTTAACTTGCACCCAAAGCTATCTATATAAATGTTTTTAAGGTTATTCGGAAAGACACAAAAAAAATATTTCATTTACCCCTTAAAATTCTGAAAAATTCACAAAATAAATTCGAAAATAGATTTATCTCTTATAATCGTAGAATCCTAAAGACGGAATACTGCAAAAAATTATGTCTTAAAACACTACAAACAATCCTCGTTCTTCCGTAAAATCTAGTAATTTTAGTTGTTATTTTTTAATTCGACATTTATTTTATATTCGCTTGTAAATTATAAATCTGAATACATTGAACTCAATGATTCTAACACCGAAAAAATTCTCAAATTAAAAAATATATATTTTTAAGCTTTATCTAAATTTTGTAAACCATATCACACGTACCAATGATTAGTTAGTATACTTCTCTTGTTTTGGGATTCATAAAAAAATAAGAATTCGATAACTTTATTCGAAAACTCTTCTTAAGTCATATATAATTTATTAAGTTTTATATGTTATTTTATACTTTTTTAAATTTTAAAATATTTCCTCGCTGTGCTAAAATAATATATATATATATATATCCTCATTATTTTTAAAATAATGATATTCATTTATTAGCCATTTTCCTTTTTGTTACTCATATAAATTAAACAAATTTAAATTTTATTATCAATATAAATTTAAAATTATGAAATCTAATTACATGTTAGACACAGTTTCAATATAAATTATATGATAACTAAAATAATAACATATCAGAAATTTATTAAAATCTTTGATTTAAATGTGGATAGATTCTTTGAAACATATATTTTTTTTTTGTTTATGTCTAATATTCGATAATGCATTATATGACTTTTCATTTGTCCTTTTTATCTTTTTATAGAATAGCGTGAAAACTTTGGCTTTTAATATAATAATAAAAATTTATCATATAAGTGTTTGATTTTTCATTAAATATGTTATATATCAATAACGAAAATTTATCCTTAAATTTTTTTTTATATCGAAATTCATATATATACATTAAATTTCGTATGCCAATAGTGAAAAATATATAATGGACGTGTTCGATATTTTATTAGTTCTTATATAACAAAATATTACCTAGATCATATAAATATTCTAACAAACTAACGACGAATTAAGAGTGAAAATGTAATTTGCTCCACGAATGTTGGCTATCAATTTCATCGATATATATGAACTGGACCTTCATCAATTTATATATGCATCTATTTTATATCTAATTTATATAAATTAGATTGCATCCGCATAATAATGTGAAAATTTTCATGATAAAAAATATGATAACAAAATTGTTTTACATAAAATTAAAATTCATAGAACTATATAAAATAATAGCACAAAGTACTATATAAAATTTCTAAAGTCTGTGTTTTATTCAAATTTACATTAATCTTCATGTCTACAACCATTTGATAAAATAAATGTAAATCCAATATAAAATATTATTTCTAGTGTGGCAGGATAGGATTGATTAGTTAATATTTCTAAATTTTACTATAATGTGATTTTATTGATTTTAATGATTTTATGGGTGGTGAAAATTCTCTACGGCAGGGTGCAACATCATCAATTTAATTATATATCATAAAGTTATTATATAAATTTTGAATTGAAAATAAACATTACTTATTTTTAAAGATCATAAATAATATAAATAAATTTTTCAATTAATTATTTGGTAGATATTTCGTGATAACTCATCAATTAATATATTTTCACATCTAGAAACATCTAGATATTTTGTGAATTTTAATTAATCATCAATTCATCCCTAATCCGTCCCCAAACACGTTTTGAGATTGATTAGAGACGGAAAAAAGTAGTCCGCAAACGAGCGTCGTCAAATGAATATTGTCTGCAATTCGTCCGTAAATATGGACGGAAATTTCCGTCCCTAAATCATCTGTAATTTCAAGCCACACCGTCGTCCGCAAAACGATGGGAAAATCACTTATTAACGGACGGGTCATGATTTCAATTTTTTTCAAAATTGCGGATATCCAGATCCGTTCGCAATTGGGGACACCCAATCCGTCAGCAATTTTGAAAAAATAAATAAATAAAATTAATTAAAATTAAGTTAAATTTTCACTAAATTTTAAGTGTTTACAAATAACAATGATTAATTAAAATTCATACATAATATATATATATTACAAAGTCTTCGAAGGTATTCCGTGGAGATGGCGTCGGGATGGACCGAGCACGGGATACATGGCATCAAGACGACGTGGAGGAGAGGGATAGACGACGGCGAGACGCTGGACGGACGATGGAACTCGAACGGCCACTTGAACATGCAAGAGAAAGGGTGGGGGAGAAGTGAGACGAAATGAACAATGGTGTATGGGATAGAATTTATAGCCCTTTTTCGGACAATTGAGAAAAAACATTCATCAACCGTCGGCAAGTACAGCCTGAAGAAACATGGTCGTCCGTAATTGCGGATGGAAAGAAAACAGGGCGTCCACAATTACGGACGGAAAGCAAACGGTCGTCTGCAATTACAGGCGGAAAAAAATGTCATCCGAAATTGCGGACGGAAAGAAAATGATTGTTCGCAATTATGGACTGGAACGAGGCGTCCGCAATCGCGGACTGCACGGGCATCTGTAATTATGGACTGTACGGGGCATCTACAATTAAGGACTGGATGGGGCGTCCGCAATTGGGACTGCACAGGCGTCCGCAATTAAGGACTGCACGGGGCTCTGCAATTAGGAACTGCAACTGGGCGTCTGCAATTGCAGAATGCAACGATGCAAGACTTTTCCATCCGTGACCTAACATCGTTCATCCGTCCCGAGCCTTCTCCATCAGTGACCCGACATCAATCGTCCGTCCTGAGCCTTCTCCATCTGTGACCCGACACTATCCATCAGTCATGAGCCTTCTCTATTCGTGACCCGACACTGTCCGCCCGTGTGGAGTTAACTTTTACAATTCCTCATTTTTTTACTCTTGTTACGTGCCCGATTATTTGACATGCAATATGGACAAGCCAATCGACAATGCATTGTCCATCTAGATAGCATACCATAAGCTAGTATAACCATCGGTACAAATGGCTTAAATAAACATTTTGACTCTCAGCTGCAAAATTAGGATATACTTTTGTAAAGTGTTTCCACGTCTCACCATCTAAAGGATGACACATCTCATGTCACTTACGGTTCATGTCCGAGTAGATCCTTTGCCACGGGTTAGAATTTTGCCAACATGTAACGAAGGATGTGTTTGATGCTTGGTTATAGTATTTTATCATATTTTAGATTGATTGGTTGTTCTTAATGCTTTTATTCTTGTTGGCCACTTGAATGAATGGTTATAAAAGTTTGATTACATCGGGAGGTGGATTAGATTTTGGAACGTAGCTTAATGCTTTTAGTCACATAATATTCGATATCGACGATGATGTCATTATGATCACAAACAATAAGAAGATATGTAATGAAATATATGAGAATTGTGTACGAGAAACGGATGAAAGATTGAGGGGTTAAATAGATAATTTCTGGACTGATTACGAACTAAGACAAATATTTATCAAAGAGTCGTCCCGAAGCCGTCCCTAAACGAATATGTGGACGTCCCGGATTAGGGACAGATGATCCAGGGGCGTCCGCAAATTTGCGGACGGTCGCTGCAGCCGTGAGCAATTTGCGGATGCCCCTGGGTCGTGGTCCCTAATTCGGGACGTCCACCAGATCCGTCTACAATCCGTGCGCGAATACGGACTTAGGGATTGTTTCTCCGTCCGTAAATTTCCCAACGGATTACGGGCGAATTTTTATTCATGTCCCTATTCCTTCTGTAATCCGTCCGCAAATTTAGAGATGGTCTGGTTAGTCCATAAACTCCGTTTGGAATCTTTAAATTTCTAGTAGTCTTTTCGTTTAGTTTTTTTCTTATTTTTATATCTAATGTTTTAATTTATCTTTTATTGTGATTTATTTCTTTATTTTAAAATTTAAATATTATACTAAAATTTAGATAGACTTTAAATCAATTTTTTTGGAATAATTTATAGAAAAAATAAGATAGAACAAATATAAAAGACGATATAATTATATGTAATTAAAAACATAATAAATTGTTTGAAGAATCCAAATTATAAGATTTTTATTTATCAAACGCATTTAGTAAATTTATCTATTTTTTTAAAAAATAATATATTAATTGGTCTTGTAATACTTTTATATAATATTAATACTTCAGTTGTATATATATTCAAATTTTGAGTAATTTTTTTTTATCAAATATTTTTAGTAAATTTCTCTGACTATTTAATAATATAGTTAATCGAAATTTGGTTTAATTTTGTATAATATTAAAACTCATACATATAAAAAGAAAAATTATTTTGATGTATATAAATTTTTTTTCATTGACGTTTTATATTATTAAATCTTTTTTAATATTTTTTTAAAAATATATATAATAACAATTTCTTTCACATTTTTTACATGACAATACGTCATCTAAATATTTTTTCTATTCTTCTAAAAATAATAAAACTTGTTAAATATGATTTGTATTAATTAAATCCAAATTCATATTTAACATGATATCGAATTGAGATTGTTTCAATTAAAATATATTAATATTGAATTCTCAATTACGATATTTATACTGAATAAAATCATAAGAACGAGTTTTATGTTATGTTATTTTATATCGATTAAAAAATGAATTATAGATTAATATATATATAATAATAGACAATTTTAAATTATTTAATTCAAATTTATCAAATTTAAATAAGATAATTTCATTTGTCTCCGTATTAAAGTGGTATCACAACAACAAATGGTTGGGAGTGCCGCATATCAGCATACACACTGTTCATGTGGATTGTTTTTTAATAAGAGTATAGATGGGTGACAAATTTGCAATTGTTTTTCATATTAAATTTATATATAATTTATTATAAATTCAATGCATATCCGGAAGAAGGCAGCCGTGGGTTATCTATATATATATATCAATTTAAATGTTGATATATATTGTCCAATTTTTTTTATTTACCCAATTAAAAATACTCTTTTAATGATTTTCTTGGCACTTCTTTTCCCTTGCGACCTGTAGCGGATATTCTATCCCATGAATACAGAGAAATTTCTAATATCCATAAAGATTGGACAAGAAAAAAGGCAAAAAAATGATTAAAGCTAAAGAAAGATTCACGTAGATATATGTTATGCGTGTGGATTTGTATATGTGTCTACTTTTTATTAAAAGGGACTTGTAATCCCTATAATATATATATATATGTATGATATATGTATATGAATGTAACGGTTTGTTATTTCTATGTTTCCCATTCGATATCGGACAACTCGTTGAATGCTTTTTCAAGGTATTTTTTTCATTACTACGTATATGAAAATGACGCAACAATAATAATAATAATAATAATAATAATAATAATAATAATAATAATAATATTATTATTATTGTTATTATTATTATTATTATTATTATTATTATTATTATTATTATTATTATTATTATTATGCACACATCTCCACGTAGTTGCAACTTACCCATTGAATTATGTAACCATTATTTTTATTGTTCTTTACTCTCACTTGTGCCCTCTTTTTGAACAATTTTTTTCTTTTGTATTTAACAAATATTTATTGATCAGCCATAGTATATATGTAGATCAATAAACAATTATTGAGACTTTTTCCATTTCATCTCTTTTGACCACCTTTTTATTATTAAACCCTATAACATTATTAAAAGTAAACCAATTAATATATGGTACACGTTTGTTGACGATCCATTAAGTTAAACAAAATGCATGCATGAGTCACCAATCATTGCCTTACACTAGGTACTCGTGGTGCATATGGGTTCTAGTACATCACGAACTTTAAAATATAAATGTAACGAAAATGAATATTTACGAAGATATGATTGGGCAAATTGCATATATACACTAAATCATATTTTAAACATTAGTTTATTATATTAAAACTAAGTGAAAGTATTGTGCAAAAAAATTAATATTATATAATCATGGGTTTATTTGTAAATACCTAAAAATTTAGTATTATAAAAAGGAAACAGAAAATAATTTTCTATTACCGATTCATTATTTTCGTGAATCAAAACCCTATCCGCCAAAATAGAGACGAAGAACAGAGAAAGAACCATTTTTATTTGTTATCAGATTCGTATCACAAGTTGAAAGCAAAGGCGGATCTCGCTGTAGATATTCTAGAGGCTTCGTAGATTCGGTATTCACATCTTACACTCGTCCGTATTCGCCAAAACAGGTAATCCTAAGAACCGTTCTTCGTGTTTTGGTAAAACCTCATACGATCCCTTCCTAAAACATGACTATATCTGTATTCGAATTGTTAAAAAATATTTTCGCTATCCTGTTAGCAATCCAACAATTGTATTAGAGCATGTTCGTTTGTATTTAGGATTTAAGATCCATTTTGGGCGAAAAAATTTGATCAAGATCCGCCGAAAATCGTGATTAGGGTTCAAGCCTTGAAGTTCGACTCAATCTAGCGATAGTCTTGCTCGATCGATCTAAAGCTCAAACATTGCGATGTTTTGTCCCAAAAAAGTGATCGCTTGATCAAGCTGTGAGATGACTCGATCGAGTCGATAAAGATGTCGACGGGCTTTGTAAAGCACGTCTTGATTAAGCCATGTGATGACTCGATCGAGCGGTATGACCACTCATGTGACTTCTTAGAGGGTTTAGCTCGATCAGCTGTTAATAACCTCGATCGAGCGGGACCAAAAGTCGATCGCGTTCAGATGTAACTCGATCGAGTCGTAATTATCTCTGGTATGTTAGGCTTGATCGATCTGTATGAGAACTTGACCGAGCGAAACCAGATGTCGAGTAACTCGGTTGAGCTAAATCTCTGAAGGTCGATATAATGAAAGTTTAATTAGACGATCGTATGGTTCGACCATCAGACCCAATGATGCTTTTGTCTCATCCCGAATAATTGAGTTCTATTGATAATTTGTTTATCATTTAAAGGTATGAATCAATTCTTATTTACATGGAACGACCTAACAACCAAGAGACATGTAGTTCAAGAATTAGATTAATGTGTCTATAACATGAGATGTGTAGTGGGAGAAAATACTTAGTGATGTAGAGTTGCATGATTATGCATTTTATGGTGACAAAATTTGTAACCAACCTATATTTGAGAAACGTATTAACAACCAAGGGGCTCAAGCACATAGTTCTAGGTGATATGGTTAATCCCAAGTAATAAATAACTGAACTAACATTTTCGCAAGAATATGAATCGTGTCGAAAACTAGGAAATTGATGCAACAATAAAGCTAGTTAACTAATGAGTAGGACGTGTAAAATCAATAGGTGATTGGAATACAAGTAAAAGGCAAATTAACTAACGGAATAAACTAAAGAAACTAAACACCACAGATTTCGAGAGATGCACAATAACGCAATGAAGTGCTAACAAGATCATTGGTCTTAGATATTCTCACGAATTCAGGGAATTCAAGCTCTAATATAGAAATTGATTGTCGTAGACTTGTCCACTACCTAGGGTGCGTACTACCAGTCTTCCAAATGTGTAATCTCACCCACTAGAAGCATTAACACCGCTATCCTAATCCCTAGATCCGATTGACCGACCTGGCGTAGACTCTAAATCAATTAAGACTCTAAATCGTGGCTAAGTTCCAAACTCTATTCTCCTGGCGTAGATTCATTAGACTTCTACAATCATTCATTCAGGTTGCGTACAAGAACGAAAGCAATAAGAACATCCAATCTTTTTGAAAACGATCAAACACCATAATCATTCAAGCAATAAGAACCACCAAGCATAAAACACAAGACTTCATTACAATATTGGCAAAACTCTCTAACTCGTAGCTACCGAACTACTCATTAACCATAAAATAAAACGAAAACATATCTTCCCTTCTCTTCTTCAGCTCCAAACCGTCCAGCTCCTCCCCCTTTTCATTTTCAAACTCCTCTTGGGCGAATCTAAGCTCTCCTCTTTTCCTTTTTTATGTTGATTTCCTCTTCTCTACTCGTTTCCTTTTTCTCGGTTTCCATTTTCTTCAGTTTCCTTTCTTCTTGTGCAGCGGTTGTTTCCTTTCTTTTTGTGCAATGGATGGTGCCTTTCTTCTCTTCAGCCATGCAGCCTTTGGTTTCCTTTTTCTGGCTCCAGCCAAATTGCCTTTTCTTGCTCCAGTCGATTTCTATTTAGTTGCTCCAACCGATTTCCATTCTTGTGCAGCAGCATTGTGTTTCCGATTTGTTCCACCAACTTGTGTTTCCTTTTCTTCTTGTGCAACAAACTGTCTCCTCTTGCCATTTTATTGAGGCAACAACCGATTTACCTTTCTTTTAGGCCAATGGGTGGTTTCCATTGCTTTTAGATAGCAGCAACTATTTCCATTGTCGTGAGCGGCGGTCATTGTTTCCATTTTTGTGACCGAAGGTGTCTTGGGTGTTAAGTGTGTACAGATGAACTTGAAGTAGTTTTACCAACATTTCCCGACATGTGCTCGTGTTTATAACCCGATACCTCATTTCCTGCAAAACACGAAAAAACGCTAGAAGAATACTAAATTGTACTTAAGACTCGGTAAAGTACAAATAAATGATAAAACTAACTATGAAAATAGATTAAAATACTAGAACAATTTAGACGTTATCAAACTCCCCCAGACTTGAACCTTTACTCGTCCTCGAGCAAAACTAGAATTAAACACAATAAGAGTTAAATAACAACCGGATACTAGGACAAACATTTCGAAAAATCAGCCATCATGCACAACAATGCGTCACACGAACATATACCTAAGCGTGCCTAGTTCATACCTCATCCACCGAAAGCTACTAGTCGTGCAATCCTACACATATCCTAAGTTCGTTTCACTAACCCCTAGATGAAATCCAAGCGATCTCCATACATATTCTCCTATGCTCACGTGAGATACTATTCTTAAGACAATCATTTTTTTCGTTTCTCTTTTTCTTCTTTTTCGGTTTCCACACATTTTTTTTCTTTGAAAATTCGCGTTCGGTTTCTAAGACGTAAGATTTGAAGAGGACAACCTTCTACTTAGATCAAGGTTTCCGATTGGCACACTCATAAGGTCTTGTAACCTTAACGGAGTGAAGAGGTTGCGTTATTGTAGAATTTTTTCTTTTGATTAAACTATTTGTATTGCACATCAACTCTAACCCTAAGAACGTAGAACAACACCCTCGACCTACCACCTAGACCCGAACCATCAAGATCGATGTACTCATGTCAATGGAGGGCTGAAGTAGTTAAATAACTTATTCTATTGACAGTAGAGTGTAAGCACGTGGAATTATAATGATAAAGAAGCAAATAAAAAATGAACGTTATAATCAAAGATATAAGTAATTGGGATTGAAACCTAGGGAGCGAAATACAACAATAGGGTGTGGATTCATGCACAACTACTAGACTAATCGATTTATAAAGGTATTTTTCAGTAAGTCTAGATTTTTGCTCCCGATTCGACAAAGTTGCACAAAGATGATTAAAGTTCAAAATTTCGTACTAGATATTCATCCTCTAATCCTAACAAAATAATGTAAATACTAAAATAAAACAAAGAACTCAGGATCTAATCCTAATCACAATCATGAAACTCAAAGAGTAACCCCCTTCCCCCAAGACTTGAACGAAACATCGTCCCAGATTTCAATACCTAAGGGAAGAACTCGCATGCAAAAACTCGGGGAAAGATTAAAAGGGTAGGAACGTGTACACCCGGTGTGCTTGCTGTTCTTAATTGATGCAGCTGGATATATGTGTCTCTCCTTTGTTGTGGATGATATCGAAGTGGAGAACCTATAACAAAAAATCACACAATCTGAAAGAGAGAGTATGATACATCGAGGTTGCTAGTAAAGTGCATGCGTGTGAAAAGAGGAAGAGTTGAGTTCTAAAAATAAAACGAAATAAATAAAAGGATATGGGATCCCGAGAAGCGTTTGTTTAAGGTCATGAGCCTGATCAAGATGCGCTACTCATCAGGTGGACATCCTCGTCCTCGTTATGTGCATAGGATGCTAGTTCAAATATAGCACACAGATCGGTTAGACTCCTTGCATAATCAGTCATATCCTCCCTAAGTTCATTCGTGTTTTTCCCTAAGTTGGGGGCCCGATTGTGCAGTCAAAATAGCTCGATCTTTTTGTCCATAAGTCAAGTTTGGTGCACTCCATAAAACTAGTTTGGCGTTCGTCTCTCGTTTCTTTCAAAGTTTCTAGAATTTGTTGGTGTGTGAGCCCTTGTGGTGAAGGATTCATCTTCAAGCTACTCGGCGGCTAAGCAGCAGACACAGAGCACAACTGATTCGAACAATTGATGTATCGGTCAGAGAATTAATTGTCTGGTATTGATGGGGCAGGAACGAAACGCCCCTAACTCCCCTTATCTCATTCAGGCTAAAGCTGAATCAGAAAAGGAAACACACCTTGAGTGCCTTGTCGATGCTTCAATTGGTGTTGGGCGTTTTGTGTAGCTTCTCGGCATCTCGGGATCGTTCATGTACTGATTTGTGTCGCATTTAGCTCGAGTCGTGCGGAAGTCTCGGTCGGGGCTTCCTTCTTCTTTCTGTCGTCCAACATCTCGTTTGAGTCCTTATATAATTCTTCTCCAAATTCTAAGAGATTCATTACTATGGTATCCATACTCTCAAATTCTTCAAGTACTTCCTCGGCTAATTCTCCAAGACGTCGAAATGGAACACTGAATCGATCATGCATGGTTGCTTAAGTGTGTTGTTCAAGTTGAACTCCACTTCCTCCTCGGGTTTCTTCTTATGCTCATCAATGCGTATAGCCTTATATGTTGTTGTGTTAGATGATTCCCTCTTTTCAAATATCGAGGGAGTAGGCTGATCCACCATTTTCTTATGTTGACGTTGTGGGACTGGCAATGGAGGCGATATCGGATCTGGTTTTACGTACTTTGGCTCCTCTTACTCCTCGGGTTTCTTTTTGTGCTCTTTAACGTTACTGCCCTTTTTCATTGATGTAGTAGACGTTTCATCCTAATTAAATGTTGAAGAAGTGGGTTGATCTACCATTTTCTTGCATGGACGTTGTGGAAACTGCAAAGAAGGCAGCCTCGAGCCTGGTTTTATGTACTTTGGCTCCTCATCCTCATCGAACTTCTCCTTAAAATTATTAACAGCCTTTTCCGCTGCTGTGATAGACTCTTCACCCCTTTCAAACGTTGAAGGACGTGTTCACGAGGATTTGCATTCGGTCTCCTCGGTAGAACTCCTTGCGATTTAATTGTGCAACCTGATTGTCTAAGATATTTAGGTGTGTTTGAATCCCATAACCTGCTTCTTTACATCGTCATGATCCGCTCTCATCCCTCTGAGTTAGATGTATTGGTCTTTCTGTCCTTGTAATATTTGAGCGAGTATAGACGTAATACCGGCGTTAGATTCTTGTTGCGGAGGAGGGGGCACACGTGATTGATAATTCTGAGTTTTGGGGTGCGTCCATGGCTGAAAGTTCTGGTTTCTTTGCATCATTCGCGACTGAAAGTTTCTCGATAGATATTGCGCATGCAACATTCCATCGGAGTTCTTATATGGGAAGTTTCGGTGATATCTCCATCTGGGGTTGTATGTGTTCCCAAATGGCTGATTGTAACTCACATAGTTCACTTCCTCATACCCCAAACTTCTTGTTCCCATGATTGCTCCAAGTAATGCGGACGACGTGATTTAGACAACATATGATAAATTTCTGCAACTTGATATTTTACGAAGTCAGGGAATTCAAACTCTAATGTAGAAACTGACTGGCGTAGACTTGCCCACTATCTAGCGTGCGTACTACAACTCTTCTAAGTGTGTAATCTCACCCACTAGATACATTAAGACCGCCATCCTAATCCCTAGATCCAATTGACCGACCTAGCGTAGATTCTAAATCAATTGAAACTCTAAATCATGGTTAAGATCCAAAGTCTAATCCTCTGGTATAGATTCATTAGACTCTACTATCATTCATTCAGGTTGCGTACAAGAACAAAAACATTAAGAACAACCAATCATTCTGAAAATGATCAAATACCATCATCATTCATTCAAGTTGCTTACAAGAATAAAAGCATTAAGAACCACCAAGCATTAATGATGCGTTATCAAAGTTAAACAAATAACCTAAACTATCCGCAAGTGCACGACACGTGTGTAGTACTTCAGGTGTCGATCCCACAGGAACTACGCAACACAACCTAAACTCAAACTACGAATCAAACTTGCTAACGAACGAAATATGGTATTAAGAATGAAATACTAAAAACAAATAAACAAACTAGTTCTTAAGAATGAGACAAACGTTCCAGGAAGACTACCGAAACCAACAATCAACTTATATATCATGCAATCCCAGTCAAGTTATCTAAGGCAGACGATCATAATATGATATCTACCCTCTCTCGAGGCATAGACACGTGATCTAATCAAGTTATCCCCTAATTTCGTAGCTGACACCTTGAACTAAACCCATAAGACTTCTGATTCATCCGTTTTACCCTCAACCGCTTCTATCCTACTTTCGTGGCCTAACCTCGGTTATTCTAAGCCTGATCTTCTAGGACTAGAATTATCCTTTCGATCCTTCTCCTAATCCCTAACACATGCATCTATGTGGCCACCGCAAACACAAGTCAATTAAGCACTCAAATAAAGAATAGATTGGGAAGATGCATTCAAAGATAAATCAAAAGTGGTTCCGGGATAGCCATGGGCTAATCCCTTCTCCTAGAACAAACCAAACTACTCACTCATGCGTCCTTAAACAAACATAAACGAAATAGAAGGTCAAAGGAACATGAAAACAAAACGAAACCGAAGTCTTGGGTTGATCTTCAATGCTCCTTGTAAGTCTCCTTTGCAAGAACCTCCTCCTTCTTGATCAAGAACTGAAACTTGAGTGAATGAGCTCGACCACTCACTCCTCTCTTCTTCTTTCTTTCCTCTTTTATTTCCTTTTTTCCCTTCTTTCCCTTTCGGCCGTTCAGTTCTTCCTTATGTTGCAGCAGCCACCGATTGTTGTCTTTTCATGAGTTTCCATTCTTGAATAAGTTGGGTGACGTTTCCATTACTTTCTCCAGTGAAATATCACTTATTCCTCTTCTCTAAAGTTGTTTTCCTTATTACATAAGTCCCCAACAAACTACCATTTGTTTTAAGTCAAATTAACTTATTTGGAGTTTCAGGTGACGGACGTGACCCGCGCGGGCAGGGTAAGTAACCCGCTCAGGTACGGCGCAGAAGATCGCGCAAGAACGCAATGGGAAAAGAGGCAGCCCGCTCGGGCTGAGGTGTTACCATTTGGGGCTCAAGTGCTGCCTGCTCGGGCTCAAGTGCTGCCCGTTCGGGCTCAAGACCCGGACGTGGTATTTCTTGCCCGACTCGTGCTTAATTCACTGGACAAAATCAGCGTAACAAATGCCCGCTCGGTCTAGGGAGTTACCCCCGCGGGTAGTGGCTATTCCTTGCCGATTCTCGTCCCGTTTGTTCTATGATGATCCTCGAAGTTGGTACTTTGTCTCGTGCACGTCCTTTAGCTCTGAAATGAACCGCATACGCATAAAAACCTGTAAGAACATGAAAAACGAAAACAAGTAAAATGGATACGGAATCATACGTAAAGCGTCGCATCTATATCATAAACATCTCTAAAATCGTGCAAGAAATACGTATGAAAACGAGATGATCATTAAGCACAAGACTTAATTACATATTGGCAAAACTCTTTAACCCGTAGCTACCGAACTACTCACTAAACATAAAGTAAAATGGAAACATATCTTCCCTTCTCTTCTTCAGCTTCAAATCGTCAAGCTCCTCCCCTTTTTCTTGTCCAAATTCCTCTTAGGCGAATCTAAGCTCTCCTTCTTTCCTTTTCGTGCTGATTTCCTTTTCTCTACTCGTTTCCTTTTTCTCGGTTTCCATTTTCTTCGTTTCCTTTCTTCTTATGCAGCGACTGTTTCCTTTCTTTTTGTGCAATGATTGTCTCATTTCTTCTATTCACTCGTGCAGCCTTAGGTTTCCTTTTTCTTGCTCCAGTCGAATTGCCTTTTCTTGCTCCAGTCGATTTCCATTGTGTTTCCAATTTGTTACAACGGCTTGTGTTTCCATTTCTTCTTGTGAAGAAACATGTTCCTTTTCTTCTCGTGCAGCAAACCGTCTCCTCTTTCCATCTTATGGAGGTAGCAAACGATTTCCATTTCTTTTAGGCCAACGGGTGGTTTCCATTTCTTTTAGACAGCATCAACTATTTCCATTTTTGTGAGTGGCGGCCATTGTTTCCATTGTAACCAAAGAGTCTTGGGTGTTGAGTGTGTACAACTGGGCTTGAAGTAGTTTTTCCAACATTTCCCGACATTTGCTCGTGTTTGTAACTCGATATCTCGTTTCCTGCAAAACATGAGAAAACGCTAGAAGAAGACTATATTGTACTTAATACTCGGTAAATTCCAAATAAATGATAAAATTAACTATGAAAATAGATTAAAATACTAGAAAAATTTAGACGTTATCAATAGGTTAATGAGCATATGAAATTAGATTTCTGATGTTATTGTAACATTAATTTACATGCATATCATATAGATAAAAGTCCATGTCTTTATGATATTTCTGATGTTCATTCCTTGTTTCTTGTTTAATTGTATACAGATTTCTCAAATATATCTTGTTTGTCACTTTGTACTATCCTCGAGACCCACCAATTTGTTGGGGATAATTTCGAGGATTTGCAATACAACCTTCTGCTGGTTTTAACTCATGAGAAACTGATCGATATGATCGATGAGCCAGCTCCTATAGTCCATGACCTCGTTAATCAAGATGCCATGAATGCTTTTGTAAAGCATGATGATGATAGCACTACTGTAAAGTGTATCATTTTGGCATTGTTGAGTGTTGCACTCCATAGGCAGCACGAGGATATGACTCCTCCATAAATCATAGAACATCTTAAGAAGATGTATGAACCGCAAAGTCATACGACAAGGTATCAGTTGTAAAAGATTTTGTTGAAGTCCAGTCTGAGTGTAAACTCCTCGGTGTCGCCTCATGTCCTAAAGTTGATAAATCTTATGGAAAAACTTGAGAAGCTCGGGTGCATGTTTGGAAAGGTGTTGCAATGGGATCTTATCTTGTAGTCACTCTCGTACTCTTTTTCCTTGTTCATTGTTAACTTCAACATGAAGATGGCTGTCGATTTGCATGAGATGCAAAACATGCTGATGGATTACTAGAAGCAAACATCCATGGAGGTGAAGGGGTCTAATAATATGTTGTTGGTGGGCCAATATTCTTCTAAAAAGAGAAAGGTCAAGAAAATGCCAAAGGTAGTACTAGCAAGGCCAACAAGTCAGATGTTGAGTGCTTCTTCTGCAAGAAGAAGAGTCATTAGAAGAGAAACTGCAAGGAATACTTTACGTCTCTTGGTGATAAGAAATGAGGTAAGAATTCTATAGAAAATGTTTTCATGATCTCCTTAACTACTATTAATTCATCTAAATGGATATTGGATACAGGTAGCAGCTTTAACATCTACAATATGTTGCAAGGGCTGAGGATCAGTAGAAAGTTCAAGAGAGGAGAATTCGGTCTAAAAGTATGAACTTGCACAACTGTTGTTGCTCTAGTCGTAGGATTGATTTCTCTTCGTATGCCTACGTGCAAGACGCTGTTGTTAGAAGATTGCTATTATGTTCCAAAATTTATTTTGAACATCATTTCTATTTCTATGTTAGACATGTGTTGTTTTAATATAGTTTTCAGTGATAATATTTTCTATATTTATCATATTGATGGTTTATGTGAATGCTTATCTTCAATATGATTTTTATGTCTTACCTGATGTGAATGTTAAATCTATTAACATTCATTTTTCTTATCATAAGAGAAAGTTAGATTATCGTCTAAACTAGACTTTTCTTTGGCATTGTAGACTTCGTCAAATCGATGAGAATAGAATTAATATGTTGCATAAAGATGGTCTTTTGGGCCATTATGATTATGAACTATATGAAACTTGTAAGTCTTGTCTCACGGGTAAAATAACCAAATCTTCGTTTACTGAAACCGGAAAGAGAGCTACAGAACTTCTAGTACTCGTACATACTGATGTATATGGACCTATAAAAGTTCAATCTAAGGGTGGATATTCATATTCCATCACTTTCACTAACGATATATCGAGATATGGATTTATGTATCTTATGAAACACAAATCTGAATTTTTTAAAATGTTTAAGAGATTCTGAAGTGAAGTGGGGAAAAAATCAAAAAGAGTATCAAGGTGTTGAAGTCTGACCGAGGTGGAGAATATCTAAGTCATAATTTTTTCGATCATCTAAGAAAACATAGGATTTTGTCAAAGTGGACTTCTTCCAGGACACCTCAACATAATAGTGTATTCGAAAGAAGAATTCGAAATTTATTAGATATGGTACAATCCATGATGGGATTCACATATCTTCCAATAAATTTATGGAGTTATGCTTTAGAAGTGACGATCTATCTTTTGAACAAAGTTCCCACTAAAGTCGTCTCCAAGACAACATATGAGATATGTAAAGGACAAAAACCCAACTTGAAACAAATAAATGTTTGGGTTTGATAACACGTAATCCGTTGTAGTATTTACGTGGTTCTTAGGTTTAGTTTTGAGTAGATTACTTAGATTTCACCCA
>CM071867.1:23316098-23330124 GCA_036759665.1 Gynandropsis gynandra
TCCGCAATCGGTTTGTACTCTTCGGGAAGACCGTCTAGGATTGCATCGAGGACATCTTCATGATCCAGCGGCTTTCCTAAGAGGGCAAGCTCATCAGCAATAGTCGTGATAGTACGGAGGTATTCATCAATGGATTGTGATCCTTTTGAGCAGCGTTTGATCTTGTCACGAAGTTGTAGAAGATGGCCGCGAGACACTTTGCCATAAGTGTTGGCGAGCGTCTTCCACGCCTCGTAGGTGGAAGGGGCTCGTGCAATGAGGGGCTGTAGAGAGGCCGATATTGCTCCAAATAGGGCTGAGAAGAGGAGACGGTCTTGTTGCTTCCATGGCTGGAAATTAGAGTTGTCGACGGACACTCCATCGCGATGGATCTTGGCCGGAGGGACAACGGAGTTGTCCTCAATGAAGCATTGAAGATTGTGGCCTTCAAGAAGGGCACGAATCTAAACATTCCATGTGAGGAAGTTGGTCGGCGTCAACTTGGTGATGTTGGCCATGTTGACGGTGAGAAGACTGCTGAGCGGATGTTGTGGATTGAAAGTCGGAGCCGCATCGGTGAGACGGGCGGTATGATGACTTGTTTGGCCGGCCATGAGTTAGGGTTTGGAGGCGGTGAGTAAGATAGGCAAGAATTAGGGTTAGGTGATGCAGATCTAGGGTTAGGGTTGTGGATCTAGGGTTAGGGTTGTGGATCTAGGTTTTGGGTGGTAAGAGAACCGCGACACACTAGCAACGGGCCGCGGCGCGGGACGAGCGGTGAACGGCGAGCCGGGACGCGAGAAGAACGGGCTGGCGGGAGGAGTGGAGGACGACGGCCTGGGAATTAGGGTTTTGTATTTAGGATCTTCGTACGTGATGGTACGACGGCAAGGGAGGGAAGAGAAGGGTGAACGGCCGGAGGAAAGGAGGAGATAATCGGCGGCCGTAAGGAGGGAGGAGGGGCGGCGGCGGCGGTGGTTTGAGAGGGGAGGAGAGTTCGGCCTAGATTTTAGGAGAGTTTGTTGTCGTTAGACTTTGTGCTCTGATACCATGATAATTTCAAATCTGAATAATTGATTAGAATAAGCCTAAACGGCTATAAGTACAAAATACAACATTAGACCTAATTACAACATTAGACCTAATTACAGAAATTACGGTTCTACCCTTTTTACATGTATATCCTTTACAGTATGGAGATATATGTACTTAAACTATTTGAGATATTACATTAAGGCAAGTAGAAGATTGAAAGTATGGTGTCAAAATGTAATATTAAATAGTTGTGGGATTATTTTACAAATACCTAAAAGTTAGTATTATAGAAGGGAAACAGAAAAAAGTTTTCTATTGATGATTCATTAATTATTTTCTTGAATCAAAACCCTAGCCGTCAAAACAGAGACGAATAATGGAGAAAGAACCATCTTCGTTCGTGATCATATTCGCATAAAAGTTGAAAGCAAATGCAGATCTCAGTGTGGATATTCTAGAGGCTTCGTACGTTTGGAACTTACATCTTACACTCGTCTGTATTCGCCAAAACAGGTAATCCTAAGAATCATTCTTTGTGTTTTGGTGAAACCCCGTACGATCCTTTCCTGAAACATGACTAGATCTGTATTCGAATTATTAAAAAAAAGGCTTCTACTACCCATTAGCAATCCAACACTAAGATACTATATATAAAAAAAACTCATATTGAAATTTCTTTTACATGAATTTACGATTGTTTTTTTTTATATTTTATTTTGTTTCGATGATTAACTTATATACATATGATCTTCAAGATAAATATTTGTATTGACCTATGTAAGCACGTGTTTTTGTAATTAATCTGTGTATAAATATTTTGTATTTAACGTTTTAAGAAGAATAATAAGGTGTACTTTATCTCAAACCTTCTTTTAAAAAATCATGAAAATATAAAATATATATATAAAGAAGCATGAAATAGGATATAGCGGAACGGAAAGTGTTGGTTAATATCGACGTCGTTCATGGGTGCTTTTGCTTTTGCATGGTGAACCCCACGAAAGTGTCTTATCCTTAAGCTTTAAAGCCACAATACACACACATATGATAAATGTACATTAGCATATATATATATATATATATATATATCATCACGTTGAATTGATTTCGACCCATTTTATTAGGTTGCAAAAGATGTGTGTATATATATAATCTATTGATTAGTGCATGTAAAGGGAGAGGTCATATTGAAGTCCTTTTGACCAACGACTGTTGAAATCTTAATTATTGTAGTTCAACAGAGATTATTACGGAGATGGCTTTAGAAATACTTCCCTGTCATGTCATGTCATGTCATACACGCACGCACATATATATATATAAATACATACATATATATCATAATATATGTATTTGTAGTAGGATATGGGCACAAACATATTAATAAAAAATATTTGTAATATATTAATAAAATTTTAAAATATCTAATATATTAACAATTCATAATATAAAAGATATTAACTTGTGTGAGTTTGTATTTTGTGGAGATAAAGATGATTGAATTAAAATATGAGGTATAACTTTCTTTGAATTTCAGTGGGGACAACTTCAAAAATAAATTTTAAATATTATTAGAATTTCAATCCTATCATTCTTTAAAAAAATTAACTTCAATTTTACTTTAATAATATTGATATTTTCAAATTGTCCTTATGACTATGTGATCCATGCGATCCTTGTTATCCACGCGAGCCTTGCGACTCATACGATTTTTGTGATCTATGCGACCCAAACGATCCATGTGATCCAAACGATCCATGAGAGCCTCAAAAATCGTTCGAAATCGTTCGAAAATCGTTCGAAAACGGCTGGAAATCGTTGAAAATTACTCTCAACTTCGAAATCGCTTCTCGCTCATTCCTCTCAATTTTGAAATAAATTTTATTTCGTAAAAATGTCAAATTGTATGTGTTTTCACCAACAAAATATAAAGACAAATATGTCTTTTCTCAAATTTTTTTCTTTTTTCCAATTTTTCTTTTCATTAGATTTACGAGTGTATGTAAAGTCCTGAAAACCTATGAGATATCCTTAATATTCTCCCTATTCGATTGGTCTAGCTTCATTATATGTAAATTTACATATGAGATTAATTTAACATTTAGTATAACGTGTTTCACAGGTGTTTTTTTCTCTCAAAATATAATGAAATATATTACATATGGTTGTGTTAAAACAATTTTAAATACTACACGAGTCAAAAGTTTGGTCATATAGACAAGTGTCAGAAACTTTGGTGCACATATTTGTTAAATTTAGGCGCATTCAAGAAAGCTAATACTCATTTATAACAACAAACAAATTCGCGTGACGTAATTATTTTAAAATAAAATAATAAATATATATAAAAAAATTGACAAGAAAATAAAGTAAAGAAGAGATTACCTTTGGTCAGCTTGAAAGTGATTTCAGCGATATCTTTTCTGCATGCATGCATGATGGACTGTTGTAATTGGAAATGTTAAAAAAATGAAATCGAAAACAAAACACATATACAAATAAAAAAGAATTAACAAGTGGACTAGATAAATAAACAATTATTTAAATTCAAATATCATTTTGAATATTCTAGTAGGAGGAAGATATAATAATAATAAAAATAATAATTTATTAATTTTTTCTTAAAATATAAAAAGTAAATGATTATATTTATAAGTTTTTATTTTTAGTTTTTGTAATTTTTTTAGATCAAAGCGAGTATGCTTTTGTTCCTAGTCATTATCCAACAATACTCCTAGGAAAAACAAAAAGGCAACTTCTAGAATTTCATTCCACCATTACATTACAGTATAATAATATTAATATTCGACATATATTTATCTTGTTAAAGAAAATAGCATAACTCACGATTTTCATTCGAATAGGACGATTTCACATAACGGGCCTGAGATAATAGGCCTCTTTACTATATATTCTTGTTTAGTATTCAAATAAATGGACCTACACGTAAAATTGTTGTGATTTGTTATTGTTCATAATAAAAGTTATTCGGCCCATGTTAAATGCAAAACTTTTTGTGGCCGAGCCATATAATATATATATATATATATATTCAGATAAGGTATAATCAATTATGAGACGCTCCTTGATCCACGTAAAGCTTCTAAGATACGGATAAATAAACTAATTCAATTATTTTGAATTGAATATTTATAAATACACGATGAAAATTAATTAGTTCTTATTTAAACACAAAATTCATGAAATTGCTAAAAATCACAATATTTATCGCATGTATTTTCCTTCGTATATGAGAAATAATTTAAAAAATCAAATTAAATTTATTAATCAATATCTTCATTTATTTATACACATAATCTATAACTATTTTTTAAATAATTTTTTATAAAATCTAACAAATGATTAAAAATAATAATATCTTTTATTAAAATGTTTCGAATTTATGTAATATTTTAAATATAAAGTAATGTATATGTGATGTAATAACTTTTCATTTTAAATTGTGTGTATATATATATATATAATTGGATTGGTCCATAAAATAATAGGTAATTTTAAATATGTTGAGGATGGGTGAAATAAATGGATAGTGGTTATGTGGCTACGGGGTAGGATACACAGTGCTAAAATATTTCATGAGGCTGCAAAGGTTTCTATGAAGGGAAGGATAAGATTCTACCAAATATATATATATATATATATATGCATATTTCATCGTTTAATTTATCTTATCATTTTATTTAATTTTTATTGCAGTGATTTTGAATGGGTTGGTGTTGGAATGGATAAGATCTTATCATAAGAAATTATCCAAGGAAGATCTCTTTTATATCGTTTTATTGTCTTATTCATTGTGTGTATATTTTACACATGTAACGTTATACGTTTCTCAATCTGTATTTCTTAACATATATATAAATAATATTCAAAGTAAGAAATTTTGTGCCAACTGATAAGTTATGTGATGCGCATGAAAGTTAGATATTTGTTCTATTAGGCTTCGTTTTGGAATTTTGTAACATCTTGACAAAAAAAATTGACAGGACGGTTTTATTCAAATCAATTTAATTAACGACTAGGATTTGCCTTAAATACTTCGATGGGCCCAGTGCATGTTTAAAACGTCTAAAACTATCTTATATATATAATCACTATTTTAAATTCAGTATAAATGTCGACAAAATTGAATGATACAAATCTAATTATTAGTGTTGATTTAGTTTTAATCAAATTAATGTTCTCTTTATACGGTGTTTGTTGAAGTATTTATAGGATTTGATTAATGGATATATTTTTAGATGTTTTGGTGTGTTTTATTATCTTTATATGTAGATGGATTTTGATCAGATTTGGAAAGTATAAAAAACATGGATGCAGTATCATATCATAAGACGTATATAAGACGTGTCATACAATACTAAAAATTTAATACTTTTGAGTGATTATTTTCTAAGTTTTAGTGAAGTAAGACAAAATAGTGATTATTTTCTAAAATTTAGTGAAGTAAGATAAAATGGCGTTAAAAATATTAGGTTAATCTTTTGAAAATTTTGAGAGTTTTATAATTATGAAAAATCCAGTTTTAACTCAAATAGAATAAAATTATAACCAAATTTGTTATTCAAATTTGTTATCAAGTGAATAAAATAATGAAAAGTTTTTTTGTGTTGAATTTTATGTATTTTATCCTTACTTCACATATATCCTCAAAATCTAAGGATTAAAAAGAAAAAAATCGGAGAAAAGATAATTTTGTCTTTATTTTCTGCATGTAAAAACACACATGGTTTGACAGTTTTTCGAAACGAACCCTATTTTAAAGTAGAGAGGAAGAAGCGAGAGGCGATTTTGAAGTTGAGAGCAAGGATCGAGTTCAAAGTAATCAAAAAGGAAATTTCGAAGTTGAGACCAAGGAAATTTTGAAGTGAGAAAGAAAGAAAGAAATGAAAAGAATCAGTAATGAATAGCGCACAAGTCCATCTTCAATGGCGTCTGTGAGTAGATCGGTTTCTAGGGTTTTACGTTGTAGATGAAATATATTTGAGATTAGACTCTTGAAAACGAAATTATTTATTGATTTCAAATGGGTGTGAGTCTCAATGAGTCGCTTGAGTCTCAGTCAGTCCCTTGAGCTGAAGAGGGTCAGGAGTCTTAGTGAGTCGCTTGAGACTCATGACCCTCTTCGACTCAAGAGACTCATTGGATCTCAAGGGTCGTTTGAGTCACAAGGGTTGCTTGAATCTCATCGAGTCGCTTGAGTTGAAGAGGGTAAGGAGTCTCAGTGAGTCGCTTGAGACTCATGACTCTTTTTTACTCAAGAGACTCATTAGGTCGCAAGAGTCGCTAGGGTCGAGTCACATAGGTCGTTTGAGTCGAAAGAAGTCTAATGTATTCTTAATTGGTCATTTTGTAGGTACCACAAAAATCGAAGTTTATCTATGAACAGAATGGCAAAGATCACCACCAAGTGTTATCCATACAAGATAATAAAGTTGGGAGGAATCTTAGATGAATATGAGTTGCATTACTTCAACAAGGAGTCACAATGTAGGCATATATTTCATTTCCAATGTGACTCCATCTTGACGAAGGTTTAAATTTTTTCCTATTAAGTCAATCTGTGATTATACGAGACAACAAGGAGTGTTAGTTTGTCGTAAACGGTGTTCCTATTTGGTACTCTATAATGGAGCATGCATAAATTACCGAATTGAATTGAGGACCTTATCCTAGAGGATGTAAGTCCAAAAGGTGTGATATATTCAGGCTGAAGAATTTCGGTCGTGAAAAGGTGACTGTCACATAAGTGAGTGAAAATCTTGTGAAGGCGAAGAATTTCGCCGATTCGAAGAGGTTGGAAACTTTGATGGTGTTGTGGCAAGTTTTGGATCATAAGGCTTCATTAGATAATTCTGTCAGCCATGATCTGATTGACATATAATTTTGTGAAGGCTTTCCATGAGGACTTTACACATTCGAGAAGCTTGTGGATACTTGCCACAAGTACGTTAGCGGGGAATCATCGAAACCAAAATGACATTGTGGTGGTTTCATCATCCCACTCAAGGTGAGTTATATATATTAGTATAATAATATGAATGTTTTTGCACTTTTGTGTTCTTATCATTTTGTTTTAATATTTCGGTTACTTCCATTCGAAATCATTCTTAGTTTAGGCGAAAACATCTGGTACTTTAATGTTATTGTACCGATACATCATGCCCAAGGATGTGCAAGAAGTGAGTTAAATCCAATTTTAAATTGAAGTATATAGACATGATGAGGGAGATCAGAGATTCTAAGATAACAATTACACAAGGGTCACAAAGATCACAAGGGTCATATTGGTTATTTGTTGTTTTTGTAGGATTTTCGAAGTATTCTCCGTGTTGAACACGATGAGGAAGCTTTACTTTTTTATCTTGAGGATTACGATGGATGCAATGACTTAGATATTCAGATATGGATAGAAAATCTACATAGAAATCAAAAGAGTATTGTTGGGAGGACATCCGTAAGCAAGAACTGCTGACGCAAAAAGCAGCTCTTGATGAGAAACATAATGGGAAAGAAAAGGGAGTACGAGGAAAAAGAGCAAAGGTGAAAAAGCAATAGAGGTTGTAACTGTTCTACCCATATTTTAAGCTGATGAAGATGAAGGATTTGTAGAGGTTGGTGAAGAAGAAGAAGAAGAAGGAGAAGGTGATGTTGAAGATGATGAAGAAGGAAAAGGTGATGTTAAAGCTGAAGCTAAAGATAAAGAAGAAGAAGATGCAGTCACTATGACACTTGAGCATAAATTAATGAAAGAAATAAAGAAGTCAGAGAAAAGAATCATCAACGCCGTAAGAGACCTTCTAAGGGGCGTTGAGTTTGATTTACCTAATTCAAAATCAAAGGCGGTAAATCCCAAATATGCTGACAAGGCAGAAAAGACTAAGGGCCGAAGGTGGCAAAATAAAAAGGTTACCTAGAAAGATACGAGCATCGGACACAAATCTTACGATACTCTAAGTTATGATAGTTTGAATTTCTTCAACGTCCATATCTAATGTCAAGAGAAAATCCAAGAGAAGACTAGATGAAGTTAGAGACTAAAAATGAAACTCGAGATAGCTCAGAAGAGGATGTGGTAAAAATTTCAATATTAATTGAAAATATTAGATCTGCTGCTAGCATTCCTCTAATTGAATATATTTCTGAAGAGGTTCATCTAGTGGTTGCTCATGTTGAAGAGGTTACCACTAATGTTGGTGCTGAGGAAGTTCCTTCAGATGTTCCTATCGAAGTTCCACCGAGTAAGTAATATTGAGTCACAAAGGTCATTTGAGTCAAAAGGTCGCATGGGTCACATTGAACACAAGGTTCCTAAGGGTCACATATGTCACAAAGGTCGTATGGATCGCATATTTCGCAAGGATCGCATGGATCGTATATATCGCATGGGCCGCATTGGTCACGAAGGTCATTAATGTCACGAATGATGAGTCTAATGAATGAAGTAATTTTTATGCAGATGCTGGAGCTTCATCAAATGAGTGTAATGGTCAAATGGTAATTAAACAAAAGTTAAAACCATTGAAGGCAAGACATGAGCCATACGTTGAACCTCCGTCAATTGAGCCACCGCAGAAAAGACAGAAAACACTTGGAGAACAAAATCCACGAGGTGGACCAACAACAACGGCAATGAGAGGAAGGGGGAGAAGGCGAGGGAGAGGTGTATATAAAGTTGTTGTTCTAGAACAGGCGGTGGAAAATCGGTTGAAGAACCTGTAGAAAAGGTGGTTCAAGAACCTGAAAGGAGTCGACATTTTGTGTCGAAGTCCAAGGGATTGGAATAGGGCAAGATAACCCAAGATATTTCGTTCATGGAATCTAGTAGTGTTTGGTTGACTACTCTATATAAATTTATGATAAAATCTCGCCGATAGCATTGGTAGAATTCTGAATAGACTGTCCCCGAGGGCTAAATTTTTGGGAGATCATACTAAAAG
The DNA here is from genome assembly GCA_036759665.1 of Gynandropsis gynandra. Lineage (NCBI taxonomy): Eukaryota > Viridiplantae > Streptophyta > Magnoliopsida > Brassicales > Cleomaceae > Gynandropsis > Gynandropsis gynandra. The sequence goes on from CM071867.1 coordinate 23,325,071, forward strand.
ATGGTGTATGGCTTGAAGATGATATAAATTTTTTTAACCATTAGTTACGAAAGTCACAAAGGTCATAGAAGTCATTTTGGGTCATATGTATTCATGTGTGTCAATTTTTTGCAGCAATTGGATGAGGCGTTGTTAGAGCTGAATAATCGCATCTGAAGATTATCATATCGATATGGGTGAAATAATTATTGCGTTTTTTATATTGCTTCATGCAGTCGCTCATGGTGTGGACGTATGAGGGCATGGAAGAGCTGACGGAAGTTCTTAATGATTATTTGAAGGGTCATTATCCATTGAGAGATACATCAAAAACAACGGAGGAGTATGATGGCTTGCTATCAATTGTAAACATTTTATCACCCAAAAATCAATATATGCCTTGTCATTGGCTAGCCATGAAGGTGGAATTGAAAAATCGATGCATCATGATATACTACTTCCAGAGAAGGTTGAAGCAATCACATATTGATTCGGTGATGGAGATTATAAGAAGACATTTTTCCAAGATATTCCAAGTCAGAGGGATTCATTCATTGACTTTCAGAGAAGATAAATGCTGGTACGATATTATGAAGGTTTGTCACAGAACAAAACCTCTAATGACTATGGTGTTTCGCCTTCAAATAATTAGAAACCCTTCTATTGGAATATGAGGAGAAGTTCCCCGGAATTTGCAATGCCCGAGTTGCTTCTATAACAAGAAAAGATTGTTGCTGAAGTATTTGTGAATGGAAGAATTATCGATGTACCCCAAGACGAATGCCTCCCATCATCTCATCTTTGAACTTGATTCATACTATTTTAAATAACTTGATTCATTTTTATTTGATTTATATATATATATATATATATATAACTTGATTCGCATGGGTCGTATATGATAAAAGGATCGCATATGTCGAAAGGGTCGTTTATGTCGTAAGGGTCGTATGGTTCGCAAGGGCCGCATATGTCGAATAGGCGCATATGTCGCAAGGATTGGATATGTTGCATATGTCGCAAGAGTCACATGGGTTGCAGAGCCGCATCGTTAGAGTTTATTCCAATTGAGGGTTGCACAAGGGTTATATTGGGTCACATGGGTCAAACGGGTTCCCGTTTAAATAAATATCCATCATTCTAATGTACTCCAATTGAGGGTCGTACAAGATTCATATTCGGTCGCATGAGTCAATTGGATTTCCATGTAAATATGCATCGTTCTAATTTATTCGCACAATAGTCATATTGGATCGCATGAGTCGGATAGGTTCTGGTTTAAACTTGATTTCTTTTTCTTGATGCCAATTGAGGGTCGACGAATTTATGGATTTATAAGGATGAAAGAACAGAAACGAATTTATGGATTTCATATAATTACGAAAAATAGATTCAAAATAAGATGTTTTTAACGTTTAAATATGTATTTATTTATAAAGATTGATAAATGTCACAAAGGTTACAAAAAGGAAAAAAAGGTCACGAAAGGTCCCAAAGGTAGAAATTGCAGAGTTTAGAGACACATCGGAGCCCTCCTCCGTAATCATTAGAGAGAGTCGTGTGTTACTCAGCACCATCTCTAAAATCACCTGCAACCCTGAATTTAAGTAGTGCGGATACAAGATGATGTTTGAGTCTGCTGATTACCAAGACCGTAAGTAATGCAGATACATCACAATGTCCTTCATCCACGTTATAAGGACTTGTGTGTGACTGCATAGAGATTGAGTTTATCGATTACCAAGACCTTAAGTAACGTAGCACGATGCCCTACATCCATTATGTGACCTTCGTGAAGAAGGTCACAAAGGTCATAAAGATTTTTCAAAGAATTTGGGGTCAGAGACGTAGTCGAAAAGAGGAGAGAGATGAGATTCAATCTCAAGGGTGAGATAGTGAGACTTAGAGAACTTGATAAACCTTTTAATAATACATAGATGGATGGACAAATCCTATTCGTTAAAAAAAGCATAGCTGGCATTCAAAAAAAGGCATAGCTGGCATTAAAAAAGATAGGAGTCTGACATCGAAACGACGAGTCATAAGGGTCACATGAGTCCGATGAGTCGGAAGGGTCACATCGGTCCTATGGATTGGAAGGGTCACATGGGTCGCAGGGGTCAGAAGGGTCGCATATATTGAAAGAGTCGCATATGTCACATAAGTGGTAAAGGTCGTAGGGTCACAAGGGTTGCAGGGGTCGCAAAATCACAAAGGTCACAATAGTCTTTAAACGTAAATAATGAAAAAAAGATGCGAACTCGAAAAATTTATCGATTTATAATGATGAAGGTCACCAAAATTTAGTCCAAATAATACAAATAATATAATATTACAAACTGATAAACCTTTCTTTTTTTGAAATTGGTGTTGTCTAGGTTGTCACCTTCCAAACATTATCAGTGATGTTAGAATTTGAACCTGTTAGTCTCGATGAAGATGTATTTTTTCTCCGAGCCTCACCGGATTCAGGATAACGATTTTCTTTAGACCTTTTACTTTTTGTTTTCTCAGCCAACATAAAAGGTATAATCGTAACTTCAGAATATTGAGGAGGAATGTTCTAATCACTACAATCAGGAACCAAATACATAGTTTCTCGGTAAACCAAACGCCATGTCTCCCGGAAGTTGTATGTTTAATATAGTTCTTATATCTTGTGACTTTATCAACTTTATGTGCAGCCACAATTGCATGACTACATGGATACTTATCCACATCAAACATTTTGCAGTCGCACGTTCTTTTCTGAAGATTCACTATAAATCTTTTATGTTTCTCATTTCTCATCTCGTACTCATCACTCAACATTTTTAATTCAATAACCTCATATTTGCATGTCTGTCCAAACCTTTCATGTAACATTTTCTCAAAATATGGTGTTAACGTTTAAGAATTATCACCAGTATCTGCTTCCAACATATACCTATTAAACCATTCCACTGTCTTTCCTAAACAAATATCTAAAAGCGCTATTACCAGAAACTTTTTTAACGTCTTTAACAATGAATTTATTGACTCGGTCCCATTCGTGGTTAATAAGTTGTACCTTTCACCTTTAAATTTGTATTTTGCACACTTAATGGGATCAAGTTCCTATTTCTCCAAATACTTTGAAATATTAGAATACATATGCAAAGTTCACAACAGTTACAAAGGTCACAAAGGTCATAGAAGTCACAATGGTAAAAAAAAGGTCACCATGGTCATATTTGTACATTGCCTTCAAATCATTAAATAATTCTTTAAATTTGTTCACCGTGTATACTGGTGCATATTTGAAGAATATTTTCACCACATTATCACCCTTTGAACTTTTTCTACTTGGGTCTTTATTGACGTAGATCTTTATAGTTTGTGATATATGACACATACAAAAATCGTGATCAGTTTGTTTGTATACTTGTTTGACTGATTTTATCAACCTTTTATGACGACCAGATATCACAACGACATCACGTCCATCTGGTATCACCTCTTCAACCTTGACATAAACCACGACTATGACTCTCTATCGACTACTCCCCAAGCAAGAGGATATTGTTGATGTTCACCATCTTGCGCGGTTACCACGATCAATGCTCCCTTGTACAATCTTTTCAGAAATGTTGCATCCATAACAATCACTTTACGCATGTATTCTCATCCTCTTATAACCACTCCCACAACCATAAAAAGGTATTTGAAGCTTTTTTCATTACAATCCAGCTGAAGATTTGCGACAGATCGGGGATTTCTTTCTGAAAAACATGTGCAATCACCCTAGAAGCCTCCTATAATGTTCAAAGTCATCACCATGAATCTCCTTTTGAGCACTGCATTTTCATCTTAATGTCATCAAATACGATAAATTTGTATCGTACTTTGCTTTTACACGATCCATCAGTTCTTTTGCTGGAGGTGTTTCATATTTCTCGGTATATTCCTCATTCAACTAATCCTTAATCAATTGCGTCGTCCCCTTTATAACTTCTGTTAGTTTAGATACAAGTTAACAGTTATGAATGAGATAGTTTGTTCTCACACTAAACTGTTTGGAATTCAGGATTGTTGTCACGCGTAATTTTAATTTACAACCACTTTCGGTAAACTTGCATCGTACTTTCCACAGCTTCGAATCAGAACTCAATGTTCTATATCTAAAAGAAGCTTTAAGTGAACCCTTCCTTACAAATGTTTGTACATCCTTCTTGATATCAAACTCTTGCCCAATTTTAAGTTACAATCCATCTTCGACCTCAAAGAATTAAATTTTGATTGTTTGTCTTCTCGTAAACTACCATTTCCAAATTGTTCTCACCATCACCATCACCATCCTTTTGCTTTGTTGGCACATCATTATCAATTTCATTACTGCCATAAACAACTTCATCAACTACCATATGTTTGGGACAACCACCATCTTCTATTAACCCGCTGGTATGTTCGCTATTAGAATTATCTGAATAAAAAATATTTATCATTTCCATCTAATTACTCCCAACTATACTTTTGTTATTTGAACCTACAATAACATAGTCATCATAATCTACAACGTATTCATTCTCACCTTCTCTAGCAATGCTTCCAAAGGCAGGAATTAGAGGTTCAACTTTCTTCTCAATCTCTAGTTCACACTTCACACTTACCGATTATATTTCCACATACAACAGTGGTTAAATTCCTTTTATGTGATCGAACAAATACAAATAAGATGTTTGTCATTCATTATATATGTCGGCTTCCTATTTTTATAAATATTGGGCAAATAGCTTAATTTCAATTTCATTGTATTTTTTCATCATCATATATGCGCATAACTCATCAATAAGTTTCCGGTATATCAGACTAATCGGAGGACTGATCATCTCGTTTTCATACGTATTTCTTGCACGATTTAGGAGACGTTTTTGATACATATGTGATGTTTTACGTATGATTCCGTATCCGTTTTACTTGCTTTCGTGCTTTTCATGTTCTTACAGGTTTTTACGCGTATTTGGACTATTTTGGAGCTAAAGGAACATGCACGGAGCTAAGGAGCAACTTTGGGGATCATCACGGGACAAACGGGACGAGATTGAGCATGGAGAAGC
>CM071867.1:23350251-23360870 GCA_036759665.1 Gynandropsis gynandra
TTTTTTTTTCAGCCAAGGGTATTTTTGAAGCACTTTAGCCCTACAGGGGCATTTTTGATAATCCCCCTCTTCATCCTTATTCCAAAATTACATGTTCGGTATTATAAAAATAAAGAAAGACACTACCAATATGTATATATATATATATATATATATGATTTTTTATTTAATTTCATAGTTTTTACATTAATTAATTTTCTACCATTTTATATATAAATTATTATATAAACCTATAAATATATATAATAATTTATATATGTCATATATTTTTTCTAAATTTCACTGAAACTAATATGTATTTGCTATGAATATTGTTTCAACAATTCGATCTAAGTGTTCGACGGCAATAAACAATCGGAATTTTATTTTGATCGGTTGTTGAGATCTTTTTTCAATCTCAATGCATAATCTAAAATGATTTTATATTTGTTTCAAGAAATATCTAAAATGATATTATTTTACAATTTTTAAAGACAAATGTCTCAAATAACATGATTTTTACATCAAAATAAATAAATAAATATATATTTGTATATGTTTTCTATTTGAATATTTATATTTATTTTTTTGTTCAACAATTTGATTTAAGTGTTTGACAATAATAAACAATCGCAATTTTATTTTGATCGGTTATTCAGATTTTTTTTTCAATCTCAATGCATATTGTAAATTATTTTATATTTGTTTCAAAAAATATCTAAAATAATATCATTTTAAAATTTTTAAAGATAAATATCTGAAACAACATCGTTTTACATCAATCATACATATACTAAAGCGCTAATACCCCTTTTCAGCTTCCAGGAAAACGTGGCAGGTCTTCCGTCCTTTTGATTCCTCCTCTAGCGACGTGTATGGTGTGAATTTGTTCGGGTTGCCGTCGGAGACGGACGAACCCGATTTGTTGGAGCTGTCCGATTAACCCGGCCTTTTTCTCTCCTTATGTGCCTTCACCTCCGTCGTTCGATGGGTTTATTTGGTGTCGTTTTGGACGGTGAGATTTCCTCACTGACCATTGTTCTTTATTACAGTCCGTTCGATGGCCTTCGATTATTTCGTGTTTAGGTTTCTAGAATTAGGTCTCTCTGCGATTTCTTCCTTCTCTTCTCCTTCTCATGGCTTCGTCTCTCCTGTTTAGGTTTGCTCAGGAGGTGTACTCTGTGTTGGTCTTGGGTTTTCCGATCGGTGGTACTCCATATGCTTTAAGGTTTCCGTTTGTCATGGATTGATTATTTTTATTGCTTAGGAATCTTTTTTCTCTATTCATCTACGCATGTCAATATCGTTAGGGTTAAGGTTGTGTGATTTCTCTATTCGTCTATACATGTGAATATCTTTGATTTCTGTTTATGCCTGCTGAATGGGTTGGGTTTTTGGGTTGTGTGTTTTGGAGTGTTGATTTCTATGGGTTTAGCGGCGATTATGGTGTTGTTTAGATGGGTGTTTTCCCCCTTTAGGTATGGATTTCAATTTTCCGTGGTTTAGCGGTATTTCGGTTTTGTTTTGTACATGGATGAATGCTTTAACCTCGCAAATATGGTATGTGTTGCAAATTTTGGTTCTTTACGATTTCGTTGTGCTTCCTTCCGTGTATTCGTTTGATTAGAGTTAGGCTTCATGTTGTTTAGATGGGTGTTTTCCCAGTTTAGGTATGGATTTCAATTTGCCTTGGTCTAGAGGCATTCCATTTCTGTTTTGTACATGGATGAATGATTTAACCTCGCAAATGTGGCATGTCTTGCAAATGTGTGTTTTTATCGATTTCGTTGTGCTTCCTACCGTGTATTGGCTTGATTAGAGTTAGGTTTCGTGTTGTTGAGATGGGTGTTTTTCCCGTATAGGTATGGATTTCAATTCTCCTTGGTCTACCGACATTCCATTTCTGTTTTGTACATGGATGAATGATTTAACCTTGCAAATGTGACATGTCTTGCAATGTGTGTTTTTATCGATTTCGTTGTGCTTCCTTCCGTATATTGACTTCATTAGAGTTAAGCTTCATATTGTTTAGATGGGTGTTTTCCCCGTTTAGGTATGGATTTCAATTTGCCTTGGTCTACCGGCATTTCAGTTCTGTTTTGTACATAGATGAATGATTTGGCCTCGCAAGTGTGGTCTATTTTGCAAATGTGGGCTTTTAATAGGGTTAGGATTTGTTTCTCTGTTGTTTTTGGTATTTGGTGTTTTTGCCTTTGATTTCATGTTATGTATGTTTATTTTAGCTTGTTTTGTACATGGCCTTCATGGGTTCTTATCGGTTTGTGTTTGTCTCTCTTGTGCGTGCTGCCTTCCTTAGAGTTGGGATTAACGTCGGTTAAGTTGGTGTTTTTCCTGTTTAGGTATGGGTTTTAATTTGGCTTCGTTTAAGGGTATTTGACTTATGTCTTCCACATGCAGAAATGACTTTGCCTTGTAATGATGTTCTTTTTTTAAATATAGATTTCAATAGGGTTAGGATTCGTTTCTTTGTTGTTTGTGGCATTTGGTTTGTTTGATGTTCATGTAACGATATGTACATTTATTATTTATCCTTTCACTTATATTAATCTTGCGTCGCTTTGTTGCATTCTGAAGTCAGCTTACTCTGGATTTTGGTAGGTTATTCAGATTCTTTCTGCTGCATGCTCTAATTGTTGTGTTTGTTTTTTTACACGTAAAATTTTTCTACTTTATGATTTAGTATTGTTTCGGTTTTGTCCTTCTTCTCTGAACTTGGTTTACATGTAAGCTTTTTAGATGTATTTCCTGTAATGTTGTTTAACATTATTCCTATAGTTTGATGGTGTGAAAAGATTTTGAGTTGTTTTTAAACTTTGTGTGGGCAGTGTTGTCCTGTTGTTCGAATTGTTTTTTTTTCTCGTCTGTTTAATGCTCTATTATTGCCACAGCTTTAAAGTGTTTTGTTTTTTATATTTCTTTTAGACTTTGTGTGTGTAATATCCTTATGTAATTTAAATTGTTCTTTATGTCGATATTTGTGGTTCTATTTTTTAGGGAATTTTTTAGGCAAGTTGGCTTTATCTTGATTTCTTTTGTGGATTTAGGCTTTAGCTGATTTCTCAGCTGGATTGGGTTGGTATATTAGATACAAGTCTAGATTCATTTTATGTTGTCATAGATAATTAATTCATAGTGGATCATGTTTGGTTTACATATTACTGTCGAGTTGTTGCTCTATTAACTTCCTAAGGAAACTACTTTTGCTAATGTGCCAAGAGAGAACTTAGGTGGCACTTCATTGTTCCCATTTTTTTGGGTGAGTGGTCTAGGTAGGGTGTTTCTTTACTTTTACCCCAGGATTAATACGTGCCTGTTTTTTACTATTGTTTGTGTTGATTCATTACCCATGTTTACTGTCGTGGCTTCTGTAAAATCTATGTGTCTTGTTGTTAATATTATGTCCTTTCCACGTTATCCTTTTTGTTTGACTTAGTTGGGTCTATGTTATCCTATATGTCCCACTAGCAGATCCCATCTGGCATGTTTAAGCCACATATAGATTGGCTTATTGTTGACATATTTGCTTAGTTACATTTTGGCGCATTCTGACGTTTCTCTGAGGTAATTAAGGTTTATGTGCGAAACTACTAGCCATGTATTGCCCACTTTCGGACATACATCCTTTGCAGGAGTTGTCTTTCCGGATCCATGTCCAAGTTGTCCGTGTTTGGAATTTTGATGTTGTTCAGGTCCCTCGATCGACGTCTAATTGGGAACTACTGCTCTGCGATGAATGGGTAACTTTTCCTTATGTCTTATTTTTTACTAAGTTTTCATTGTTCATTGTGCACTGTATTACATACAGCTGTTGTGTTTGGTTTGTTTTGTCCAAGAGCAATCGTATGCAGTGTGCTGTTAGGTTAAACTTCTGGTATCGGCATCAGCGTTTTTAGTCGAGGGCGCGTGTTGCATTATAACGAATTTCAACGTCAGCCGAAGCTTTGGTGACTATAGGGCATAGGCTCTCCCTTTCAAGATAGTTTTTAGCTCAACTGCTCTTGTTAGGCCTTGCGGTGAGCTAGCTAACAGCGATAAATATTTTAATTTCGCGTCCTACTTTGATATTGTATCACGCATTCTGGAGGACTCTATTCTTATTGATAATTACCTCTACACTTCGTTTGATCCTTTATTCAGTTCAGTGAATTGTTGTCCTATATTGTTCATTGAATTGTCGTCCTATATTCATCTGTATGGAATTGTTCTTCTATAATAAATATATACGTTTTATTTAAAGATGTCATAGGTGAGGTTGTTGCCACCGGTGAGTTAACCGATGTCACCTATGCGGATCGGACAGTTCGCCGCCTCACGGTTCACCTTCGTAACAATAGGTATCATATGTTATTTATTTCTTCTTTAACAATCTGTTTTCTCATAATATGGAATATATTCTTATGCATATATCATTTGTGATAAACTTCATCACCAATGCGGCCCTCTGGTGATTATATGCCAGTTGTTCAAATACGAACCTGAGGCAGTAATTACTTTTCTTTACCTCTAACTGAGAGCAATTTCCTTCACATATGTAGAATACTTTCGGTTTGGGATTTTGACTTGAATATAAAGTGAGGTTTTGCTTTTTCCCTTGCAGTTTATGAATCTTTTCCACCAAGAATTGGAGTGTTTTCGTCGTCAATGTTCCCTTCACTGTGTTATTAGCATATTTGTGTTGCTTTATTACCATGGAATTTTTTTTGTAAGCAATGAACAGATATAAGTTGCCTTCCAGACTTTTATTTGTTTGTAACACAGTATGTTGGCTTAAATATAGTGATCTTGCTGGTTTGTCTATGTAAATGAAATCTTAGAACTGTATTTGGTATAAATTCTATGTGTAGGATTGTTTCCCTTATACAGCTTTGTAGTGTTTAAAATTCTTTGTTTCCCTCATCATGTATGTGTCATGCTGGTTATCACCTTGCTTCGTACCCATTTGTTCGGCCATTCTTTTTCTTTGTTTTATTACAGTTCTGTTATTTTTATTCTTATGTTTTCCACAGAACGTCGAACTATCTGTAATGTCCAGTTCTCCAGTAAACTGTTTCTGGACCAGAGATATTATGCCATAACAGAATACAGGAGGAGGTATGCAGTTTCAGCTGGACTTTATTAGTTTGATTCCATATTATTATTAATTTTGAATTAGTTTATAACCACCTCTGTTTTACATCAGTTTTACAGATTCCTCTTTAAACAGTCCCAAGAATATCGCTCTACTCGCCCCCCGCCCGTAGCCGAGTGAATCTCTTGATTTTCGGAATGCTTTTTCGGTGAAGACAATAGCTGATCTTGGGAAAGCTACTGATGTATGCCGATAAACCCCTACAGTGTTTTCCCTCTTCGGATATGTTTATTGTAAACTTATTTATATGTATCTTTAATGCAGACGCTCACTTGCATAGTTCCGCCATTATTACAGAGGTCTTCAATAGAGATGGTTGGTATTACTTAGGCTGTAATACATGCTCGGGAAAGGTTAATCCCATTGTAGATGATACTTCTGCCTGTGTGATGGTTAGGCGTTTCTTTTGCGACACCTGCAAAATAACGCTTGACAGCCCATTTCCTAATTAATTCGTTCACCACTGGTTTGTCAATACAGAAAAATTTTCCAATCTGGAAATCGCTAATACGCAACCTTATTTCTTTGAATTTCAGGTACCGCGTCTATGTAAAAGTGATTGACAATACCGGTGAGTCGATATTCCTTATCTTTGACAAAGAAGTTGTTCAGCTCCTTCGTAAGTCAGCCTTGGATATACGAAATGAGAGCGATTCGATTCGTGAACCACTTTTTACAATTTTTCATTATTATCCCCTCCTCTAACTGTTTAAGATACAATCCACACCATTTACTGATGCTTTTTCCATGCCATCCCATACAGAGTTCCTCCAGCGATATCCCTTCAAGCTTACGAATTCTGGAAAACCGCAACTGTGTGTTCAAAATAACTATTTCTCCTGCGCAGCAGAGTCAGCGTTCTTCAGGTTCCCATGGCAATGGTCGAGGCTCATTGCCAGTTTATTGGTTCAACAGGTTAACCGATAATGAAGACATCCTGCGCTCCATATCGAGCAAGGTACATTACAACATCTTGCTGCATTCTTTCCTTTCTCTGTATTTTCTTTTCTGAATCCATTTTCCCATTACAACTGTCTTCTCTGTTTTGCAGAATCTATCGTTCGTTCCTTTTGCTTAGGTATGCTCTCTAAAGGTTCTAGATTCGCCTAATTAAAAGAAACAATTGATTTCCGTACATTTCTTGATCATGAATGACGTTTTGAATTGCTGTCCATTTTCGATGTTATCACAGATGTCCCCGGACCACAGTTCGATGGGCTCCGTACCGAGCTCTCCATTTACAAGACATTCCTTCGGCAAACGACACGCTGATGAGAGTAACAGCCACACGACTTTGCAATCGAGTTCGTCTAAGGTAAAATCAGCCAATCCGGCTATCAAATTCATCGATCCTCCAAAATAGACACTGCAATATGTGCTCCTAGTTTACTTTGGTTTTTAGTCTGTTCTATAGATTTTTCGATTGTGCCATGCGCATGATCTGTTACGATGTGTAACTTCAGCTTCAGTTAGCTTATGTAAACCTTTTTACACAACTGCGGTTGGCTTGCGTTGTAACTATTTCAGATATGGTTGCTTTATGATATAATGTACTATGTTTTGTGTCTGTCTATTTTGTGTTACATGTATTTTGATCAAACTTGAATGAGCATAGATAACAGCCAAACATTTTGGTTTATGGTTAGTTTCCCCCATCACCTAATTCCTTTAGGATTTTTTGTCAGCGTCTGCGTTTTACTGAACCAACCACTGCAGAAAGACCCTTCTTTGTGGGTGAACCTTCAAACCCTGAACAACCAAACATTATGTCACTTTTAAATAACTTTTCAACTGGTTTGTACTTAGGTCTTTGTATATTTGTCTTACTATACCTATTCTTTTTTGCCATGTTGATCGTATATATGCGATCTTTGTTTAAATCTATACTACTTTTCTAATATTCTTCCTGTGCTTAGGTACAGTATTTTATGCATATGCTGGAGATCCTACTTTTGCATGTCAATATTGTATTGCTAAAATGTGGTTCTCTGAACGCTTAAACAAAACCTACTTCACTGATACTCCAAAATTCAATCTATGTTGTTCAATAGACAAAATATCGTTACCCAAACTCCTTGATCTGCCTCCATATTTAAAATCAATTCTTACGAGCACCCATCCACTCAATCATCATTTCATACATCATTTTCGTGCATATAATATGATGTTTGCCTTCACATCAATGGGTGGCCATATTGATCACTCAATTAATATACGCCAAAAACTTTACATATTTAAAATAAACGGACAAAATTATCACAAAATTGGTTCTTTGCTCCCGAATGATGGAGAACCCGCAGGATTAACTCAGTTGTACATTCACGACCCAGACAATGAACTTGACAACAGATTACATGCTATGAGGTATAGTTATAACACATTACATGAATAAAAAAAATAGTGACACCACCTCTCTTCTTAACATATAGTCTTTGTTGTTGTAGTTGCGACGCACCAGAAGAATTTCACCAATATGAAAATACTTTACGCAGAGACATTGTGGAAAACATTCAACAGATGTTTGCTTAACACAACCCTTATGTAAAAGTTTTTAGACTAGCTCGGATAGAGTTTTTGTTTCTGATCACCTTGAACTTAAACTCCGACTAATAGCGGAGCGCAATAACAACAAAGCTTATAACAGAACATACAATTTACCTGAAACATCAAAAGTTTTTGCGTTAGTGGTTGGAGATTTAGATGAGCGCTTAACTTCTAGAGATATTATTCTGTAGAAATACAATAATGAATATATGTGAATAAGCGAGTTACACCCATCTTATCTTCCACTTCAATATCCACTATTATTCTCGTATGGCGAAGATGGTTATCATCTTGGTTTAAATTTACGATGCTCAGCTTCTTTAGCTACAAAACCACGATCATGTATTAGTTTATAGGAATTTATGGCATATCGATTACAGCAGAGAGACGATGAATCTTCTAATGTATTGCATTCAGGCACTCTTTCAGCAATTTGTTGTTGATGGCTTCTGTATGGTCGAATCAGAAAGAATTTCCTATATCAGACACCACCAAAATACTTTACGTTGTGAATCTTACAAAACTATAGGAGATTTTACTTCATCACGAAATATTCAAGCATGTGAGATTGGAAAAAAAAATTTGCCATCATCGTTCACAGGTGGAACAAGATATATGAAATTAAACTATTTAAATGCAATGACTATTTGTAAAAATCTAGGTTTTCCATATCTATTCTTACCATTCACATGTAACCCTAAATGGTCTGACCTCCAACGCACCTTGTGTCTACATAATGATGCATGCGAAAATAGACATGATCTTTTAACCCGAATGTTTAAAATCAAGCTTGAAACCCTGCTCACAGATTTAAACAAAACAAACCACTAGGAGAAATCAACGCAGGTAATAGAGAATTCATCTTACATAACTTTACTTACATTGCAGTATCACTATATATTTCTAATTCGGGCCACAATTGCAGTTACTTACACCATTGAGTTCCAGAAAAGGGGACTGCCTCATGCACATATACTGTTATTGCTTAAAAGGGCAATCCAAGTTGCCGAGTACAACCGAAATCGATTCCCTCATATCAGCTGAAATACCACATGCCACTTCAAACTCTGTTTTATATGCAATAGTTCAAAGGACGATGGTGCATGGACCATGTGGTTTAGCTAATCAAACGGCTCCCTATACGAATAAAGGCAGGTGTACAAAACGGTTTCCAAAAAGTTTTACCGAATCAACATACATTAACAATGACGAATATCCAGTTTACAAAAGACCAGACAATGAAAGATTCATTGTGAAAAGTGAAATTAAATTAGATAACCGATATATCGTGCCATATAATCCTTACCTTCTATTAAAATACAGAGCTCATATCAACCTAGAATGGTGCAACCAAACAAAAGAAATCAAGTATGTATTCAAGTATATAAATAAAGGGTATGATAAAGTTGCCACAACAATAACAACGCCCGAAGACATGCATCCAAACAAACCTTTTGATGAGATAAAAAATTATTTCAATTGTCGTTACATTTCAGGATGCGAAGTGATAACACTGAAAGTGTATCAATTTTAGGATAGATTTTAGTGCTATTTTCGCATACATCTTATATAGAGATTTACATATCCGATATGATTATGAGTTTCACACACCCGTTTTGTTGGTTTTCAGGTTTTTAGGCGACAAGGCCTAAATGAGCTTAAAATGATGGATTCCTGATCAAAACCACATGATTTGAAGATATATCTACTCAGAGCCAAGATCGAGCTTCAGAACCCAAAGGAACACCCGAGCAACGAGCGGAAAAGAGAAATTTCAAGGAAACAAGGGTGCCCGGTCGAGCACCATAGACCACCCGCTCGGGTAAAACCTACGGGGAACAAAGGGGACTGCCTCATGCACATATAGTGTTATTGCTTAAAAGGGCAATCCAAGTTGCCGAGTACAACCGAAATCGATTCCCTCATATCAGCTGAAATACCACATGCCACTTCAAACTCTGTTTTATATGCAATAGTTCAAAGGACGATGGTGCATGGACCATGTGGTTTAGCTAATCAAACGGCTCCCTATACGAATAAAGGCAGGTGTACAAAACGGTTTCCAAAAAGTTTTACTGAATCAACATACATTAACAATGACGAATATCCAGTTTACAAAAGACCAGACAATGAAAGATTCATTGTGAAAAGTGAAATTAAATTAGATAACCGATATATCGTGCCATATAATCCTTACCTTCTATTAAAATACAGAGCTCATATCAACCTAGAATGGTGCAACCAAACAAAAGAAATCAAGTATGTATTCAAGTATATAAATAAAGGGTATGATAAAGTTGCCACAACAATAACAACGCCCGAAGACATGCATCCAAACAAACCTTTTGATGAGATAAAAAATTATTTCAATTGTCGTTACATTTCAGGATGCGAAGTGATAACACTGAAAGTGTATCAATTTTAGGATAGATTTTAGTGCTATTTTCGCATACATCTTATATAGAGATTTACATATCCGATATGATTATGAGTTTCACCCACCCGTTTTGTTGGTTTTCAGGTTTTTAGGCGACAAGGCCTAAATGAGCTTAAAATGATGGATTCCTGATCAAAACCACATGATTTGAAGATATATCTACTCAGAGCCAAGATCGAGCTTCAGACCCAAAGGAACACCCGAGCAACGAGCGGAAAAGAGAAATTTCAAGGAAACAAGGGTGCCCGGTCGGGCACCATAGACCACCCGGTCGGGTAAACCCTACGGGGTTTTATCCGCACACCTTACACGACCCAAGAACAAAGGCAATGAGATCGGGTAGCCTTACCCTATCGGGCGCGAGACAATACCCGCTCGGGCGTTAATTCATCCAAATTGCCCCGAGAGTTTGCACAACTCGGGCCACTCAACAACGCGATCGGGTGCTCCATACCCGATTGGGCACTATGAAGGAACACGACCGGGCGAGCCTCTGCACGCCCGGCCAAC
>CM071867.1:23361501-23376140 GCA_036759665.1 Gynandropsis gynandra
TCACCTTAGGGCATGAATTTCCCATTGTCAAGAATAGTTGATAGATCTATGATCCTTAGTTGTTTCATCTATGCGATTACCGGTATCCCGGACACCCGTAGTGTTTGTCATATCCGACTTTATCCCCAACCTAGTATCGTTGTCACCATTTAGATTAGTTTTAGGAATTTAGGATCACATCCCCTTCTATCTCTAATTGTCTTAGTTTAGTTTTATTCTTAGTTTGGCTGCTTTAGTCCCTAGAGATCGACCCTGGTACTACACGATCCATATACTTGCGGTGAAGTGGTCTAGGAATATTTATAACTCGTGTTTATAGCACATCACGAAGCTTGCTGGAGGATATTCAAATTTGACATTCATCACAGAAGTATACCAGTTGAAACGTTAAAATTCCATTTACCGGATGAAAAAATATACTATTCGATGAAGACAACGATTTATCTGATATAATGTCAAATGATCGTAGTCAACAAACAATGTTCACCGAATGGTTCAAATGTAATGCTTCATATCCTGAGGCAAAACAATTAACGTATTGCGATTTCCCAACGAAATTTATATGGAACAAAAAATTCTGCATTTGGACAATGCGTAAACGCGGTTATGCTTTTGACAGATTACAATACGTTAGCCCCAGTGCAGGAGAACTATATTATTTAAGAATTTTGTTGAAAAAAATTCGTGGTCCCACTTCTTTTGAAGCAATCCATACAACGAACGGTACATTGCACACCACATTTAAAGATGTTTACAGAGCATTAGGATTCCTTGATGATGATGAGGAATACATTAATACAATTAAAGAAGCAAGCAATTAGACATCTCTAATATACCTACGATTATTTTTTGTCAACCTATTAACAATAGAATGTATTTCTTCCCCACGACATGTATGGTCAATGACATGGCAACTTTTAAGCGACGATATATTATACAGGCGTCGCCGATTACTGAAATTGCCAGGTTTTAACAATTACCAATTTATTTCTAGATTCAAATTTCTTAAACGAAGCTACATCGTAATTCTTTATTTGTGAAATTTCAGATTTTATCATGTAAGAAGAACAAATCCAAGCTGCAATATTAGGTGATATAGAGCAGCTACTACAAAAGAACAATCGATCGTTAAAAGAATATCCTTCTATGCCATATCCTAAATAGGCTCAAAATCAGTCATTAATAAATAGACTCACATATGAAGACTTATCTTATGATCAACACAAAATGGAAATGGAATTCCACGATTAAGATCAAAGCTTACAACCGAGCAATGCTATTTTTATGATGAAATTATACGTGCAATTAACAAGTCGAGTCTGACGCTTCGCCTCTGAATTGAAGCCATTTCCCATTTTTTTTCCTTTTCTGTTTATTGTTACCCTATGTTAATAGTGTGATTGAGATAGAAATCTTAATGAATTTTTAGTTTAAAAAGAAAAATAATCTAAGGAAATAAAAGTTTTGAAATTAATTTTTGACCCCATATTTCGCGTAGTTTCGGTTTTTGCTCACCGCTTGAGTACGACATGAAATCAATTCCAATTACATCATCAGCATCATCATTCTTAAAACCTTAAATATTGTAACGGATTTGTAAGCACTTTCAACGGGCACAAATCCGTTGGAATCCGTTACAAATTTCAACGGAGGTTTAACAGATATTATTCGTTGCCCTATCTGTTGCAATCCGTCGGAATTTTTAACGGAATGGTAACAGATTTCTTCCGTTGGCCATTTCCGTTGGAAGTTCGTTAGTAGACGTGGAAAAAATTTTCAACGGGCATCAATTGAAATTTGTAACGATGCCCATTGAAATTGTTTATTTCGAGGTTCACCGGTGGAAATAAATTCACGTGAATTTGCAACGGGCATCCGTTGCACTTTCCAACGGATGTCCGTTGGAAATTTCACTATTTAGATCAAAACCGAAAATTGCATCAAACAATCAATAACAAACATATTTTCAAAAAAATATCGTCTTCTTAAAATCGAGATATATATAGATTGAGAGAGTGGATGTATAGAAGAAAAGATCCTATAACCAAAGAAATTACGCAAGAATTCTTACACGGATTGAAGCTATTCATGAGTTTTTTATCTATGCAACCTTTGTGTCAAGAACGCGGTACAATGTTATGTCCATGCAAAAGATGCAAAAACATAAAGTATCGAAGTCAAGAAATTGTTTGCAAACATCTTTATAAGGTGGGTTTCGTTGAAAATTACGAAATTTGGTTTTTTCACGACGAAAATTACGGTGTTAGAGATATAGTGCAAGATGCACAAGTAGAAAGAAATGAAGAAGTTATTTATGAAGCATCAACGACCAATCCATATGTGGAAATGGTGTCAAATGCTTTTCCTGGAGTTGTTAATGATCAAACGCACAAAGAGATGCCGAATCGATGCACGTCGATTCTTCAACCTATTGGATTCGGTGAAACAGCCTATATATGAAGGTTGTCGTGAAGGTAAGTCTCGCTTATCTTTATCTTCAAGATTGATGAGTATTAAAGCATCCTACAATGTGGTTGAAAATTGCATGGATTCATTGTGCAAAACAATGTGTGAATATTTACCGGAAAATAATTAAGCTCCTGAGACATACTACGAAACAAAGAATGTGTTAAAATATTTGGGAATGCCACATGAGAAAATTGATGTTTGTAGAAACTATTGCATGTTGTTTTAGGAAAATGATAAAGACTTGTTGGAATGCAAGTTTTGTGGTGCAAGCAGATTTCGGCCTAAAAAACCATCTTCACGTAAATATGTACCATACAAGAAAATAATCTATATGTCTGTAGAAAACAGATTGAGAAGGTTATTTGAATCGAAAAAAAACCGATGCGGTAATGAGATGGCACGGAGAACACTCAACGGCCGAAGGTATAATGCAACATCCATCGAATGGTAAGGCTTGGAAAGATTTCAATGAAATATTTCCCGAGTTCGCGTATGAAACGAGAAATGTTTATCTTTTCATGTGCATTGATAGTTTTAGTCCATATGGACAATCTGGAAGTCAATATTCTCTATGGTCGGTGATTTTGTCTCCGTACTGTTTTGAATGTGGCGGGTAAAACTAAGGATAATATATAATCAAGAAAATATTTGAAGTCAATATGTCGACGACCTAAGTTGGAATTAAGAGATGGAAGGTCACCTGTCCCAGTATTCAGATTGTCTGGTCCGACGAAAACGGCATTATTTAAGTGGTTAAAAGAGGACGTTAAGTTTCCAGATGGATATGCATCTAAGAGATGGAGGTCACCTGTCCCAGTATTCAGATTGTCTGGTCCGACGAAAACGGCATTATTTAAGTGGTTAAAAGAGGACGTTAAGTTTCCAGATGGATATGCATCGAACATTGCTCGGTGTGTGCATATTGTTGGTTCGAGGCTGATCGCGTTGAAAAGTCATGATTGTCACGTTTTCATGCAGCGACTCATTCAATTGCATTTGCTGACCTCTTACCACGGAATGTTCACGATGTGCTATGCGGAATCTGTATATTTTTTAGAGATATATGTTCAAGGAATTTAAAAAGGGATGACTTGGATTTAATGAAAAACAATATCTCTAATGTATTATGTGCATTGGAAAAAGTTTTTCCGCCTTTATTCTTCGATGTCGTGGAGCATTTGCCAATACATTTACCAGATGAGACAATACTCGGTGGCCAGTTCAATTCAGATGGATGTGTCCTTTCAAAAGGTTTTTCTTTCATTTAAAGAAAAAAGCAAAAAAATAAGCAGCAGTCGAAAGATCTATTGTCAAACAATACTTGCTGGATCAAATCACATATTTCAGCATATTTTATTTCGAGTCTCATATTCAAACGAAAGAACAACATGGAACGGATGATCACACAAACTATTTGTATCAATATAATCCACAGCTTGGAACAATCCCTAAGATGTTTACACCGATTGGACGTACAGGCGGTAAATCCGAGGAATATTGGTTAACACTAGAGGAGTATAATCACGTCCACACACATATACTACTAAATTGTCAGATTTATTACCGTTTGAAAGATACGCGTACATATTATTCAATCTTTTAAATATATATGTATATATATACAATTTTAACGTATTTTCATTATACAGGATATTTGATGTACATATCCTCATTTAAATGCAAATGAACACACAGATATGAAAGCTCAACATTATGGCTCGTGGTTGAGAGACTATGTAAGTACTCGGGTACACATCTATTAAAATTAATTGCATTTATCATAAAGTATTAATTTGTTTTTATTAGACGTACAGGTGAAATGGTCTGATGAAAGACTTCCTACGTGGTTAAAAGATTTAGCCAATGGTCCTGAAGGAAATTTCATGTATTGGACAATCTTGTTTACTCGCGGCTACACATTCCACACGTACGGAAATGGAAAACATAGAAGCACATACTATTATGGTGTTTGTGTTAATAGTGATATAGAGGGTGATAACTTCTACAATATTTTGCACCAAATCATACAAGTGGAATATCTCGGTCTCGTTGAGTTGAAGGTGATGCTTTTTAAATGTCAATGGTTCCACACAACTGTAGGACGTGAAATACGAAAAAATCATTGGGGAGGAATTAACGTCAATCTCGTACGACAATATGGTAAGTATGATCCATTCATCACAATAGATCAAGCAGATCAATTATGTTACATGCAATATCCAACAACATTGAAACGTCGAAGAGAGGAGTGGTGGGCCGTAGTAAAGATCAAGCCACGAGGGATCATAAGCTCTAATGATAAAGAAGATCTGTTGCAACCCGATCATCCGCAGCCGATTCGTTTAATTGATACAGATCACGAGGAGATTCTCGCAAGAACTAACATAGACGGAGAATTCATACGCGATTATGAAAACGTTGAACCGGAAGATGCTGAAGATGAAAACGACGATGAATTCAATGAACAATCGAATGAAGACTCGCCCATCGATGAATCTACTGAAGAAGAAATCTAAATACAATCATCTGTATGATGTGTAATAAATGAAGAATATGTGTAATGTACATGACGTGTAATGTACATGATGTGTAACAATGTAAATGATGTGTAATAGAACAATCAAAATGTTAATACAATCGAACAGCCATCTAATACCAACGGTCATCCATTGGAAATATTAACATATTCCCGTTGACACCCGAAATCGCTCCCGACACCCGAAATCGCTCCCGACACTTAGAAAAAAATTCTAAGTTTTCCACATTTCTAACGGGCATCCGTTGGAAATTTATAACGAACACACGTTACAAATATTCCAACGGGCATCCGTTGGAACCTGTAACGGTCGAAAACTTCAAAGGGGCATCCGTTACAATTGGCAACGGATGCCCGTTAGAACTTTGTAATGGGCGTCTGTTACAAATTTCCACCGGATGCCCATTGCAAAGGGAGACGAGCTGTCATTTCGCCATCTGTTGCCTCGGGAACACGTAATTCCAACGGGCATCCGTTGGAAAGATAGAACATCGTGTCAATTAACTGTGTCTGTTGAGATGACGTATTTTCTAACGGATAACCGTTGGAAATTTCTGTATAAAAACCGTTGAACAGTTTCATTTTCAACACAAATCAAAACCTCAAAATCCTCTCAAACTTTACATTTTACACACAAACACATTCACAAACACTAGAAAAAAATGAGGTCTAGACGAATTATAGGATCACGAGGAATGTTGGTTAGTTCTGCGAGAGCTCCTCCCCCGCCTCCACCACCACCATATCGTCCTCCTTCACCAATATCGGCACCGCCAATATTTGATGAAGAGGACAATATGGTAGATATCGATTCTTTGATCGATGATTTTGATGGGTGTCCTAACATTCTGATTATTGATCCCCGAATGTTCTGCCAGGACGTTATGGTAAAAAAATCATTATTTGCATTTATATTATTGTAAGTTACAAATAATATCTAACTTTTGAATTTGATATTGCAGGTTTGACGTGGATGATGTGATCAAAACATGAATAATGACATTATCCAAAGGTCCTTATAAGACCAATTATATTACTCCTGACAAGTTCGCCAGAAGTCGTGCACCAGCGATGGTGGTGCACTTTTATCGTAAGTTTTAAATTATATTTTATTTAAAATTATTAGTTATATATATTAATATTATAAAATTAACAATCTATAAATTATTTTACAGCGCGCATACAAATGACAGAGAAAGGATACAACATGCATCTACGCAGTATGGGTGCACGACATGCAGGCTCGGATGCGCCTTATGATGAACAACGCGAAGCGCAACTACTACACCAAAAATCGCAAACCAACATGGGAAACGGACGAGGTCTTCAATCAAATGATTCAGCATTGGGAGTCCGCAAACTTCAAGGCCAAGAGCGAGAAGGCCATAAAATGTCGGTACGACGAGAAGGTTCTCGGAGATGGTCCACATCGCCATACTTCGGGATCAAAATCATTTCCGAATAAAAAATACAAATTGGTAAAATTTATTATTACTTAAATTTTTTGTTTATTTAAATATTTATCTAATTAAATTTATTTTATATTACAGATGCAACGGATAGGAAGAGAACCGACTCTTCTTGAGCTGGTATTAGAAACCCACGCAGAGAAGAACCCGGTCGTCGGGGAAGAGGTCAAAGAACCCGACTCGTCAATCCTCGAGCGGAGAGAACTGTGAGAGCTGTGACGAAGAAGATTACACAGCAATCACAAGCTTTCGGTTCGACTCCCGACGAGCTGAGTCCTTTACAAAAAGACAAAATTTATTTAGAGGTAGAAACCGTTTCTTTTGTTTTTTGCTTATTAATAAAATATTTTGTAAAAATCCAACGCTAAGTTTGTTTTTCTTGTAGTCGGTGAAACCGTATAAAGGGCGTCTATATGGTCTTGGGACGCTTCAAAAAGATATCGCCAAGGACGCCACGACGGTACCTCCCGCAGTCCAAGAGAGTTTCACGCAACAACGGTGGATCGAGGATCACGAATCACAACTTCGAGAAACTCGAGCCCACGTGGCACGATAAACTTCCCAAATACAGCAGTTGGAGAGCGTCATTAAATTGTTGTCCGGCCAGGTGAGGGGATCAACGCCACGGTAAGAAGCGGGTCTCGATTCGGATGCAACGCCGTTTAGAGGTGGTGGTGATCGCAGAGATGATATCGGTCCAGCCGATCTAAATAAGATGTAATAGGATTAGTTATAATTTTAGTATTTTTTGTAAACAATTTTAATATTTTAATTAAAAACTTTTATTTTAATTTTTTTTATTTTTTTTATTTTTTTAACCACGTTTCCAACGGATGCCCGTTGCAATTTCTAACGGGCATCCGTTGGATGCAATTTTCCCGCCAAATGGTAATGGACGTCCGTTGCCCTTTCCCGCCATTTTGCAACAGACGTCGGTTGCTCTTTCCCGTAGTTTTCAACGGATGCCTGTTGGAAATTTTAAATTCCCATTCATTTTTCGCGCATGCATGCCAACGGACGTTCGTTAAAACATTTTAACGGACATTCGTTACCATTTTTCAACGGACTTCCGTTGCAATTTTGTAACGGGCATCCGTTACAAAGTATTTCAACGGGCGTTTGTTACAAACTTTCAACGGCGCCGTCTCTTGGCCCTTCCGTTACACTTTTGCAACCGATGTTTTCCGTTGCAACTCCATTGCGAATTGCACCGGATCCCGATTTGCAACGAGCGATTTCCAATGGGTTTGGATCCGTTGTCATCCGTTGGGAAGAGTCTCTTCCAACGGATTTAAGGTGTTTTCCAACGTATTGTCCGTTGGAAAACGCTTGTTTTTTTGTAGTGTATATCCGTTTGCTTTGCTTAACCAAAACTCATGGCTCACCAAAGACAAGTCTCATGCAATATTCCGATGAACATCACACAAAGTTTGGTGTTTAATCCAAATGACCCGCAATGTACATTGCTTGCTATTAACATGAGCAACATAAAAAAACTCAAATCTTCAAATTACCTCACGTGAACATCCAAAATTTTACCCTTTTGAATATACATGGTTTCGATTGTTTCCTTTGTGAACAACCTGCCAACCCGCCAACCACTATTACAATCAATAGCATTACAACCTCGAATACGACTTTCATACTGTTCAGACTTCAAGATCGACTAATACTCTCCATGATAATTGGTGCTCTTACATCGTCATTACAACCTCTCACCGCACACAATGTGAAACCTTCTTGGAAATACCTATATAAACACTACAAAAAAACATTGAGTTTCCAACGGATGGGGCAACGGATCCGTCCGTTGGAAACAAATCGCAACGGATTTTAACGGAGCCAAAAATATTTCTAACGGAACATTTCCGTTGCCATCTGTTACAATTTACGACGGATTTGCAACGGAAATAGCCCGTTGCCCTATCCGTTGCAATCCGTCGCAATTTGTAACGGGTTTCTAACTCAACGGGTATACATTGAAATTCCTAATGTCTATTGAAAAAGACACGGTTTAATGATCAAAATCAAGGTTTCTACCACCAAGCTATCAACAAACAAATATATTTTCAAAAAAATGTTATCTTCTTCAAATAGAGATATATATAGATCGAGATAGTGGATGTATAGAATAAAAGATCTCGTAACCGATTACTCAAGAATTCTTACACGAATTAGAGTAGTTCATGAGTTTTGCATCGGTTCAACCTTTGTGTAAAAAACGCTGGACAATGTTATGTCCCTGCAAAAGATGCAAAAATATGAAGTGTCGAAGTCAAGAAATTGTTTGCAAACATCTTTATAAGGTGGGTTTCGTTGAAAATTACGAAATTTGGTTTTTTCATGGCGAAGATTGCGGTGTAAGAGATAGCGTGCAAGATGCACAAGTAGAACGAAATGAAGATGTTATTTATGAAGCATCAACGACAAATCCATGAACGAGACGATATCGACCCCGCAGATTTAGCTGAAATGTAATAGGTTAATTAGTAGCGTAGTATAATTTGGAATGTTTTTGTAAAATATTTAAACTTTTAAATTTTAAATGTTTAATTAATTTTTTTTATTTTTTTTTCCAAATATCCCAACGGACTTCCCGCCAATTTGCAACGGAAGCCCATTGCAACCTACAATTCCCGCTCTTTTTCGATTTCTCACGGCAACGGACGTCCGTTGCAAATTTGCGACGGGCATCCGTCACCAATACTGGCAACGGGCGTCCGTTACAATAGTTGCAACGGATTTGTCCGTTGGAACATCCGTCACCACTTTGCAACGGAATTTGTCCGTCGCCCATCCGTTGCGAATTGTGACGGATCCGAATTTCTAACGCGCTATTCTCAACGGACTGAAATCCGTTGCAGTCCGTTGCAAAAGACCATTCCCAACGGATTTTTGGCCGTTTCCAACGGATATGTCCGTTGGAAATGGCCTATTTTTTTGTAGTGAAAGACCTCTCGTGGGTATAACAGATAACTCAAATATCAATTGAATTGTGTACAAAAGGTACTCAAACAATTGACGAGTATATGCGTTTAGTTACAACAAAATCTGATGAATTAGTCCTACGTGGTAAACCTGTAGTTATGAAATATCTACTCTTAACATATTCTTGATGGACTTCCCAATTATTACAAACATACAATTGATAATGTGAATTCAAGGGATTCAACTATCCCAATTGAGGAACGTAATAAAAACTACTAAATGAAACAAAGTTTGCAACAACAATTCCTTCAACATCTCCTCTTCTGGTAACGACGTTCAATGCCAACTCACGTTATAGGTCATCACGTGGTTGTAGAACTCAAAGTAGGAACAAGAACACTTAACAACGTGGATGTCGATGAAAGTGACAAATTAATGATATTTTTGTCATAAACAATGAGATGTCCTCAACTTCAAGTAAATGTTGATTCAGTCTCCAACCAACTTTGGCCAGTCAATGAGATTATCCCGAACTGCCATCGTGACCTCACCTTGGTCTAACGATTCACGATAACCTCCACCACAAGTTCATAACATCATGGTTGCGCCGTCTAATGCAAATAAGTGGTTAATTGAAGTGGTGAATCACATTACATCTCATGTGGCTTATAAAACCTATAACTTCGCATTGAATACATTGGTGACATTGATCCTTGGATATGGCAAAACTCTTCCTATCTCGTATATCGTATATCGTTTTTCCACACAAGATATTACTTTTACCAATGTTTTATGTGTGTTTCAAACTAAGAACACCATTGTCTCCATATACAAGCTTTGTGCCATTAATAATATCTTTTTTGATTTTTGTGGTGATGAATTTCAAATGAAGGATTGTTGCATGGGACACAACTCACAACAGAGGTTACTAATGATGGTGTCTATGAGTGGTCAATCCAAACCCTAACCAAATAGTCTACTTCTTTTCCGTTTCCCGTGTCTAAACCCTTTTTGTTCGAGTGGCATTCTTGTTTAGATCATTCCGATATTCTTAATCTCAAAAAATTGATTAAAAATATTGTTTTACTTTGTTCGCAAAGTCTTTCTTCTTTACCTTGTAATGCTTGATCTAGCAATAAACGTCACAATCTTCTATTTCATGTGTCCACAATATTATCGTCTAGCCCTTTAAAAATTATATTTTTCGATATTTGGATGTCTCAACTATTATCACTGGATTAATTCAAATATTATGTTTTTTTATCATTTCACTCGTTATACTTGGTTTTATCTACTCAAACACTAATTTGATATTCTACCTACATTCACACGCATCAAACCATTAGTAAAAAACCAAGTTCAAGCCAAAATTAGGATTATCTATAGTGATAATGACATTTCTCATCTCATCGCATTGCTTCACACTCGTGTACATAACAGTTATTTTCAACATTATCAACGTCATATAGTTGAAATTGCTTAGTCAATTCTATATCTAGAGGTGTAAAATGAGCTGGCTCGGCTCAGCTTGCCATTAGCTCGCCAAAAAAATGAGCTAGCTCAGCTCGGCTCGTTTTTCAAAACGAGCTAGAAAATCCCAGCTCAGCTCAATTCGCCTTTAGCTCGTCTAAAAACGAGCTGGCTCGTGAGCCAAACTATTTAAGTTAAAAGAATTGTAATATATTAATATTATATATTTTTTCGATAAATCAAATAAAATATATAAATATAAAAACAATAATTTGACAACAAAGTTATAAAATATAAAAAATACTAATTAGAAAATAAATCTATCGAAAATTAAATAAAATATCGAATATATAAACATTTTTTTAATAATAGTTATTAAAATATTTTATTTCTTTATTTGATAATAAGATTATATTAATTTGGTATAAATAGAAAAATAATAATATTATTACATGTAAATAATATATTATTTTTTCTTTAAATAATATTAAATAAATGCAAAGAATATGTGTAATATGTAAAAATAGGAGAATATATGCTTTTGTACTCAGCTCGTGCGCCAGCTCGTCAGCTCGCGAGCTAGCTCGCCTAAGCTTTAATTCGTTTGCGGCTCAGCTCGTCAGCTCATTTTCTAAACGAGCTGGAAAATACCCAGTTCAGCTCGTTCAAATATGATCCAAGCTAGAGCTAGCTCGCGAGCCAACAGCTCATTTTACATCCCTATCTATATCCCATGCGAGCATGCCTCAACACTTTTGGTATTTTGCCAGCACACCAACATTTTATTTAATCAATAGAATGCCAACTCACATTCTTTGAAACAACCTCTCATTTGAATTTCCTTTTCGAAACCACCCAAGCAGGTATAATCGGTATGACATGTAGGAAGAAACTAAGTATATAGTAATATATGTTGCACATTGAATGAATAAAAGTTAATACAAATATTTTAAAGATAAATATAGAAATGTATCAAATATTTGAAAATATTTCTTTATAAACAACATTCATTGTTCGTTTAGTACATTCACCAGCATCGTTTAATATCAGTAATTTCAGGCCCTTTTTAGTTTTTGCTCTGGAAATCGCAACATATAGTTGTCCATGACTGAAAACTGGCCCTAAGTATATAGCGATTTGATTGAAATCCTTGGCTTTTGTTAATTGTCATTGCAAAGCATAACATAACAGGAAACTGTTTCATTTTGAACCTACAATACATACTCACCAAAGAATTGAGGCATGATTCCTCTCCCACTAAAAATAACCAACCACTCGTTCATCCTATGTATGTGAGCCACTCACATCTCATAGTACACTTCTCGTGGAACCTCCACGTGAGGAAGACCTCGGAGTCAATCCAACACCAACAACTTCCACCACCTTAAAGACACAAAATGCCAATCAAACGTCTAAGCCTCTACCAACACCTATTTTGATCAACCCTCATTCCATGATCACAAGAGTATAGAAAAATATTTTCTATTCGTCCAGAAGATATTCTTGCCTTATTTCTTATGTGTCATAGAAAAAAGAACCAACTACAACCAAATAGGCACTCAAACATTCACAGTGGAGAACCGTTGTGAAAACTGAGTTTGATGCTCTAATCCACAATCAAACATGAGATTTGATTCCATGAGATGAGACACAAAATATTGTTGGGTGTAAATAAGTTTTCCGTATCAAATGCAAACTTGATGGCACGATTGATAGATACAAGGCGTGGTTAGTTGCAAAAGGATTTCGTCAACGCCCAAAATTTGACTACCATGAGACAATTAGTCCCAAGGTAAAGACAACCACTATTTGACTTGTTTTAACCCTTGTTGTTTCTTTAGGTCGATCATTTAAGCAACTTGATATCGCAATGCATTTCTTCAAAGGGATCTAAGTGAGAAAATATACATGTCACAACCACTTTGATTTATTGATCGTGATCATCCATCGTATGTCTGTGAACTCAAGAAAGCTATATATGGTTTAAAGCAATACCATAGGGCATGGTATTCACAACTTTGAAATCTTTTTTTTTTTCAGAATGCTTTCTTAACTCATTGGTGGATGAATCCCTTTTCATCATCAATCAAGAGATGTTGAATTTTTGTTCTCAGTTATGTTCATGACCTTATTATCAGCGGCGATTCTAAAATTCATGTGTGCAAATTCAATGACTTGATGGCCAACTTATTTTTACTCAATAACCTCGGAGATCTCACTTTCTTTCCACTACAAAAAACAAAGCTTTGCAACAGACGGAGCAACGAATCCGTCCGTTGATGTCAAATGCCAACGGATTGCAACGGATACACGAGAACTTCCAATGGACAGACATCCGTCGCAATCCGTCGCAACTTTTAATGGACGATCAACGGATACCAACCGTTGATCCCTTCCATTGCAATCCATCACAAAATTTAATGGATTGTTAACGGATTAATCCCGTTGCCAGCATCCGTTGAAACACCGTTAGAAAACCACAAGAAAAAATCCAACGGGCATCCGTTGAAAATGTTAACGGATGTCCGTTAGAAAATCTAACGGATGCCCATTGAAATTAATAATTTCGAGGAGTACCAGTGGAATAATTTCACGTGAACTTGCAACGGGCATCCGTTGACATTGCCAACGGATGTCCGTTGCAAATAACACTATTTAATGATTACTATCAATGTTTTAGCATCAAACCATCAACAACAAATATAATTTCAGTGACATGTCGTCTTCTTCAAATAGAGAGATATATATATATATAGATCGAGAGAGTGAATGTATAGAAGAAAAGATCATATATTCGAAGAGATTACACAAGAGTTTTTACACATATTCGAGCAATTCATGAGTTTTTCATCGATGCAGCCTTTGAGTTTCCGCTCGAGGGTCGACGAACCTGAACTCATCGACCCTCGAACAGAAAGAACAATGAGAGCTGTGACGGATAATATCACACAGCAATCACAAGCTTGCGGTTCAACTTTCGACGAAATCCGTCCTTTACAAAAGGACAAAATTTATTTAGAGGTAAAAATTTAATAATTATATTTTCATTAGTAATAAATATTTTCTAACAATTCTAACTCTAATTTTGTTTGTTTGTAGTCGGTTAGACCGCATAAGAGGCGTCTATACGGTCTCGATGCACCGCAAAAGGATTTTGTCGAGGACGACACGACGATACCTCCCTTGGTCCAAGAGAGCTACACGCAACAACGGTGTATCAAGGATCTCGAAACATAACTTCGAGAAACTCGAGCACATATGCGGCACATGGAAAGCGTCCTAGAATTGCTATACGGTCGAACGGGAAAAACAACGTCGCATCAAGAACCGGTTATCGATTCGGATGCAATGCCCTCACGAGGTACTGGAGACCACGGGGATGACATCGGCCCTGTAGATTTAGATGAAATGTAATAGTTTTTAGGTTTAAAGTTTTTGTAAGAACTTTTATTATATTAATTTAAGGTTATTTGAAATTTGTTTTTATTTTTAAATTTATTTTTTTATTTTTTTATTTTTTTATTTTTTTATATGTTTGATTTAGATGAAAAGTTTTTAGGTTTAAAGTTTTTGTAAGAACTTTTATTATATTAATTTAAGGTTATTTGAAATTTGTTTTTATTTTTAAATTTAAATTTTTTTATTTTTTAAAACGTTTTCAACGGATGTCCGTTGCAAATGCTAAAGGGTATCCGTTGTAAATGAAATTTCTCGACAAACTGTAATGGACGCCCGTTGCCATTTCTCGCCAAATTGTAACGGATAAC
>CM071867.1:23384299-23415121 GCA_036759665.1 Gynandropsis gynandra
CTCTCGAGCAGAATCATCGTTTGTCTGATGCTTCTGGGGCATTTCACTCGGATCCTGAGCAGTATCGTCGTCTTGTGGGGCGTCTTCTCTATTTGACTACCACACGCCCAGATATCAATTTCGTGGTTCATACTCTTTCTCAGTTCATGCAGCAACCACGTGAGGAGCATTGGCTTGCTGCATTGCGAGTGGTTCGTTATTTGAAGGGTTCTCTTGGGCAAGGTATTTGGTTACGCTCCGATTGTGATCTTCTACTTTCAGGTTTTTGTGACTCTGATTGGGCCTCTTGTCGCCTTACTCGACGATCTGTTGGAGGATATATTGTGTTTCTTGGTCATTCACCTATCGCATGGAAAACCAAGAAACAAGCCACTGTTTCACGTTCTTCGGCTGAGGCGGAATATCGCTCTATGGCTCATCTTACGAGTGAGCTCATTTGGTTGCGAGCTCTTCTTCGGGATTTTGGCATTCTTCCTTCGGCTCCTATACGAGTTTTCTGTGACAATCAGGCTGCTTTGCACATTGCTGCAAATTCTGTGTTTCATGAGCGTACGAAACACATTGAGATAGATTGTCACTTCATTCGAGACGCAGTTCAGGACGGCACCATTCAGACATCTCATGTTAGTTCGTCAGAACAGGTTGCCGATATCTTCACCAAGGCGTTGGGACAACATCCTTTTCTTTATTTGCGTTCCAAGTTGGGCATTCGAGATCTTCATGCTCCAACTTGAGGGGGCGTATTAGGGTTAATTATGTATAAGGATGTTTTTGTAATTACGCATAGTCGTATTAGGGTTTGTAATTCTATTTAAACAAGGTTTAGACTTAATAATACATACAGACGAATTCATTCTATTTTGGCATAAATAATAATATTAATTGAATTGCATTATTATAAAAAAAATTTATTCGTATGAGAAGCGGCAGAAAAAATTTCGTATCCCAACGACAATAAAGCATGGTAAAAGGCAATCCATGCTCAAAGACTGAATTCCAGTTTACTTTATTTGTTGTGCTTTGATTTATAATACTTTCCCGTTTTTACATAAAATAAATTTAACTTTTAAGAAATAATATCGATTTATATATTATATTAGTTTTATATAACGCTGAAGTAAAATTCTTATAAATACAATCTAATTTATTAAAAATAGTCTATGATTTAGTAATTTATATAAAACTTTACACTATTGGAAAAACATATTTTAAACAAATCATGGTCAGATATTCTTATAAACTATTAAGATATTGTAAAATATTATATATACCCTGAAACTATGAGGAAGATGTTTGATATTGATACCAACAAATTTAAGGGTCGATGGAAAAAATTCAAGAATCTTTATTTGAATTTGATTAGATCAACATTATAATTTATATTTATTTTATTTTATTTACAAGAATTTGAAGAGAGAGTTTTAACTTCAAATCTGAATATGTATTAGGAAAAAGAATTGAATCACTCATTTATCTAAAACTCATATTATAAATAAATATAATATTTTATTAGATTAATTGGATATTATCCTATATATTATGACTGTTTATATAATTATAATTAATATTTTAAATTTTAAACAAGAATGTTTTAAGAAAATGTTTGCATGATCATTAATTTAAAAGTAATAATAAAATAATAATACAACAATAAAATCAACATAAGTAATCATAAAAAATATAATTATTTGAAGAAATTTAAAATTAAAAAAGAAATAAATATAATCCTTGATGATAAAACAGTAGGAGAGCTATATTATTATTACTACTTGGTTGGACTTACCTAAGCGTATATTGAAACTTTGTATTTGTAGACTTGGGAATCTAGACTTTTGACGTCTCGTCAGTCCACTTTAATCAGACGTCAGACATCTTCTTTTGATCCTTTGGTTCTTCTTGTGGGGACCCAACCAAAGTCAAACCGTTTATTTCTAGACCATTTTCTCTCTCTAGAATGGAAGAATATCAAATATCAAATATATTTTCAACGTAATATAAATTGGAGAATATATTTTCGTAATGTAATAGAAATTGGAGAAAAAGATATAAGTGTTTTTATATTTTGTTAATGAAAATACATACAATTTGATATTTTTATTAGTAAAACGAAATTTATTTTAAAATTGAGAGGATAAAGCGA
Source organism: Gynandropsis gynandra (assembly GCA_036759665.1). Taxonomy (NCBI): domain Eukaryota; kingdom Viridiplantae; phylum Streptophyta; class Magnoliopsida; order Brassicales; family Cleomaceae; genus Gynandropsis; species Gynandropsis gynandra. Next base: position 23,386,440 of record CM071867.1, read on the forward strand.
GAGTTGATTTCGAAGTTCAGAGAATATTTCAACCATTTTCGTGTGATTTCCAGCTATTTCGAGCTAACTTCGAACGATTTTCAAGGATCTCATGAGTCATATAGGTCGTTTGGATCGCACTGGGAGGATCTCATGAGTCATATGGGCCGTTTGGATCGCACTTGATCACATTAGAAGAATCTCATGGGTCATATGGGCCGTTTGGCTCGCACTGGGTCACATTAGAAGGATCTCATGGGTCATATGGGTCGTTTGAGTCGCATTGAAAGGATCTCATAGGTCATATTGGTCGCATTGAGTCGTATTGGAAGGGTCATATGAGTCGTTTGGATCGCAATGAGAGAGTCTCATGATTCATATGGGTCGCTTGGATCACACTGGGATGTTTGAATCGCACTGGTTCGCACTAAATCGCACTGGATCACACTTAATCGCAGGATCGCACTTGATCGCAAGAATAATTTATGAATATCAATATTATAAAATTAATCTTTAAATTAATTTTTTTTAGAAAAATAGATTTGAAATCAAAATAGAATGGATACTTTTAAAGTTATCCTCAACCATATATTTCTATTAATTTAATATATATATATATATATTTAAGTCCAAAAGCCATGAAATGGGCTGAAAACTTTATATATACACTGGACCATATTTCAAAGTAAACTTAATAGTAATGACACGCGACTCATTAACGGCCCACTATCTGTCCTAAGATCCAACGGCTGTAAACAAATCCACCACATGCCAAAAAGTTACAGCCACGTACCGGTCATAACCGCCACGCTGGCACCGCAGCCTTCACCTTTTTTTTCGCGGTTTCCGTCCGTGACGAAGAAGATGACCGGAAGAAACCGCCATGTCATGGGTGGACCCCACGTGCACTTTTATGTACATGACCTTCACCCAAAAAACATGTGGCTGAGATTTGAAGATGGAGGCAGGCAGCAAGCAACGGCTCAAAGACACTGGGTAGGCGAAAACGAAAAAGTGCAACTAACTGCCACTAAAATACCGCCACGTGTCCTCTTACGGTGATTTTGTTTTTCCCTTTATGCCCTTCGTGATGTTCCAGCCTCAAATAATAACGAAATTAATTAATTTTCCCCAAAAATTTTATTTTTCTTGAAGAGAAATAAATCTGGGAAAAATTGTAGTGGCTGAGATTGTTTCTGGCGCTTCGTTCTGGTCTTCTTCGGATACAATAGTTGTTCTTCAGTTCTCTTCTTCTTCTTCCTCTTTTCCGTTTTTATCTGATTTATTTTTTAGAGATATTTCCGATCAAATTGTTTCCGGGAACGATGAGTTCACCGGCAAGTTGCCGGTGAGTTCGTTTGGTGTCCATGTCAGATCGCTTATTCTGCCGTTGCGTTCGCAGTCGTCATCCTCCATGGATACTTCCAAAGGTATGTCGTTTACATTTTTCGTTTTAGGTTTTCTGTTGCATCTTTGAATCTCTGTTTGGTTTCTGAGAAGTTCTTGAATTCGTAGATTGTTAAACCAACAAACGATCGCTGTAAGGTAGCTGAGTTACGCGATTTTTTATATTTTCGATTGGTGGAATCAATATATTGGAATAGAACGATTTCAAAGAAAATCATGGAAGCAACCAAGCAGAGATTTGGAAATACTTGAAACTTGAAGCCTTTTGACAGTGGTTAGCTACTGATTGAAATTCTTCCTTTTATAATTCCATTTGATTTTGTGTTGCAAAGGTTTTGGCTCCTACGGGGTGAGGCTTCTGAGAAAAGGGAATTTCTTTGGAGTTGTGCTGGAGAAGCGACTGTTTCCACGGTGGTCTCTAAAAAGATTTTCTTGGATTTAATTTTTCTTTCAGTTTCAATATAACTCCAAGCTATGCCATTAGCATGAATTTGGATGCTTAATTGCGCTGATTCCGAGCAGAGGCGGTTCTCTACTTATTGTCATTTCTCTTTCTCTTTTGCAGTAAATATAGTCTTCAAGCAGGTCTTTCCAACTAGAACTTACGTGTGGGGAGATGAAAGATGGTTTCTCTATTGTACGTGACTTGTTAGAGAGGATTTGAAGCAGCGGAAGCTGCCGAGGTCCGATAATGGAAACGAATACCTCTGGAGAAGAAATTGTGACTAAGGTAATACATAAGTTCGGGTCTTTATCATCTTTGTGTATCTGATTCTAGTGTAAAGATGGGGAGGCATTGGTTTTTTGTTATGTTAGACAAGAAAGCCATATACAATAACAAAGCAGCGGGAGAGGTGGACAGAGGATGAGCATAATAGGTTCTTGGAAGCCTTGAGGCTTTATGGAAGGGCTTGGCAACGAATAGAAGGTCAAGCTTACTTTTCATATCTATTTATGTATGGCTTATATGCCTTCTGTTTATGTTTAAACTTATGAGATATAAATTCGATTGTTTTCAGTCCGTGTCTACTACTTTAATTTTTATAATTTTCTTGATGGGAAACGTAGCTCTTCTCTTATTTTGTTATTGTTGTTTATGTACAGAGCACATCGGAACAAAGACTGCTGTCCAAATCAGAAGCCATGCACAAAAGTTTTTTACGAAGGTTAGTCGAGATATTCTCTGCGTCATCTAATGAATAAACAATCCACATCTTTTCACGTATTTACTCTGTGTAAACTATTTTACATATTGATATAGACCTAGTGAACAACGTGCTATGATTGGTTAGGGTGTTTTTTGTTTCTGCGCATTAGTTGCTGAACATGCGCAAAGTTGAGTCCAAGGCCTCCATAAAATAAAGTCATAAGTAAATTACTGTATTCTTGGGGAGAAATTGTACGTGCTTGAGTTGAAGGTCTTCTTTCAGAAACCCTCTACTCGGACAGCTAGCACAGGCATTAGATTCGCAGATGACGCTTCAATAGAGATTCGTAAAAAGTAGGTTAGTTCCTGTATCCCTTTGCTAATGATTCTCAGATAAACTGAAGAAAGGCATGAAAAAGAGATTGAGGCTCTTCATGAGGTGCCATCTAGTGAAACTTTCTTTTTCAGTAGAATCTCTCAGATAAGTTCTGGTCGGCTTGAGTATTTTAAATGGCAACCACTCTTGCTTGCCAGAGTTGGTTGGTGCAAAGCTGAGCAGCAGGATTAACTGTGGAACCAGTGATCGTAGTCCACTGATTCCACAGTTAATCCTGATTTCGTAGCTTGACCATTTGGAGAACTTATGGAGCTGATTATTCTTTCGGGCTTTGACAGACATGTTAGACTAAAGAGACCTTCATATGGTTACAGATGTGCTAGTTAGAAAGATATGATACCGTGTTTGGGCATGGTTCAGTTAATTTGCTTTGGCTTTAGGTGCCTCGTGTTTGGGCATGGTTCACCACATTTCTTCAGTGATCACTGAGGCCTGCTGAGTTTCTCACTTATACCAGCGCTACAAAAATACCGAAAAATAAGCACATTTTAGGTATTTTTGTAAGGTGAGACATTTTGCAAGGTGAGAAATTCAAGAGCATCGCTGACTGTTGCAGCTCGTCTTTCTGAATGATTCGCTGAAGAATTAGTTTTGGTTGATAAAGTGCTTAAACTGATTTAGTATATATCCATGTTCAACTTCTTCAACCTAAATCAGTTTATCATATATATATATATATAGGATATGGTGCAGATAAAAGATGATGTATGCTCATTCTTTTGGTGGAACAGGTTCTTTGAATATATATCAGATGTTCTTGTCTAATATGGAGAGCAATGGAGACTGTGTGTTTCGATCCGGGTTCGGGTTTCTCGTGTTTACGAAAACTGGACCCGGATTGAATCCGAATGTTTTTTGGTCTTGGTTCTTCGGTTTCGATTCGGGTTCAGATTATTCGGGTTCTTAAGCAGTGAACCCGAAATAACCCAAATTAAATTCGAGTATCCATGGATTATTCGGATTTTCCGGGTTATTTGGGGTTGGGTTGTGGATGGGTTTTTCGGGTTCTAACAACAAAAGAATAAAGTTAACATACAGAAAAAAGTAAAAAAAAAAGTACAAGGTTGTGTCGTATTTCTTTGCTTTGAATTGATCTGTTCCTGCTAATGAATTTGTTTACATAGTTGTTGTGATGGGTTAACTTGGCTAGATTCGAGAATATCCATGTTTTGTTTTGGAGATAATGTGAATGATATTAACTGTGGGATGTATGAAAACTTGGGTTTAGACTATGTGAAATGAACAAAAAGGTTTCTTCTTTATGATTGAACATTCTGCAGATTGAGTTCACCAGCTGATCTCTAAGTTCTGTTTAGCTGATATATATATCTTGACTGAGATGTTTACATATGAAGTATCTACTTTTCTATAATTTTAGATGGGAAACCACATAACTTAACCTGATCTTGTGTGGAACCAATCAGTGTCACATACGTGATTTTGCATATTGTAGTCTGTAGTTCTTGTAAGTTTCTGCAGAAATGTAAAGGGTGGGGTAGAGAATAGTATGTTCGAGTAGTTTAGAAATTTTCATGTAATATCGTTTCATGGGTCGCGAGATGAGGCTCGGTAGGATGATAGGATGAGGGAGAAGCGGCGAGTGAGGGAGAAGCAGCGGGATGAGGGGAGAAGAGTGGAGAGGGTTTGGTCGGGCGGCAGGTCGAGGCGAGTGAGAAGAGAATGGAGTGAGAGAGTGTAGCGACATGCTGCAGAAAAACACTAAAGAAAAGATAAACTCTATTTTAATTCGGATTGTTCGGGTTCTTCGGTTTAACCCAAATCTGGATCGGATCGACCCGAACCGGAACGGTTTCTAAAATTTGGCCCATATGGGTTTCTAGGATAACATGTTTTGTAAATGATCCGGATTTTTCGGGTCAATCCGGATCGGTCCCGATACGGATAAACCAGATTGGTCACCCTAGCTTGCCTTGCCTGATATTCCAACCCAGAGAGACCAGTTGCATGTCCTAATTTGTTTTAGAGTATCTGTTTTAGAGGGTAATGCATCACTGCTGAAATGATAGGACAGGTCAAAAGTAACATAAGAAGACATGCATGACAAAGATGTCCCCATATCAGATTTTGTTTTAGTGAAAGAATCGGCTTGCATGTATTCTTTTGGCCATTCAAAATGAATAAAAATTCCTGGAAACCTCTCTCCAGGCCTTGAACTAATGCTGTGTCTTCCCCTGCCCCTAACAACAAAAACTTGGGGTCGAAAGAAAAGATATATGAATAATCTCAGTGCTATAAATTTCGTATATCACAGGGTTTGCCGTCTGAGCTGCTTTTGTCATCTCCACTCTGGAGGCTCACCGTTTTGTTCAATTTCAGTTAGAGAGAGAGGCTCAAGCTAAAGGCATTCCCATTTGTCAAGCTCTGGACATAGAGATTCCACCTCCGCGGCCTAAAAGAAAACCCAGTACTCCTTATCCGCGAAAACCAGGGAATGGTACATCTTCATCTCACGTATCCTCAGCAAAGGATGCAAAACTTGTATCATCAGTCTCTTCGTCATATTGTAATCAGGCACTGGATTTGGAAAAAGAGCCTCTGGCTGAGGTTCTATTCTCTCTTTCTCTCTTTACCTTCTCTTCTTCCTCTTTATCATCATGTGATGGGAATTGCTTTTGCATTTTGTTTTGATTAAAAGCCCAACGGAGTTGAGAATATATCATGCGGAAAAGAAAATCAGGATGATGATAACTGCTCAGGGGTTTCCACCCGTCCCTCTGAAGCTCATTGTTCTTCCATTTCTTCAGTAAACAAATATCCCTTGGCAAATAAAGTGGCTCCGAGGAATCCTAGCACCTTCAGGGAGTCTGAACCATCACTGAGAAAGGTATCAACTCAGAGAACACTGACACCATTATGAAGTTTAACAGCCTGAAAATTTGTTTCTGATTTTCTACAGGCAACTGTAAATAATGGAACTAGTATGGCTTCAAATGTGGACAATTCTTGCTATTCACAAGATAACGCTGCTGCTAAAGACTTGCCCCACGTGATCATAGGTATAGAGAATAATGGTGTTAATGGCTTAACACCCACTGACAATATGCACGGCATTCAGAGCTACCCATGGCATTTTCCCCCGCATGTCCTGAATGGGGTTATTGGAACATGCCCTCAAAATTCCCCAGGAATTGGATTTCAAGACTTCATGTTTCGTCCTAGCGGAGAAGTTTGTGGACACTCTGCCTTATTTACGATTCCAGCTACGTCTACTTCTTCCCAACATCAAGATGATGCTCCTAGATCTTCTCATCAAGCTTTTCCAGCTTTTCACCCAGCTTTAATGCCTGCATGCCATAACCAGGATGATTACCCTTCATTTCTCCAGATCTCTTCCACATTTTCCAATCTTGTTGTGTCAACTCTTCAACAGAATCCTGCAGCCCACGCTGCAGCAAGCTTAGCTGCTTCATGCTGGCCTTATGGAAATGTTGGAAGTTGTAATGATTCATCTACATCTACATCTGCCATCCAGACAGACGGGGCATTTCCACCACGGCAAATGAGCTCTCCTCAAAGTATGGCTGCCATGGCTGCCGCCACAGTTGCAGCCGCAACCGCTTGGTGGGCTGCCCATGGACTTCTTCCAATATGTGCTCCGTTCACATGCTCACCCATGTTGGCTGTCGCTGTTCCACCAACAGCTTCTGCCCAAACTGCAATCACTGAGACATATAAGGAAGAGGCATGCACTGAACATCCTCAACGAGTGGCTGTGGAACAGGCTCAGAATTTGGCTTCAAAGTCGCCATCTTCATCATCTGATGATTCGGAGGAGATTGGAAGAACTGGACAAAATGGTGGGTCCAAATGTTATGATCATAAGGAGGAGGTTGTAGCAGGGCAGGAAGAAGTGAAGGATTCAAACACGAGCCAGAAGAAAAAGCTGGTTGACCGCTCATCATGTGGTTCAAATACACCTTCAGGAAGCGACATAGAAACAGATGCGTTAAAGAAAGCGGAGAAAGATAAAGAGGAGGAGGTGAAGGAAACAGATGCGAATGAAGCAACTACTGAAGCAAGTAATCGTCGAAGTAGAACCAAAGACAACTCAAGTGATTCCTGGAAGGAGGTGTCGGAAGAGGTGAAACTTGATCAAATACCTAACAAACTTAAAAAAAACATGGGTTTCAGGAAAACAATGTATTGATTTGAAAAAGTGTGGCAGGGTCGCATGGCGTTTGAAGCTCTATTCGGAAGAGGGAGACTGCCACAAAGTTTTCCACCTCCTGAAGATGTGGAAAGCAATGAGAAGAACGAGGAAAGGGCAATAAATGTGGAGGAAATGTCAGTCCAAATGGATCCTGTCAGAAAGATTGAAGGATCAGCAAAGGAGGAGCAAGAAGGAGTAATAATAATGGGACTTAAAACGAGAAGAACAGGATTCAAGCCATACAAAAGGTGTTCAATGGAAGCAAAGGAAAGCAGGATTGTGAAAATAAACAGCCAGGGCGAGGAGACAGTGTCCAAGAGGATACGCTTGGAACGCGAAGCTTCTACGTGACAAAAATGGCTGACAGGTATAATCCGATTATTACTTGTCTTTTGGTCGTCATCATTAAAAAACTGGTTCCGTTTGCATTAATATCATCAGACATTTAAACGGGGAAAAAGTGAATTGTGTACCATAGTTTGATGTATTTTTGTATTGTCTCGTCTGTATATCTATATCTGAATGTCTTCTCGAACTACGTTTAACTGTTCAATTCAAAGCCTCTTTCTTGACATATTTCATTTCGATGTTATATGCTTTATAAGTCAATGCCTCGGAAGAAGCAAAGTGGTCGATTCGCACTTGTGAGAACGTGCAAGCAGGCAACACGTGGTTGGTCGAACAAAGTACGTGCATGGACGACCAACCAATTAATGTCACCCCATTTTTACATTCGAATCTCACTTGACGTTTAGGCTTGGGAAGAATTTAATTTAATATTAAATAAAATAGATTAATATTTTATATCAAATTTAATACACTAAATCATATTCAATATAAAATTGGATAGTCACGGAAAATTGATTGAATTTTCAGGAATATACTTTTAGAAATGTTTTCATTTCGATTTGAGAGCTTTTTCTTTGAAAAAAAATATTTATTATCTCTAAATAGTCATACACTTATAATTATAATAGTTATAATTATATAAAATTGTAAATATTTAAATTTTTATTAAAATGTTAGATTTTATTAAAATATATATAATCTTATTTTTATTTATTTATAAATAGATAATGGAATGATTCTCTTTTAATACACAATTTATAAAATCCAGATCTCTTTTCATTCTCATGTATTCTCTTCTATAAATTTCTTATTCTCATGTATTCTTTCCTATAAATTTTCTATCTTATATATATAATATGATATATCATATATATAATATATTATATAAATACATATCATATATCATACTATATATATATAATTATGTAATATATATCCATATCTATATTATATGTATCTATATATATATATTTGCGATCGTAATATTATTATTATTTTTCAACTCATTATAGCAGTATCACTTTGGCAAACTAAAAATAAAAACATATATTTTACGTCTAAGAAAATTTTGCTGTAAAAAAATTACTTTAAATTATTTATTTTTTTCAATTAATTTTAGTTTTTTCAATTTGATCTCGATTGAAAAAGAATATATAAATCTCATTTTTTATAAATAGGTAATATAATCATTCAATTCAATATAAAATTTACAAACTACAAAATTATTCTCATTCTCACATATTCTCTTCTCATTCTTTTATATTCAAGACTTAGATAAATTTTTTACCTTTTGGTTCATTTGATATATGTATATATATATATATATCAAGATTAAAAAAAGCGCTAGGCGCTAGGCAGACGGACACCCAGCGCCTAACGTCAAGAGCGCCTAAACGGACTAGGCGGATATAAATATATATATATAGATATAACATAATTCAAAATATTAATTTAAAACATTTATAAATGTTTAATTGTTTAAAAACACACAATTAAGGAAAATTGGAATAAATAACAAAAACAAATAAGTAACTTTTCTAACTATCTAATTCCATTTCTCCATATTTTTCATCGAATTGTTCTTCGTCAGATTCAAATTCTATGTTAACTTCTTCTCCTTCAGAATCAAAATCAGATTCATCAAGCTTTCTAACCACAAGCAAATCGTTCATTTGATCTCTTGAACGCTCACACAGCATCACATCTTCTTGGTTTGATTCTTCATTTGCTTCCATTGATTCGTCTCTTGTATTTTCACTATCAACAATCCAATCTTGAACATGATATGAATCATTAGATAGAAGTACATCCAAATCCTTGTTCATTTGTTTTTTCCTTTGAACTATCAACCTCGCATTAAATTGAACATAAACAAGATTGTTCAACCTTTTGGTATCAAGTCGGTTTCGTTTTTTCGTATGTACCTACATAAGAATATAAATGATTATTCATACAATACAACTATAACAAAAAAATAAAAAATGATTTATGTTAATCACTTATTCCTTCAAAAGTATTCCAATCTCGTTCACATCCTGATGAACTAGTTGTTAAAGAAAGAATCTGCATCGCCATTTTACTCAAATGAGGTGTGTTCGTTCCGTAAACATCCCACCAATCGACTACAATGTAAAAAATAAAGTTAAAACATTATATATGATCTACAAGAAATGAATAAATTAAATGTAGAAAACAAACCTAGACCATAGCTTTGTTTATTTTCTCGCATCCTTTGATGGCATATGGTTTTCCGAAGTTACCTTCCCTTTTTTGTATTTTGGAAGTTCGATATTAATTATCAAACACTAAGCATCAAAATCATTTGAGAAAAAAGCTTCCACACACATAAACATAACATCTACCATATTGGCATCCGATTGAATAGTCGAATCCTTATAAGTGTAATAAGGATTCAAAACATATGTCACAAAATGTAGAGGACCATCAAGCCTTCCATTGATCCTTTCATCGATGATGTTAACAATCGGCTTATAATTCTTCTCGATATTTTTATACGCCGCACATATCTCATGATTTGCTATTTGCAACTCTCCATACAAAAACCCTATTGATGATTTTGCATAACCAAAGGTCGAAATAATTTCAAACACAATGTTACGTCATTCCAAAACGAGAACCTCATCATCGTGGTATATGTCGCTTTCCCCTTAGGATGCTTTGACCATTTGCAATCTGCAAATTCTTTACTAACAAATATCATCTTCAATCCTTCTTGTTTAGCATCTAAACTTTGTAAACTAAGATAAGCTGATGCAAATCTAGTAATTTTAGTACTCACAATATCTCTCTTCTTAGTATAATTCCTCATCATCGATAAAGTTTTGTAGTGAGCATAAATAAAAATTGTAAATGTCTTAGCCCTTTCTATTGTTTCCTTAAACTTATCAAAATTTGCAATACTCTCCAACATCAAATTTATTATATGATTTGCACAAGATGTCAAAAATATCTCGGGCGTCACATTCTTTAACAACTTTGAAGCAGCCATGTTATTATTGGCATTATCCATTACCACTTGAACAACATTATCGACACCAACTTTCTCAATGCATTCTTCACCACATTCAAATATGAATTGCCCCATATGTGCCTCACTTGAACAATCTTTAGAAGAAAGGAATGACGTACCTTTTCTACAATTGATGCACAAATTCATAATACTCATTCTTTTTCTATATGTCCTAACATATGTCATAATCGAACATCCATTAAAACTCCACTCTTTTTCTTGTTCCTTTACCAGGCCTTTCATTCTTTCAACCTCGGACTTAATAACGGCTCTCTTAGTTGGTATTGACTTGGTGGTGTAACATCGGGTCCATATAATCCAATTTCCTCTACCAACATCTTGAACTCATCATTATCAATCATATTAAAAGCAACACCATGAGTGTAAATCCATCAAGCAATGTATTCATGAACCTTGTTCAACCTCTCTTTAGCAAAAGCATCTTGAATATTTTTTTGCTTCAATGTTGATCCTAAACTTGTAAAAGATTCCAAATTAAACAAAGCATATCTATCAATATAGAACCTAATACACGAGGCTTCTTTTTCTCCAACCCTTCGATATCTAGCTCTTCTTCTTCATTTTCATCATCAATCGTCACTGAATGACAAATAATCCTATCTTCACTAGTCGTTGTTTCTTCTTTTCTTGTGCTTCTTTGATTGCTAACCTACATTTTTCTTGTTGCTCATTTGTTGCTTAAAAACATGCAAAAATGTTTCCTTGTATTTTTTGCTACATGTTGTTTTAACCTATAAATTCCACCAGAAACAACCTTTCCACATAACTTGCACTGAATTTTATCCAAATTATTCGGGTAGACTAACATACCGAATTCTCATCCGACATCATTTGATTTTCTTTGCAAATTTGATGATTGAGTTGCAGTTGTAGAAGTAGAATTTGAGGCGAAAGAAGATGCCATAACCTAATAAACAAAGAGTCAAATGATTTTACTTTATTAATATAACAAACAAAATCATTTAAACATCATTCATAACCAAACATCATATTATAAAAAAACGATTCCAATTTTGATAAGCTCGACAATTTTATTACAGATTCAAAGTCATTGTATATATATCCTATCTATATACAATCTATCATTGTTATAAAAATCTTACATGACCATCCTAATCTATATACAATCTATCATTGTTATAAAAATCTTACAAGACCATCCTAATCTATATTCAATCCATCCTAATCTTACTAATCTATAATAAGAACTAGAAATTCATTATAGAGAATTTACCTAAAATAAAGATGAAGATGATGGGCAGGGAGGCAACGAGATGAAGAAGAGAGCAACGGTACTGTTGCAAACCAGACGAGCGATACAAGCGGAAGAAGCACGCGACGATAGGAAGATACACGACACTAAGGAGAGAGGCGAGGACAGGGATGCGGCGTGACGAAGAAGAGAGTCGATGGTTGGAACGAGACATGAGATGTGACATTACACAGAAATCAGGTGACTATGCTGCAGAGCTAGACGATGAAAACTGGAGACAAACGAGAAGGGGCAACGATGAAAAAAAGGGCGAGCGACCGAGGGAAAACGTAGGCAGGGACCGACGTGGCAAGGGATTATGGATTCTAAAAGGGTCGAATCTACCATAGGAAAGAGAAGGAGAGCGATATAGGGGATCAGGGCTTCTGAAATTTTGTTTTAAAAGTCCAAAGTCCAAACATTTTACTAAACTTAAAAAATAGAAGGCCACCGAGGCGGCCGCCGAGCGACTAATCAGCTGCCCAGGCCTCCTAGACAGCCCCTCAGCCCAAAACCACCAATTTGCAGGAAATCAAGGCGTCCGGCCTTCGCCCAGCGCCTAGGCAGCTACCTAGGCCGATTTCTTGATGTATCATGCATATCATATATTATATACATACATATCATATATCATACTACATGCATATATATAATAATATATATACTCATATGTAATTATGTAACATATATTCATAACTATATTATATATATCCATATATATATATTTACGATCATATTATTATTATTATTATTATTATTATTATTATTATTATTATTATTATTATTATTCAACTCGTTATCATCATTATCACTTTAACAAAGTAGATATAAAAGACAAATATTTTACGTAATAAAAAAATTTCGTTGTAAAAAAATTACTTTATTTTTTTTATTTTCAATCAATTTTAATTTTTTCAATTTGGACTCGGTTGAAAAAAATATATGGACATCGTAGACTAAATACCATACATCATAGATAGAATACCATAGACTGAATATCAGATATCAGAGACTGAATACTTTGGGCTGAATATTAGACATCATAGAAGAAATACCATGGAATGAATATTATACATCATAGACTAAATACAATACATCGTAGACTAAATATCAGACATTATATACTAAATATTGAATATAAAATACATGTTTTATATTATATAATTCAATAGACTCGACTACCAGATAATAACCTTATACCTTTGTATTTATCTTTTGTTCATTTTTATAAAGAAGACTATGCTACTAATCATTTATTTATCTTATATAATATTACCTACTAATTATATTTTTCAATTTATTTTTTATTAATATATTTATTCTTTTTTTAATATGATATTCAAAATATTATTATGATAATGAATAACTTGAATATGTTTTAATATCGAACTTGGTGAGTCTCAATGATGTGCGTTTAATCAAGTAATAAATTACCTAGACTAACGCTTCCGCAAGGATACGGATCGTGTAGCAACTAGGGTCGAACACAAGGAATTGATGCAATTCTAAAGCTATTAGACCAATGAATAAGACGTGATGAATCAAATCGTAGGGGAATGCAAACTAATCTAAATGCAAACTAAACCTAAAGATGGGAATAACTCAGCGACAAATCACCATAGGTATCAAGAGTTGCACAACAATGTATCGAAGTTCTAACAAGATAATTGGTCTAAGGTACTATCATGGATTCAGGGAATTCAAGCTCTCCTATAGGGAGTTCGGGAAAAGTTTTAAGAACAACCATGACTGGCGTAGACTTGTCCACTATCTAGCATGCATATGCCAATGTATCCATTGCGCATCTTACATGCATAGACGCATTACGACCGCTATCCTAATCCCTAGATTTAACCGTTTGACCTGGCGTAGATTCTAAACCGGCTAAACCCTAAATCATGGCTAAGTTCCGAAGTCTAATGCCCTGGCGTTGGTTTATTAGGCTTCTAAGATCATTCAATCAAGTGGCGTACAGGTAGAGAAAGCATTAAGAACAACCATGAAATCTGAAAACATGATAGAAACCAAATTCATTCATTCAAGTGGCGTACAGGTAATGAAAGCATTAAGATCCACCATTCGTTAAGCACAAGACTTCTCTACATATTGGCAATACTCTCTAACCTATGGCAATAGATCTACTCGAACATGAACTAAGGAAACGAAACACAAAAGAAATCTAAATTCAACATAGATAGAGAAAGAGATGACTCCCTATGTCTTCATTAGATCCTCCATGCCTCGGATCCGTAGATCCGTCCTTCTCGACCCTTCAAAGTGTGTCTTCTATGGCACTGAATCGTCCTTGAGTCCCCCCCCTTTCAATTCTGCTCGATTCCCCTTTAAATAGATCTGATTTCCCTTGATTTGGCCGAACCAAAACTTAGGAAAGTTGTTGAGATCTAGGGACCCGATCGGGCACATAGTGTACCCGATCGTGCAGGCCATTTACCCGACCGTGTGCATCCATATTCGCCCGAGCGGGCACCTTTGCCCGATCGTGTTCTTCTTCAGCCCGAGTCGTGCAAAGTTACGGCATGTTTTGATGACCATCAACCCGAGCGGGCGCAATATTTCCACCCGATCGGGCACTCATACCCGATCATGTCCCTTTGGCACCCGAGTCGTGTAAGGCTACGGGGTTGTCAAGGCACAAATTACCCGAGCGGGCATCTTCCATTACCCGAGCGGGCATGTCCTAAAATGGCGTTTTCGCTCCTTTCGCTCGGTGTTTGCACGCTCACTTCAATCCACGGTCTTGTATAAGCTGAATCTTGTCATTTTGGGGTTAATTGCCGATTTCTCTCGTGTTTCTCGTAATGTCTTCGTTTCCTACACCAAACACGAAATGTAGATAAAATCCTCGAATAGTCTCGATAAATGAATGAAATCTAATAAATCTACCTAAAACTAGACCTAAGAATGACATAAAAACTACTACGGATTGCGTGTTATCAAACTCCCCCAGACTTAACCTTTTGCTCGTCCTCGAGCAAACCTAGAGTCGAGTACTAGAAAAGCTAAACAACATCGGATACTAGCACAAATACATCAAAGGAATAGCCATCATGCAAAACAACGCGTCACATGAACGCAAGCCTAAGCGTACCAAGTTCAGACTTCTATCAATCCGAAAAGTCTCGAACCATGCAATCCTACCAATGACCTAAGTCTAATCCGTACTCCTAACAACGTCCAAGCGATCTCCATACCAAACTCTTCTAAGCTTGAGATATCATTAAGCTCAAATTCTCGTTCTTATTCTTCTTTTTTTTTTATTTCTTTCTTTATTCTTTTTTATAGATCCACGCTTTGTTCCTAGGACGTCGAAGTCGAAGAGGGTGGCTTTCTACTTAGACCCAGGCTGCCTATGGCACACTCATAAGGTCGCACGGCCTTAGAGGAGTGAAGAGATGCGTCATTGAAACTTATTTTCTGATTTTTTATTTTTTATGAAGAATACGCATAACTCTAACCCTTAGGACGTAGAATAGCGCCTCAACCCACCACTTAGACCCGAACCATCGATCTCGATGTACTCATGTCAATGAAAACCTAAAATAGTCAAGACTTATCCAAGGCGAAAAAATTGACAGCGGAGTATAAGCGTGTAGAGTTTAATGAACGCTAAAAAATCTATCAAACAAGCATCGATTAATCGGTATACACGGAGATATAATACTTGGTACTGAAACCTAGGAGGTGAATGTAACTATAAGTCATGGTTTCAAGCACAATTACTTCAACTAATCGGAAATCAAGAAGACTTCTAAACACACCTACACTTTTATTCACGATTCGACAAAGTCACACAATAATGACTAAAACTTGAAAATTCATGCTAGATACCCATCCGTTTATTCCTAAAAACAAAAATCTACATCTAATCTAAAACAAAAACAAAAAATACTCAACGAGTACCCTCCCCCAGACTTAAATGAAACACAGTCCCTGTGTTCTAAACCTATAAGGGACCTCCAAAACATAAAAATGCGAGAAAGCATGAAAAAGATGCGAATACACCTGATGTGTGCGTGTGACATGCGTGTGACTTTCTCGATGATATGTCTGGATGTAGTGACTCCTGCGCTCTAATGCATATGCTAATGTGAAATACCTGTGACAAGACCATACAATGCAAGAGAGTAGAACAAAGAGCACTAAATAAGTCTGAAGAGCGTACAAGATATCTATCTAAAAACAAGAAAACGATAAAAATAGTCCATGAAAATAAAATAAAAAGAAAAGAAAAGAAATAGGACAAAGGAAAGAGATCGTCTAATCCTCATCCGCTCCATCGCGGGTAGTCGGCATGTCCGCTGGATCCGCTGATGCTCCTTCCCCAGGTGGGAAATAGAACGCCTCCAGCTCGTATGGGATATGAGGACGGTAGGGTATAGCTCCGGAATGGTAGTCCTGCGGGATCGGGATATACGGCTCCTGGTAATGTGTCATGCTCAGCTGCTGGAACCGTCGGACGGACTCGGTGAGGTAGTAGGTATGCTGAATAGATTGCTCCTGGAACTGCTGCTGCCCCGCATCCCTCGCAGCCTCTAAGTCGTACCGCTGCTCTGCTAGAAAGGACTGATACCTAGTCTCCTCTGCTACATACCTGAGGGTGTCGGAGACTCCATCCATCGATGGAAAATCAGAGCGGCTATGGGGGTACTCCGGACGCGCGTGTGAGTGAGTCGCACGTCGGCTGCGCTGCCTCGAGGTGGAAATGTCTAGGAAGTGTCCGATGATCAACGATGCTAAGTCGACGTCCCACTCATCATCAGGAATGTTCGTCTGCACAACCCGCCTCAGGATGCCTAGTTCGGTGTGGTTAACACCGCCTTGTGCTCCCTTCCCTAGTATCGAAGAGACTAGGAAGTAGTGAAAATACCTGAGGGCGGGGTGGCGTATGTGACTCGCTTTCGCTCTCGTCGAGAACTCGCCAAAGGCAATCTGCGACCAAAACTCGGCTTGACGGTTCCGGTTGATCTCTGGAAGCTTCGCATAAACGCTATGCGGAACGTCAAGAATGTCTGCGAATTGCCGTGCGGTGATCCTATAGTTCTGCCCCAGCAGGCGGAACTCCATGAATGTCTTCTCTCGGTCTCCGGATTCAGCAAAGAAAGCAGTGTAAGACGCGAAAAACTCCGCTGTGAGTTTGCGGTAAGTGTATTCCTTAGCACTCCACAAACCCGTCCATCCCAATGTGCGAAAAATGGTGCTCATGTGCTCAAAGATGCCGAGAGCATTCATCGCCTCGGAAGATAGGAATCTGGACGTAAAGATCCGCGACTGAAGTTCTGCGAACCTTGACTTGTGGCGGGGTAAGAAGTTCGTCGTCTTATAGCTGAATTGCTGATGAGAGGGAGTGATTGGCGTGTACGGCGTCAGCTCCGTAATCGTATCCGATCTTACAGGCCATCCGTGCTCTGGGTCATGTGCGTCGGATCTGCGTTTCTTAGAATTCTGGGAAGTTCTGGAGGCCATCTGCAAACAATCGAAAGATAGAAAATCAGTATCGGCCATGGTCTGCTCGATGCCCGATCGGGTCCTAAGCACTGCCCGATCGGGTAACAAATAAGTCGAAATCCCCGTAGAAGTGCCCGACTCGGGCGAACACGTCGCCCGATCGGGTGAATGTATGAATGCCCGATCGGGCTGCTAGCCTTACCCGATCGGGTGGGGTTACGAATCTGCGAACTGAAATCCACAAAATTCGACTAATCCGACCAAAATTACCTCAGACCTTCCTAATCAGACCTAGATCTAACCCATGCTAATCCTAATCTCAAGAAATTTCACAATTTTACCTGGATTATGCAATGAATGGAGGAAAATTTCAGAGTTTTGGAGAAAGGGAGTAAGTTTTCCGAGCAACCGAGCGGTTCTTCCGGCGGTGGTGAAACGGCGGTGACACCAAGGTGATTCCGGCGACCAGATCGTAGTAAGGAGATTGCTTTCTGAAAGTGCACGATCGGGTTTGAAGGTGAAGTGTGTGTGCCGCTCGGGTTACTCGAATTTAACTTACCTCGAAAATATTTACGGTGCCCGATCGGGCACACTGAAGACGCCCGATCGGGTGCTTCAATGTTGACCTACCCGGTCGGGTGCAAGGTCGCCCGACCGATTCTCCAATTCTGAACCGTGCCCGATCGGGTAATGAAATCATGCCCGATCGGGTAATGCTGCAATTTTCTAAAAAAAATTATACACGGAAAACAATACGCAGCAAAAATCATAGATCTCTAAGTCCTTAAATCCTAAAATCATCTAAAACAAAAAAAATACGAAAAATAGTCCGAAAATTCAAAAGTAAAAACTAAAGGATATGCTCGGGTTGCCTCCCGAGGAGCGCTTGTTTAAGGTCTCGAGCCTGACCGAATGCTACCCATTAGATGGACGTCTTCGACGTCGTGGCGTTCGTAGCGTCTTGCGTGCATAGTATGTTCGATAAGGTGTGGCACGCGGAATAATGGAGTTCGTTGCACGATCAATCATGTTGATGTTTTCTAGGTTGGGGGCTAGATCGTGCTGTCCAAAAATGCTTTGTGGTGAAGGTTTCATCTTCACCTTGGGCATTTTATCAACGTCCCAATTATGTGTTGGACGTTTAGTGTAGCTTTGCGGCATTTCGAGATCGTTGATGTACTGATTTCTACCGCATTCAACTCGTGCCATGTGGAAGTTTCGTTCGGTGGATTCCTCTTTCTTTTCATTAACAAGGCGCTCGTTTGGTACTCTGTATGAATCTTCTCCAGCTGTTAAGAGATTCATATCTAGGGATTCCATATTCTGAGTTTCGTCACTAACTTCCTTGGCTAAACTCTCAAAGATGCCTTCGGGGAACACATAATCGATAACACATGGTTGCTCTAATGTGTCCTCCAAACTGAACTCTTCTTCCATATCGGGTTTCGTCATAGCCTTATCAATGCCCATAGCCTTATCCACTCCTATATTAGGTTCATCTCCTTTGTCACTCATTGAGGGATTTGGCTTAACTACCGTCTTTATGCGTTGACGTTGTGGGAACGGCAAGGGAGGTGGTCTAGGTTCCGGTTTTACATATTTGGGTTCCTCCTCTTCCTTAAGCTTCTCCTTAAGCTTATCTAATTCCGCTACTGTGATAGATGTATCATTCCTTTCAAATATTGCAATGGGTCGATACATCGTCAAATAATCCCTTAGGAAAATTTCATTGTCGTGCTCATGAAGATCCGTTTCTAAATTTTCCGTTAGAACCTCTTGTGGTTCAAAGGAACTTGCAGCGAGTTGTGCAACTTGATCGTCCAAGATCTTTACGTGCCTTATTATCTCCTTAAACTCATTATTCATGTCTCTACAACTTGCTCGCATCTCTTCTTGTTGCGTTTTCAACGCTCTAATTTCATTGGATTGATCTTTTTGCACTTGTAAGATTTGGGCAAGCATGGACATAATATCGGAGTTGGCCTCTTGTTGCGGACATGGGGGTGTATATGATGGATAATTCTGAATTTGGGGTTGCATCCATGGCTGAAAATTCCCAAATCCATATTGACTATTCAGCACACCATCGGTATTTCCCCAAACGTCTTGTTCCCATGATTGTTTCGATGGACGGTATGAATTATATGGCATATGACGAGGTTCTGAAAATTGATAGTTCGTTTCAGCTATATCGGCACTCCAAAAGTTGTTGTTGTTCATATTACCTCGCAAAATAAAGAATAAAATTCAATTAAGCTTTGAGAGGTAATAATTCTCTTTTTTTTTTTATTTTTTTTTATGACTCTAAACAAAACAAAACGAAAAAATAAATGAAGACTCCGGAAAGGACTATGTCTTAATCAAAAGTAATAATAACCCTAAAATCGTAATCAACTCCCCGGCAACGGCGCCAAAAACTTGATGTGCGTTTAATCAAGTAATAAATTACCTAGACTAACGCTTCCGCAAGGATACGGATCGTGTAGCAACTAGGGTCGAACACAAGGAATTGATGCGATTCTAAAGCTATTAGACCAATGAATAAGACGTGATGAATCAAATCGTAGGGGAATGCAAACTAATCTAAATGCAAACTAAACCTAAAGATGGGAATAACTCAGCGACAAATCACCATAGGTATCAAGAGTTGCACAACAATGTATCGAAGTTCTAACAAGATAATTGGTCTAAGGTACTATCATGAGTTCAGGGAATTCAAGCTCTCCTATAGGGAGTTCAGGGAAAAGTTTTAAGAACAACCATGACTGGCGTAGACTTGTCCACTATCTAGCATGCATATGCCAATGTATCCATTGCGCATCTTACATGCATAGACGCATTACGACCGCTATCCTAATCCCTAGATTTAACCGATTGACCTGGCGTAGATTCTAAACCGGCTAAACCCTAAATCATGGCTAAGTTCCGAAGTCTAATGCCCTGGCGTTGGTTTATTAGGCTTCTAAGATCATTCAATCAAGTGGCGTACAGGTAGAGAAAGCATTAAGTACAACCATGAGATCTGAAAACATGATAAATACCAAATTCATTCATTCAAGTGGCGTACAGGTAATGAAAGCATTAAGATCCACCATTCGTTAAGCACAAGACTTCTCTACATATTGGCAATACTCTCTAACCTATGGCAATAGATCTACTCGAACATGAACTAAGGAAACGAAACACAAAAGAAATCTAAATTCAACATAGATAGAGAAAGAGATGACTCCCTATGTCTTCATTAGATCCTCCATGCCTCGGATCCGTAGATCCGTCCTTCTCGACCCTTCAAAGTGTGTCTTCTATGGCACTGAATCGTCCTTGAGTCCCCCCCCTTTCAATTCTGCTCGATTCCCCTTTAAATAGATCTGATTTCCCTTGATTTGGCCGAACCAAAACTTAGGAAAGTTGTTGAGATCTAGGGACCCGATCGGGCACATCTTGTACCCGATCGTGCAAGCTATTTACCCGACCGTGTGCATCCATATTCGCCCGAGCGGGCACCTTTGCCCGCTCGTGTTCTTCTTCAGCCCGAGTCGTGCAAAGTTACGGCATGTTTTGATGACCATCAACCCGAGCGGGCGCAATATTTCCACCCGATCGGGCACACATACCCGATCATGTTCCTTGAGCACCCGAGTCGTGTAAAGCTACGGGGTTGTCTTGGCATCAATTACCCGAGCGGGCATCTTCCATTACCCGAGCGGGCATGTCCTAAAATGGCGTTTTCGCTCCTTTCGCTCGGTGTTTGCACGCTCACTTCAATCCACGGTCTTGTATAAGCTGAATCTTGTCATTTTGGGGTTAATTGCCGATTTCTCTCGTGTTTCTCGTAATGTCTTCGTTTCCTACACCAAACACGAAATGTAGATAAAATCCTCGAATAGTCTCGATAAATGAATGAAATCTAATAAATCTACCTAAAACTAGACCTAAGAATGACATAAAAACTACTACGGATTACGTGTTATCACTCAAAATCACAACACTTGATGCCTTAGGGAAAAATTACATGACATGTGCGTTTGATGTTAAAATGCTTCTTAAAGGCAAAAAGCTCATTGGCATAATTGATAAAGACAATAATTCATCAAAAGAGGAAAAAACAAAAGCTATAATCTTTTTATTTCATCATATTACCTATGGGTTAAAAGATGAAATCGTACAAAAGAAGATCATGCAGATTTGTGGGAGTCTAACAAAGAAAAATTCGATCACAAGATATGTGATCCTAAAGGAAAATAATGATTGGCTAAATATGAGATTCCAAGATTATAAGTGTGGACGAATATCATTATGCGATGATCGAAATAATCTCGAGAATGGAGCTATAAGTGATTATGATAAATTGGAGAAGAATTATCGATATTCCATGCTGATAATGTAATAATCTCGAATGAAGGTTTTCAAAATTTATCGCAAATTATTACAAATTCTCTTTGTTTCAGGATAATAAGACGAGTTACTAAAGAAAAAATCATCATGCTCTTTCCACTGGTTCTGTACCATTTTATGAAACGAATGGACATAACAAATTTCATTAACTATCTTAAAATTGATAAATTATGAAAGCGATATCGACATGAAGTCTTATTAGATTTTTTGTAATATTTTGTTAAAATGTTAAATTCAATTTTATTTCTGATTTTCAGGCTCATCATTATGAGATCAAAGTAACATAGAATATATTACGATTAAATATCAATGATGGAGATATATGTCTAGCGAATTGTGTTATAATACACACAATATTTAAAAGGGAAAAGTATTTCTCTAAGTTGAGGATACATGAATCACGTGTCAATACGATATCTGAAAATGTAAAATAATTGAAGGATGTGGAGAAGCAAATTTTGTAATGTCTAAATGGAAATTTTATTATACAAGATGCATCATTATCTCCATAATCCCAATGTCAAAATGGCTATCATGTTGGAATAATGAATGATGAAAATTGTGAATATCTTTATATCACAATAATGGTTTCTAGAAAGAAGCATATTATGGAAAATTATCAGTTTTATCCTCTGGATTATATTTTACAAAAATAAGAACGGTGGAATCATATTTCACCTTCAATTTAAAGTATAAAGATGTGTTTAAGATTTGTCATGATCGACTGAGTGACCCTAGTTCAATAATGATGTGCGGAATCGTTGAAAATTCCAATGTTCATTAATTAAAAAATGGGAAGATTTCAATCTCATTAGATTATATGTACCTCTTATTCCCAAGAAAAAATGATAATAAGACAATCATTTGTCAAAGTGAGGCATGAATCACCATCGTTTTAGAACAATTACATGGGGATATATGCTTGTCTATTATCCACCAAGTGGACCATTCAGATATTTTATGATATTGCTCGATGCACCAAACATATGGTTACACGTTTGTCTATTATCAACCCTTAATATTGCATTTACGAGATTTCTTACTGAAACAACAAAATTACGAGCTCAATTCTTCAATTATCCTAGTAAGAAAGCGAGGCTTGATAACGCTGGTGAATTCATTTCTCCAGCTTTCACTGAATATTGTACATCACTTGGCATTGAGATTAAACATCATGCACCACATGTTCATACACACAATGGTATGGCAGAGTCATTGATTAAACGTCTTCAACTCATTGCTCGACCATTACTAATGAGACCAAAACTCCCAATTTCTGTTTGGGTACATGCCATTTTATGTTCTGCAGCACTAATTCAAATAAGGCCAAATGCTTACCATAAATATTTTCCATTTCAATTACAAATGACCAAGAACCAAATATATCTCATCACCCATAACAGATAAAAAAATGGGCCTACATTGAAGAGACGTTGTACGTATCGACCCGTGCAGTGTTGTAGCTAATGTGTTACGTATCCCCTCGGATTAGGAATTTATGTTGGATATGATTCACCATCCATCATTAGATATCTTGAACCACAAATGAATGATATGTTAACAGCTCGTTTTGTTGATTGTCATTTTAATAAAAATGACTTCCCAGCGTTAGGAAGAGGAATAAAACAAGTCTCACAAGATTTAACATGGAAAACACACGCATTGTTACATATTGATCCTCCTACATAAAAATTTAATTTGGAATACAAAAGATCATACATTTTTAAAATATTGCAAATCAATTACCAGATGGGTCCAGTGATATAACACGGGTTACAAAAATATATATTGGTTCCAAATACACCTGCTCGTCTAGAAACACATCAAAAGTTCATGCGGGTGAAATAATTTTAAATGAGTGTACAACATGTTTAAATCGTGGAAGACCACTTGGTTCTAAATATAAAAAAATCATCGAAAGAGAAAGAAGTTCGATAAAGATATTGGCTCTCTATATCCAAAAGAAACAAACGAGGAAGATTATCTTCAAAATGAAAGTGATGAAAATAATCATGAGCATACATAGAATAATGAGATTTCCAATTATAAAAAGAGATGAAATAAATGACAATGATGGAATATTCTCATTCTCTATATCCAAAATAATAAAAATGATAATGAAGATCCAGAATCAATGTCAGTGTCAGAATATCAAAGAGACATGATTGAATAAAATGGAAAGAAACTGTACAAATAAAATTAGATTCATTAAATAAAAGAAAAGTATTTGGACACATCGTTCAAACTCCTAACGGTGATAAACCATTTGGATGCAAATGAGTTTTTATGCGAAATAGAAATGAAAATAATTAGGTCACAAAATATAAGGCACCTTTTTTCGCAAAGTGTTTTCCTAGAGACCTGGAATTGATTATGAGGAAATATATTCTTCTGTTATAGATGCAATCACATTTAGATACTTTATGAGTTTAACAACATCCAAAAATCTTGATATGTACCTTATAGATGTGGTTGCAACATATCTATATAGATGTTTGAATAATGATATATACATTGAAATCCCTGAAGGATTAAGAATACCAGAAACATCAAATTCAAAGCCTAAAGAAATGTGTGAAATAAACTACAATGATTTTTATATGTGTTGAAACAATCTGGACGTATGTGGTATAATTGTCTAAGTGAATATCTATTAAAAAAAGAATTTGTGAATAACTCTATTTGTCCTTGTATATTTATTCAGAAAACAACAAGTGGATTTGTGATTATTGTTGTTTATGCTGATGATTTGAATATAATTGTGACCTCAAAAGAGATTAAGAATGCTCGAAATTACCTGAAAAAGGAATATGAAATGAAAATCATTGGACAAACTAAGTTTTGTCTTGGTTTATAGATATAGCATCTAAAGAATGATATATTCGTACATCAATCAAATTATACAAAAAGAGTATTGAAATGTTTTAAAATGGATAAAGCAAATCCATTAAACACTCCAATAGTATTCAGATCTTCAAATGTTGAAAATGATTCATTTCGTCCTTGTAAAGATAACAAAGAGATATTTGGACCACAAGTATTATATATGAATGTGATAGTGGTTGTCTTGTATCTAGCAAATTGTATCAGTCTTGATATGTCATTTGTTACTAATCTCTTGTCACTATATAGTTTATCCCCTACACGTCGTCATTAGATAATGATTAAATGTATCTTTCGATATTTTCAAGGAACAATTGATTTAGGATTATTTTATCTTAGAGATTCTAAATATGAGTTGATCGGTTTAACATACGCGGGTTATTTATCAAATACTCATTAAGCTAGATCACAAACTAATATGTTTTCACAATTGGAGGCACGATGATATCATGGTGTTCTCAAAAGCAAACAATGGTTGCAACATCTTCAAATCACGCCGAAATCATTGTACTCTATGAAGCAAATAAAGAATGAATGACCCGATATATATAAAAAACATGTGGATTATCAACTAACATCAATCCAACAATATTATATGAAGATAATGCATTATGTGTCGTGCAATCCTTTGTATTATTATTATTATTGTTATTATTATTATTATTATTATTATTATTACTATGGAAAATTGTTTTTTTTATTAAAATTGAATTGACTTGTTTCCCGAAAGAAAGTGAAATACAATAAAATAAAATTTTGTTGTCGGATTAAAATTTGGTTTAAAGAAACATGGTTTTTTCTGTCTGGGTAATTCTCGCTGTCATCTCTGAAATTCCTGCTTTTGGGCCCATAAATACAACTACGCCTTACAATTGCAGAAGACGCGTCGTCCGATTTCTCTTGTTTACCCACGCTAAGATTCTTGCTTCGTTGCCTAAAAACCCTTGATCTGTTCGTTAGAAGCTTTTGCCTTGTCTCAAGGTATGATTTTTCTTGTTTTCTTTTGTTTTTAGATTTCAAAGTTTGATGCTTTTTTTACGTTAATCGTTATGGGTTTCACTTCAAATTCGCCCTCAAGGAACAAAAAGAGGTCAAAGAAATCTTCCTTCCGCATTTATCAACGACCCTTTTCTGTCAAAGTTATGGATATTAAGGGAGGACTTACGGTAGATGTTTGTAAATGAGTTGTCCAATATGCTTGAAATGTTAATAAATATGATAAGAGTTTGTTGAGATGTTATTAACATCTTAATGATGAATCTCATTTCAATTGGATCTGACTGTTTGTGGTAGCTGACAAGTATAACAATGGTCTCAGTCGATTCTAGATGAATGCTGCTTTAGTTTTTCTGACTTATTTCCATTAGATGAGTGAAGAAGCGAACGAGAACCAACTCGCAAACACTCAGCGACCAGCTCCTCGCCTGAATGAGAGGATCCTCTCATCCTTGTCTAGGCGGTCTGTTGCTGCCCATCCATGGCACGATCTTGAGATTGGTAATCATAAAATGGACCCTTTAAGTGTTTTCTTGTAAGTTTCTTGTTTATTCTTGTCTTTGAACTGAATCTTTTTTGGTAAATTGATGCCTGCAGGACCTGGAGCTCCTCTAATATTCAATGTGGTAACTGTTATGCAACCATTAAAGCCAATAGTATAGCCAAATCTAGAAAATCAAAGACAAATCTTTACATTTGGAAGTTATATTTATCATGTTTCTTTTCTATTTTGGGCGTAAATGATTCAAAATCTGTGAATTCAGTCTGATCTTCTTTTTTGTGTTTATATACACAAACACATGCATACACATACATAACACCTGCAAGATTCTTGACTACTAAAGAAACAAACCTGTGAAATCAGTTTGGTCTCATTGACTACTAAAGAAACATGTTTTAGGAATCTTGAATTGTTTATCTGAATGAAACAGGTCGTTGAGATCACGAAAGGCAGCAAGGTGAAATATGAACTTGACAAAAAGACAGGACTCATCAAGGTAGAGTCAAAGATGAAATCACAATGGGTTTGATCAGTTACGTCACAATCAATCTGACTCTTCTGCTCGCTCTCAGGTCGATCGCATTTTGTACTCATCAGTTGTCTACCCTCATAACTACGGTTTCATTCCCCGTACATTGTGTGAAGACAATGATCCCTTGGATGTTTTAGTTATCATGCAGGTACACGCCTGCCTTTTCTTGTATTCTTTAATAAAGAAAGCTATACAGTCTTGCTTAAATCTTAGAGTATCGTACGACAAATTTGTGCGAACTTTTCAAGAGCCCAGTTTGATGAAAAATACATATTGAATTTGTTTTCTTGACAGGAACCTGTGCTTCCAGGTTGTTTCTTGCGAGCCAGAGCAATTGGATTGATGCCCATGATTGACCAGGTAGATTCTCATCTATAAACGCATCTTCATAGGATACCCATCTTCTTCATTGCAAGTGATTCTGGTTTTTTCATCTGATGAAGGGTGAAAAAGATGACAAGATTATTGCGGTTTGCGCTGATGATCCCGAGTACAAGCATTACACAGACATCAAACAACTTCCCCCTCATCGCCTCTCTGAAATCCGACGCTTCTTTGAAGACTGTATCCTTTTTCAATCTGTGTGGTAGTTCCTATAGCGTTTCATCATGAAAGGTAGATTGTGGTCTTTGACAAATCATACAGACAAGAAGAACGAGAACAAGGAAGTGGCAGTGGATGAGTTTCTGCCATCTGAGACTGCAGTGGAAGCCATCCAGTACTCCATGTAAGTCACATGTTGGATCATAAAGAGCATGATCCTTCAGCTGTATCCATTCACTTATTAACTACGTGGATCTGTTGTAAATGTGACAGGGACCTTTACGCAGAGTACATTCTGTGCACCCTGAGGCGATGAAGAAGCTTTTCCTTCTCTGCCTTGCCTCATTTTATGTTTTAAACAAGTAAATTTTCTCTATTCATATTTTCATGGTTTCTTGTAATCTTGGTGACCATATTTGTATCTTTTTTGTTCTTTCAAATTTTATTGAAAAAATATATTAATAAAAAATAGACTTTTGAAATCATTTATTTATTTTTTTTAAATACTGTTTAGATGAACTCTCTAAATGGATATAATGTCTGATGATTATCCGGAAACAATGTCTAAAAGACAAAATGTAGATTAATGATTTTATAAAATATATTATCTGTTTGTAAATCGAATCATATATATAAAAAGAAGCCTCCCTTCTGGTGCTGCCACGTCAGCATCGAGGAAAAATCCTCCTTTCACACCGGTTTCACACCGGTCAGTCTCTCTCTTCGCCTCCTCCGTTTCTTGAATACTCTTCCTAAGCCCCCTTGCTTTCACCCACACCGTCTGCACCGATACTATGCCCGATTCCATCATCCAAACCCAATCTCAGTGTTTGGTTACCGAGGACATCGATAAAAATGATTGGCGCCGGAAACAAAATCGTTACTGTTGCGTTCAAGCCTTCGTGGTTCATCGATTGGGATGGAATGACAAAGCTTCTTGTCTGCTGATCATCTCGTTTTTATACGTATTTTTTGCACGATTTAGGAGACGTTTTTGATATATATGTGATGTTTTACGTATGATTCTGTTTCCGTTTTACTTGTTTTCGTGTTTTCATGTTCTTACAAGTCTTTATGCGTATTTGAATCATTTTGGAGCTAAAAGGACATGCACGGAGCTAAGGAGCAACTTCGAGGATCATCACGGGACAAACGGGACGAGATTGAGCATAGAAAGCCTCCACCCGATCGGGCACAACTCTTGTGCGCATTTCCTGCACGACTCGGGCAAGAATACCCGACCTATGCCTTGTGCCCGAGCGGGCTCACATATCATGCCCGATCGGGCATGCATTCCAGCCACACAGTCCGCGCATTCCACCCTAGCCGCACCCGAGCGGGCACACTCAATGCCCGAGCGGGTCGCGGCCCGGAACTGCCTATTAAGTTACGTAAACTTAACTTAAAACAAAGGGAACTCGTGGGGGTAATTTAGGCAACAATTGGACCGACTTAGGAGGCTTAAAAGGAGGCAGAAGACGTCAAGAGAGCAAGTTGACATTGGAGATTAATTCAATAGAAGATTGAGGAGATTCTTGCGAGGAGACAAGCAAGGAGCATTGGAGATCAAGCCCCGACACTTCGGTTTTGTTTGGTTTTCATGTTCCTTAGA
>CM071867.1:23430111-23446033 GCA_036759665.1 Gynandropsis gynandra
GCGGCCTGTAACTGCCTATTAAGTTAAGTAAACTTAACTTAAAACAAAGGAAACTCGTGGGGGAAATTTAGGCAACAATTGGACCGACTTAGGAGGCTTAAAAGGAGGCAGAAGACGTCATTGAAGCAAGCCTACATTGGACATTAGTTCAGTAGAAGATTAAGGAGATTCTAGCGAGGACACAAGCGAGGAGCATTGGAGATCAAGCCCCGACACTTCGGTTTTGTTTGGTTTTCATGTTCCTTAGACTTTCTACTTTGTTTATGTTTCTTTACAGACGCATGAGCGAGTAATTTGTTTGTTCTAGGAGAAGGGATTAGCCCTTGGCTATCCCGGAACCACTTTTGATCTATTTTGAATGCATCTTCCCGTTTTAGTTTATCTATTCTCTATCTGAGCGCTTAATTGACTTGTGTTTACAAAGGCCACGTAGATGCATGTGTTAGGGATTAGGAGAAGAACCAAAAGGAGAATTCTAGCCCTAGAAGATCAGGTTTAGAACAACCGAGGATAGGCCACGAAAGTAGGGTAGCAACGGTTGAGGGTGAACGGATGAATCATAGAGCTTATGGGTTTAGTTCAAGGTGTCAGCCACGAAAGTAGGGGGCAGCTTGTCTAGATCACGTGTCTATGCCTTGAGAGAGGGTAGATATCATGTTAGGATCGTCTGCCTTAGAGGGCTTTAACTGGGATTGCATGATAGATAGGTTGATCGTTGGTTTCGGTAGTCTTGTGGTGAAACCGGTTTCCTAGGACGTTTGTCTTATCGTTAGAACCGAATTAGTTTATTTACTTTCAGTATTTCATTCTTCATCCATATTCTTTCGTTAGCAAGTTTGATTCCTAGTTCGAGTTTAGATAGTGTTGCGTAGTCTCTGTGGGATCGACACCTAAAATACTACACACGTGCCGTGCACTTGCGGGTAGTTTAGGTTATTTTATTTAACTCTGATAACGCATCATCTGCAATGAAGCTCGCAAATAGTTCTCCAATCTCCGCCTGCCCGTTGATAAAAAAGCGATGGCCTGGCGGTTGGCTGGTGGAACCGATTCCAGCTTCTATATCCATCGCTGAAGACCACAAAGATCAGGTTATTTTTGTTCTTTCATATCGAGATTTGTCTTTGACATTTGATTTCTGCCTTGGAACTTACTCATGTTCGATACGGTTTCTGGTTGTTTTTCTTTTGTTCTTTTTTTTTGCTGAGTTTAGACTTGAAAAGTAATCTGGAACCATTTTCTGGAATTATTAGTTATTAGTGATTTTGTGCTGTTAGAGGTTGCCAAACTAGATAGAGTGATGGTTGTTCGTTATTTCATCTTCACTCATAGCTTTAGCTGCACAGGATCATGACATGTATGTTGAGTGAGTTAGGTGCTCCTATCATGTCCTGATTTACAGTCAATGTTTTCTTAGTAATGGTTGATGAATTCAAAGTTACGTGGTTTGTGTATTTGCATGCTTAGGTTTTGATACTATTCGGGGCTAGGCTTGCCTGTTTGTTTCTTTCTGTTGATGATTTCTGTAATCATTCTCCTTTTTATGAAAAAATAATGTCCTTTTTGGCCTTTCATCGAGAATATACACAAACTTCCTTTGCTTTCGTAACAGGTGACATGGGTTGGCTTTGACAAACTTGAAATCGGTCCATCCATCGTGAGACATGTTCTCTTGCTCGGCTATCAGAATGCCTCTAATTTAAATGAACTGGTCTCAAAACGTGATGGTCCGGTTTCATTCTTACAGATGCAGCCACTTCCAGCGAGGTGTGATGGTCTTGAGGGTTTTGGTAACTCGTACCCCCTTTTGCTGGTTGTTGCTGGGGATGACTCAAATTACACGGCCTTGAGCCGCAATTGTTCGCAGTCTTGTGGGATAGCAAGAGAGAACAAAGCAGAATCTATGTTAGGGAATGGTGTCAATTATTCTACTACTGTTTGTTTTTTCTCCCTTAAGTCTCACAGTTATGTCTATGTTCTGAGATTTCGATCATCTGTTTGTATGGTTAGATGCAGCTCCCTGGTAGTAGCTGTTGGCCTTGCAACCCAAGTAGTGCTAGCCTGCCTCAAGAAATTTAGATTCGTTTGATAGAATTTCTTTTTATTCCAATTATAGTTTGCGTTAATTTCTTTACATGGTAAGTTCTTGGTATTTGGCCTCTGAAATGAGAAAAAAAATGTTGATACATCAGACTTATTATTCATTTGCAAAATGAAGATGTTACAGGTCATTTTTAACAGTTCCTATCTTTTGTTTCAACAATGACTTACTTTTTGATCCCCTCTTATTTGGTTTTGCAGATATATTGCTTCGATGCACTTACTCTTGAAAGCAAATTCAGTGTTCTCACACATCATGTTTCTCAGTTGGTGGGACAAAGGACAATCAATGTGAATGTCGGTTATGAACCATTGGTGGTGGGTCCAAGATGGCTTACATATGCTCCCAAAAGACCCTTGGCAATGAACAGAGGACGCTTAAGCCCACAAAGTCTTATTTCCTCACCAGGTGTCAGCCCAAATGTATCACCAGGTGGGAGTAGTTTGATGGCCCGTTATGCAATCGAGTCTACCAAACAATTGGCTGCCAGATTAATCAACTTGGGTGACATGGGATACAAATCTTTTTCAAAATACTATCAAGAACTGCTTCCTAGTGTCAAAGATGATCTTCAGGAATCGGTTAAAGCTGAAAATCTCCTCTTTCTCTTAGGAAAGTTCGGGCGGGTTCTGGAAAGAAGGAAACAAGGTAGTATGATGAGCCATATGAAAAATGTTCGGCAAGCCTCTGTTGGTGGGGATTTATGACTCCATTGAGGGCGAGCTCAGAGAGTGAACGTGAGCTATGGCGACGGTTTGAGATATTTTCATAGCAGAGAAGTACGGGTGAGGCAATAGCATAAAAAAATCATAAAATCTGGAACAATGTGACAACGACGACAGACTGAGGGAAAGCTCAGACGCCGAACCAGAGAAAAGGCAGTGATCTGAGACTCTTGATCAATTGAGTGAATATTGGCTTTCATAGCTTCTACATTTATAGTTTTATTTTCCGTTAAATAATTTATGTTTTCTTTATGCAAATGATAGATTGATGGCGAGCTCAGAGGGTGAACCAGAGCTATGGCGGCGGTCTGCGACTTTGATCATTTGAGTGAATGTCATCTTCCGGAGCTTCGAAAAGTATATGTTCGTTCTCTATTTTCGTAATTAGTTTCTATTTTCTTTATCCAACATTGTTGCAAGAATATAGTATATGAGATTTGTGCTCTTACATCTTTAATTGTGTTTATTTTTTGTATATACAATGCATTCTCAGCACAATGTAATTCAAAACTCATATAAAAGGTATAAACTTTCTCCAGTTGTTTAACTCAAGTGCTTAAGAATCTGTTTAGGTCTCTCAAGACATCAGATTCATTGAAGGAGAACAAGCTAAAATTGTTAACGTAGCATAAAAGGTGACAACATCAATACAGGTTACATCTTTTCTCTTTACTTTTACATCAAGCCTTAACAAGTTCTTTCTCTGCTATTCAACAACAATATCGTATGCAATTGTATGAAATTTGGATCTATAAGCTTGAAGACAAGATGACCTGGGACAAGCTTCATCGAGTACCTCCACCAGATGGAAGCAATAACCCACTTTCATCTGTAGGTAAGCGCATCTCCATCTATCCTCCATCTTTTCTCTTTTTCTTTTGGATGAGGATGATAAACTAACATGTTTCTTTTGTTTTTTCCTGTAATGTGAGATTTCCTGTACTGTGGTAAAACCGGCTGCAAAAGCAGAAGCAAAAGTAGCAGCAACGCCGGAGAAGAAGCCTAAATTGGCTGCAAAAGCAGTGGTATAACGGTTGCCACAAATGATGGAGGAAGATGTAATTCCACCGTTAAAATCCATTCTTGAAGCCCAAGATGATATCATTGGTATCAAACTATCTTTCCGGGAAAATAAGGTCCACAAAAACATGAATATCAATGCTTATTTACTTCGATATTTACATATCTCCATGATAGATGCATAGAAGAACTAGTATTTGTGATATAATTGTGGTAGGTTTGTTCTGGGGATCTTTTATTAGGAGTTGTAACTTATTCTCCATTATATAAGGAGAAGGTGGGAAGGGGAAGGCAGGAAGGTATTTTGGTGGATTTTGGGTTTGGGGAGAAAGAAGGATTCTCCAGAAATATTCCTTCATTCGTGTTAAGCTTTGTCCACATATACTATATCAACTTTTATCGGGTAATTTCTTGATTTGTGGTGCTTTGTTCTTAACAAATTGGTATCGGAGCACTAGGATCCATGGGTGAGAAGTTTATTTTTGTTCTTGTATTCTTTGGGGATGAAAATCCACAATCATGGTTGGATAGGGTTGAGAAGTATTTTACTGAAAACAAATATACTACCGATCTAGAAAAAATGCAGTTTGCTTACGGATTCATTGACGAAGAAGCCTTATCTTGGATTCATGAACAACAAATGTACTCTCCATTCTATAATTGGTGGGATTCAAGATGGCCCTCGTGGTTAGATTTGGAGAAGTTTCTGCAGAGAAAGGCCGGAGAGATATGGCCGAAGAATGGTTGAATTTCAGTTTCAGGGTGATTTTATAACTCCGAGGGAAAAGCGCAATACGATCATGACTGACTCTGGGGTTATGGGTTCGGTAGAGGAAAATATGTGTCCACCGGTGCAGCATATGCAGGTGGTGATGGAGGAACGTCTATGATGGCATCTCCTAAAAAAGGGCGATGCCGGAGACCAAGGGGTCAAGCAAGGAGGAGGGTGACGGCAGATCGAGTAAAACAAAGAAAGAAGCTCTTAATGGTGCGTGGGTGATAGCCGACTGACGAAAAACCGCCACTGCCGGTGGCTATCAAGCCGCTGCCACAAAAGTTAGGGAATCAGCCACCAAATTGCATTTTAAGGTTTCTCTTAAAAGGCACATCATCATGTGAAAGGCACATGAGACATTATTCACTTAAGTGGTCATGTGCTACTCACATGACTTCTCCTTCTCCACCTAGGAAACACACAACACCAGCAAAACCAGCAGTGGACGTCTCTCACCTTCAGGCAATGGGTCGAAGGAGCTTCAACCAACAGGTGTGGTTGTTCCTCTCTGTTTGAGACGATAGGGTGAAGGAAATTGAGCTCGCAAAAGACACAAGAGCGCCGCAATTGGGGACCGGTGAAAATCCATCATGTGATGTCTTACATCGCCATCCCTTTCACACTTTTTGTTGTCTCCAAATGAGGGAAGAGGGTCTTCGCGGTGGCTCGACTCAATGGGATGATTCTTCTTCTAAGTGGAAGCCATTGACGGATGGTAATGTTGGCCCAGAAGGGAAGCAACATCAGCAATCTACTAGTGGCACATCGAGAAGAAGGCGAAAAGCAAAGGTGCTAGATGCTACACCTCCAAGAGACTCGAACCAGAACAAATCCACATTGTTGAAAGAATCAACTCATGAAGAACATTTTAAGCCTGTAGTTAAAACAAAACGTGCTGGTCAAGTTCCAGCACAACCAAAACAGTTGAAAACTGTTAAGACACGAGAGGAATCTTCTTCAGTTAATGAAAAGAGAAGACCTGATGCAAATGTAACGATGTCAACTTTACCCGTATTTGATTCAGGGCCGACCAATTTGCCGCTGAGATCTTCAAACAGACGCAAGAAGAACTTGAAGAAAATGTTACTAGAGAGGGTTAACTTTTCTGAGACCACTTCTAAAGCTCCACATAGTAATGAATCTCTTTCAGAACATGAACTATTAAAGGAGAAGCTTTCTATTTACCTTTCATATCACTTGGCACGAAGGAGGTGTTTATTTGAATGGTTCTATAGTGCTATTGACTATTTGTGGTTTGCAAAGATGGAGTTCGTTGATTACTTACATCATGTTGGACTTGGCCACGTTCCAAGACTTACTTGTCTTGAGTGGAGTGTTATCAAAAGTTTTCTTGGTAGACTTAGGAGATTCTCTGAGAGATTTTTACGACAGGAAAGGGATAAGCTCAAGCAGTACCGTGAATTTGTGAGAAAGCATTACACAGAGCTCCGTAAAGGTGCAAGGGAAGGACTTCCTACCGATTTGGCTCGGCCTTTACTTTTTGGAAGTAAAGTTATTGCTATCCTTCCTAAAACACGAGAGATTCGCAATGAAAAACTTCTTACTGTGGATCATTACAAGTGCAGCGTTTTGTTTTATTGTGATGACTTGGGGTTGAGTTTGTTATGGATATTGATTACATGCCTTTGAATCCATTGGAATACATGCCTGAAGGTCTGAGGAGGCAAATCGACAAGTCCTTGTTAGGAGACACAAACAGTCCATTTTGCAAGGCAAAATATTGGCAACTAACGCTTCTAAAGTACTGCAAGCGACCAACAATCAATCATATATTACAGCCTATAATAAAGCAAGAGAATTTGAGATTCGACAAGCTTTGGCAATGCAGAGAACTTAAATGCAAAGGAAATAGAGCCCCAAGTGCTCGAAATAGTGAAAGGGTTCAAAGTCAAGAGCTCAAGCAATGGTAGCTACAGCTATTAAGGCTGCATCTTTTGTGAAGGAAGGGGGAGACACGGGTAAAAAGATTCAAGAAGCTTTAGACTCCATCAGCAAACATCAGCCACTACACTGCTCTATGGTCCTAGGTATCAAGCATCAAGAAAATGCCAATGGAAACTTGGATCATCATCTCAACCCATCTCCTTCTGATGCATAGAAGGGCGTTATATGCACTACATCCTCTATCCTAAATTTTTCTCACTTCAACCTTGAGGACAAGGTTGATTTTTATCGGTAGGGTAATGATAGATGCATAGAAGAATTAGTATTTGTGATATAATTGTGGTAGGGTTATTCTGGGGATCTTTTATTAGGAGTTGTAACTTATTCTCCATTATATAATGAGAGGGTGAGAAGGGGAAGGCAGGAAGGTATTTTGGTGGATTTTGGGTTTGGGGAGAAAGAAGGATTCTCCAGAAATATTCCTTCATCGTGTTAAGCTTTGTCGATATATACTATATCAACTTTTATCGAGTAATTTCTTGATTTGTGGTGTTTTGTTTTTAACACTCCATTCTTTAATGTGGTTTTCATCTTTGTTCAAAAACGTCGTTGCAACAGCTCGAAGGTTCTTTCCTAAAGAAGGACAATCAGTATTTGTTCTGGGAATTCTTCCCAAGTGGAAACCTCAGAATATCGAATCTGTATTTCACTTTTCACATCATGAATTGTATACAATCATAATCTTGAACCGTTTTCCAGAAATATTAGAGAATTTTTAATTACGAAAACATCGTAGAATCTTGAATCTGTATCCAATTATGAAGTGCATTGTCAAAAATCATCAGAATCTTGAATCTGTTTTTCAAAAACATTTGAGAATCTTTAATCTGTTCCTACCTCTCCACTTCGACAATTCAGATGCCTTGAGTGAGAAGTTTTCGAGGGCTTTACCGAAGATACACAATGGAGTTTAGGTTCTTCACGAGGATGACGCAGGTATTTGTAAACTGGTTGTGGTGAGGGGATAATGTAATAAGAAGACATTTTCTTTTTCACTCTATTTACCCTTGCTGATTACCAAAAAGCAGTATGAAATACCTTGCTGATTACTTTGTATTCACATTGCTGATTGAAGTCCCTACACATCTCTATTGTATCTGTATCAAATTGATTTGCTCAATGTGAATTGTAGCTTGGAGAGACGAAGGAACATGGTAAGGAGGAGAGAGATCCGTTCGCTTCCAGTTCTATTCGAGATCGAAGGATTCGGAGAGAGAGTATGAATTACCAGAAGGAGAGCCTCTTTCTCTCCAGCAGATCGGAGAAGTTTTTGAGGGCTTTGCTGAAGATACACAATGGATTTTGGGTTCTTCACGAGGACGACGCATGTATTTATAAACTGGTTGTGGTGAGGGGATAATGTAATAAGAAGACATTTACTTTTTCACTCTTCTTACCCTTGCTGATTACCAGAAAGTAGTATGAAATACCTTGCTGATTACTTTGTATTCACATTGCTGATTAATATTATGATTTCCATTGTAGGATGGTTATTTGCTTCTGAAAATTGCTCGCTGCTATCTGCTTCTGAAGATCTTCATTTTGCCTGATCTATTGCTAAATGAATAGCTTTTTGAATGGTTTGATTCATGAAACCTAAAATATATTTTGGATTCATTTGAACTTCTCACATTTGTTAGAATTTTTTCGGATTTAATATATGGGGATTGTTAAAAATTTAGGTTAAGGGGAAAAGGAAGCGCTCAGTGGATTCTTCTGCTGAAAGAGCGAAACAAGAACGAAACAGAAGGCGTCAACATCAAAGAGACGATCAAGCTTTCCAGTGAGTTTTCGTACATACAAATGCATGCACATCCTCAAGACATGTAGATGCATACACAAAACACACACTAACACCTTCCAGCATAATCTTCATGTCTTGTCATTTTTACGTGGAAAATTCTTCTCCCTAAAGATTACTCGAAACAATAC
This sequence comes from Gynandropsis gynandra, assembly GCA_036759665.1. NCBI lineage: Eukaryota > Viridiplantae > Streptophyta > Magnoliopsida > Brassicales > Cleomaceae > Gynandropsis > Gynandropsis gynandra. The sequence goes on from CM071867.1 coordinate 23,438,630, forward strand.
AGTAACTTTTTTACTTGAAAATCTGTTAAATAAGGCTTAGGGGTTGCGGACAAAAAAAGTTGCGCAAAATCAGGGCAACATCAAATGAAACAAAGAGAATTAGAGAAGTGGTTGCTATTACAGTTCAGAATGAAGATAACTCTAGTGAATCTGAGGTAACTATCAATTTACAATTTAATTCCACTATTGTATAAATAAGTATTGTAAAATAGTATACCGGTCCAGGTCACTTTATTACCTACCACACATAGATCGATTTGAAACCATGTTAAGATATTTTGTATTGAGTGATCTCAATCCTGAGCTTTTCATTACTCGGGGATAAGAAGTAATTAATACTCATGTTTTATGATTCCTCTCTCCCATTGTTATTATGTTCTGTTGTTTCACTTACCTTTTGTCTTGTCTGTATCTATATTCGTTGAACTGCTTTTGCCATTTATATCGACCAAGTTATGATAGACACTTTCATTCTAGGAAGAAGCCATGAGGAATGAAGATTATCACGTCTCTTCGTGGATGTATCTTCCCATACCCTTTCTCTATTATTAATTGACTATCTAGAATTGGTTTTCCATTCAACATTTCTTGCTTTTGGCCAGAATCATACTACTTTGCTTTCAATTGTCCTTTTTCAAGGGATATGATTTTGCATTATGTTGGTTATGATACCATAAGTGTCACTTTGCAGTTATGTAAGGCATTGGCATCGTTGCAAGAGTACTGCGCAGCTCTTGCGATGGTTACTCTGGCTCGGAGGTTGGACGCCGAAATGCTGCTTGTCGAGAAGAAGGAACTTCAATCACTTCGACGTGATGCATCGTTTTGGGTTGTAAATCTATTTTTTGTTCGTCGTATCATCATTTTACTTCAAACATCTTCGTTACGTTGAATCTAATGTATTGTTCATAGCTTCTACCTTTTTCTAAAGTTTTTTTCCTCCTCACTCACCTCTATCTTATTTATTTATCTATATTCATTCTCTGCTAGATTTATCTTTGTGTCGTCATGAAATATAACATGGTTTAAAAATAAAAACAATATACTTTTATTTTATAATGTAAGTTTTTTAAGTCTCTGATATATTATAATTATTTCGAAAATACTATATAAAAAATCATTTTTATTTGTTTAGTTCGATTTATATTAAAAATGTATAAGTCTTTATCAATTTAGATTAAAAATATATATTTCTTTACCTAAGCTTTCATACTAAAAATTTAAGAACCATAATAAAAATTTTGTTGTATTGATTATTAATTACGTATACAAAACGAAACTTGAAAAAAAAACAAAATAGATGTATTTTTGGATTTTATTACTTAAAATATATGAAACTTTAAATTAATATTGGACATATTGTGATATTATATGGTGTTGATGAACTAATTTGTTAGAAACAAAACTATTATTTAGTAGTTTTATTTTACATTTTTTTCCATAACCAGTTCAATTCAAATTAAGATATTTAAAAGAAATTAAAAACAAATATATCGTTCGATATTTTGAGAATATATATCACATTTTTCAATTTTAAAGTGAAAAACTATCTAATTTTATAATTTAAATATATACATAAAATATTTTTAAATTTTATGGGATTGCTTTCTTTAGACGAGATGATAAATCTCACAATTAAAAATAGACGATATTCCAGCTTTAAACCATGCATGTTAAAACTATAGCTTAATATCTACAATTAATCTTCTATTTCCAATATGTAAATTACTTTGAGTTTTATGTTGTCTTCTAAAAACTATTATTATTTATTGCTCAATTTGCTAATACCTACCTACCTCTATTATTATAAATCTCACATGAAATTTCTTGCATTATTTAAATCTGTATAACATCAAAAAATAAAAAGACCAATTTGCTAATACCTACCTCTAATAAAAAATAAAAATTCGGTTGTTATTAACTAAGTATTTAATATTTTTGATCCATTGAGCTATTATATTATTTTTTCCGCAATAATTTGCTCACTTTTCTTGAACCATTTCAAATACTGAAAATATGTCGTAACAATATTGATATGGGATGGACTTGCTATGTATTTTCGTTCAAATTTTACTCAAATGATTATCAAGAAAACAGTCATGCTAGTAAGACATTATTCACGTGATGATCAACGGTATTAAAATAAAAATTATATGAATTAATATTTTTTTATCATGTCCTTGCATAATTATCCTTTGTAAATGTATCAATCACATTTTTTAACAACTTAGCTTGTGAACATGGTATAAGAAAAATTGAGATGTGGTTTTGACGTAATCATGTGGGGCATGTACTGCTCTGCATCTTCATTGTTAACTCAAGGAGTATTTAAATTGGTGATGATGTTGATACATGTGGATAAGGACTACATGGACGGAGTAATGGACTCGAAGGATTGAAAATGTTATACGATTGTGCTCTTTTATGTTTCATTGTGCTAAATTTCATATGTTGTTCGAGCTAAATTTGATGCCTTGGATTTAATGTTCCTTAAATAAAGCATCTGGTGTTGGAGGTGATGATTTTCTTTCCGTCTCACTTAGCTTAGTTATGGACTTGTGACAAGAGAGTTTGTTTAGAATGGTTTGGTAGAATGGAAAATTTACGGCGTCCACCTTCCTATTGTGCTTATTATTTACTTCTGTAGGCGTTGATACAAATAGAATCTGTTTTGATCAGCTTGATGTTTGTATAGTCAAGTAGCATAGTTGAACTTTTGTAAACAGATCTTCGAAGTTAGGAAATTTATAGAAAACCTTGAACAATGTTACAACAAATATGCATGATTTGATGGTAGTTTCTCATGTTTCTGATGAATTGCAGTGCAGGAAAGTTAGAGCCAAGCTTTTGTTCTTATAGTTCCATATTGGACGATGCATGTAATTTTGGAGATTCCGAGACAATCGAGATAGGTTTTTTTTTGTGTATCGGAGGAGAAAAAACGTCTTCCCTCATATGATTTACCCTTGATCATCCAAAAGCTTTGTAATATGGAGAAAGCGTGTGGCTTTGAGATCCTATTTTACAAAGGAAGATAATTCGTTGGAGGACCATGATGATGTCTTGATTGATGTTATAACGCATAGCTTCGTCCCTTTTATATGTAAATGGGAACAAGTAGATGAGCTTCTAGCTCTGATCTTTGGCAATGGGAGTTAAGCCTGACTGTTTGATGAGGATATCACAAAGAAAGCAAGCCTCGAACGGAGGAACAAAACGGATGGGTCGAACGGGAAAGACAATCACGTGGACGCACGGGATGCTGATGAGGACGTGCGGGACGCTGACGAGGATGCACGTAAAGCTTACGAGGACGCGGATATGCGGTCCGTTGACGAGACTTGCGCACTAACGGTCGCATCCGATATTCGCGGGCCGGTTAACTCGGAGATGAGACTTTGTACGAAAACACCTAAATGGAGGCCTTCCCAAAGTCCAAATTCGATGAAACAAAGACCATTGTAACCAGCACTCAAAGAGCTTTCAGATGAGTACCGGATCACTACCGGAACGTGATATGATCTCGGAGGACGTCGAGGACGCGACCAACAACGCAGAAGAGGACGCGACCTCCAGCGCGGAAGAAGACGCTGCTAGCGCGACCCGAGACGTCACCAGCGCGACCCGAGACACCATCAACGCGACCCAAGACGCAACCAGATCAAAAGACGTTGGTCCCGTGACCCGAGATAGGGCTAAGAAGGAAGAGGCCTTGACCCTACCAGCTGGTACTGTGACCCGAGCCAAGGCTGCGAAGCTTAAGGACGCAGGTATCGGGATTCTCGCGGCCGCCCATGCGCACGAAGATTATTCAAGTCCACGTGAAGTCACGATCTTAAGAAACATTATCCAAGTCGAAGCCCGCCCCGCAACGGTTATTAATTAGGTAAGTGACCCGCGTGTACTCTTTTTCCTTCGTCGGTTTTGTCCCACGGGGTTTTCCGACAACAGGTTTTTAACGAGGCCGCGTGTCGCTTTTCCCGCAACCTAATTAACAACCCGAGGGTTCCAAGACAAGTTTGTGTTCCCATATGCACGACTTACAAGCTTGTCTTAATGTCCTTTTGTGTTTTCAATACATTTAATAGTGGTCTTGCATGAAGACCTTCATTTAATGTTGCATTTACATTTGCATGACCTTGTTTTCCTTAATATGGCCGGCCACCCCATTGTAAACATCAACCTTGAACCTTTTGAATTTTATCTTGAATTTTCTTTGTGAATTCTTGTTGTTGGTGTGTAATATCCAACGTCTTGTTCGTTCTTCGTTGGTGCATAACATCCTTCGAAGACGAACCGGTGAATCGAGAGCCTTCCGTAACTCTCGTGTGATCATCCGTTCCACAACCCTTGTACAACTCTTCGCAGCAAGGCCTATCCGTTCCAACCTTTAGGGCTAGAGCGTCGTTCCAATCGGGATCAAGTCAAGTGGTATCAGAGCTCGTTCTAGCAACAAAGGTTAGTTCAATTCGGTTTGTTTGTTTCGAACATAGCTATTTGGTTTGTTTGTTTCAAACATAGCTAGGGTTGAACGTTACAACAAAATAAAAAAATATCCATTTCGCACGTTTACGGGTCTTGTTACTCGTACGTATCTATCTCCTTGTCGAGGTTTTCTTGCTTTCCGCTTGTGGCTGCTCCGAGTGTTCGTGTGCAGGAACTCGTGAGTAGGTATACGCCAAGAACCGTAGGATAACATGGGAGAAATAGGTGCCGAGAATAGCCGGGTGAACGATAGGCTCATTGAGACTCTCGTGGCTCGTCTGGAGCAAAGCATCACCAACAAGATGGAGGGGTTTCGGCAAGAGTTTCGGGCCAAACATCCAACCCGACCGAGAGACGCTCATGCGTTCCAGCATCGTGAGAGGAACCAGCATGAGGAGGACAGCAACTACTACGAACGAGGAAGTTCATCCTCGTCTCGAAGTAGTTACCGGCGGCAACGCGCGCCAAGGGAACGGAGAGACGACCCGAGGGACAACCTCGCTGATCTCAAGCTGAAAATTCCAGCGTTCCGTGGCAAGGCCGACCTGGAAGCCTACCTAAAATGGGAGAAAAAGGTGGAGCTCGTCTTTGGTTGTCAAACCTACCCCGAGGCCAAGAAGGTTAGGGTGGCGGCCACAGAGTTCTACGACTATGCCTTGAGTTGGTGGGATTAACTCATGATTTCTAGGCGGAGAAACGACGAAGAACCAGTAGCGACTTGGCTGGAAATGAAAACAATTATGCGCAAAAGGTTCGTGCCAAGCCATCACCACCGAGAGGTGCATCGGCGGCTACGGAAGCTCACCCAAGGAAACCGTTCCGTGGAGGAGTATTTCCAAGACATGGAGCTGCTCATGTTGCGGGCTGACCTTACGGAAGATAGAGAGGCAACGATATCTCGTTTCTTTGGAGGATTAAACCTAGACATACAAGACCATCTCGAGTTGCAACACTACGTGGAGGTCGAGGAAATGCTTCATAAAGCGATCCTCATCGAGCAACAACTCCAGCGGCAAAGGAACACCCGCTCGGGCTATGGGGCTGGAAAATATGGCCAACAACAGGATGAGAAACCGAGCTATCCAAGGGAGGACAGCACGGTTCCAGCGGGCCGCGACGCGCTAAAGGCACAAACAGCGAACCGAGATGCGACGAAAGCAGGTCTAGTCGCACCGCGGGACAAAGGAAAGACCGAGGCCACGAATTCGAGGGCTCGGGACGTAAAGTACTTCAAGTGTCACGGGAGAGGACACTACGCCAGTGAGTGCACGAACAAGAAGGTCATGATCCTTCGCGACGACGGTGAATTCGAGTCCGAGGACGAAGCGGCCGAAATGTCGGACGGGACGCGAGAGGAAGAACCGGCCACGGGTGAGTTGCTGGTTGCACGACGTTCTCTGAATGTGTAACCTAAGGGTGACGAGCAAGAGCAGCGAGAAAATCTATTCCACACCCGCTGCCTAGTTCATGGCAAAGTATGTAGCGTTATCATCGATGGAGGAAGTTGCACGAATGTTGCAAGCGCTACGATGGTCCAAAAGCTCGGATTGAAAGTCCAAAAACATCCAAAGCCATATAAGCTTGAGTGGCTGAATGAAAATGGCGAGATGAAGGTGACGAGCCAAGTGATCGTGCCCATTGCCATAGGCAAATATGTAGACGAGATTTTGTACGATGTGCTGCCAATGGAGGCGAGCCATATTCTACTCAGTAGACCATGGCAATCGGATCGCAAGGTAAAATGATAACACTGAAAGTGTATCGATTTTAGGTTAGGTTTTAGTGTCGTTTTCGCATATATTTCATAGTTAGATCTACGTTTCCGATACGAATCTTCGTTACATATGCCCGTTTTGATGGTTTTCAGGTTTTAAGGCGACAAGGCCTAAACGAGCGTAAATAGACGAATTCTTGAGCAAAACCACGCATTTTGAAGATAAATTCACTCGAAGCCAAAATCAAGCCTCTGAACTCAACGGAACACCCGAGCAACGAGCGGAAAAGAGAAAAATCAAGGAATCAAGGGTGCCCGCTGGGGCACTGAAGTCTACCCGCTCGGGTAAAACCTACGGGGTTTATTTGCACACCTTGCATGACTCGGGCACGAAGGCAACATGATCGGGTAGCCATACCCGATCGGGCACAATCAGGGTACCCGCTCGGGCGTTAATTCTCCCAAAAATCCCGGAGAGTTTACACGACTCGGGCCGCTCAACCACGCGATCGGGTGCTAATGCCCGATCGGGTATGAAGGAGTACACGACCGGGCGTGCCTCTGCACGATCGGGTAAAACCACTACCCGAGCGGGCCGCATTTCTCGCAACCAACTAGATCTTGCATTCAAACGAGCTAATTTATAGACCAGAATGGATCTAGAGCAAAGGGGGCGACGTACAGGGCAAAACATCAGGAAAGGCTCGGGAGACGCTGGAGAAGGAGAGAAGCATCAATCCTCACATTGGTAACACAATAGGGAAGATCGAGGCATCGAGTTTCCTAGAGTCTATCATGTTTAGGGTTATGTTATCTTCTTGGTTTGTAATCTCCATAAGTGAGTAGGTTCCCAACTATGGGTTAGGGATATCGGATTGTAACGGATGAACAATGTTATGCGTTAATGCTTAGATCTATTGCATTTATCTTGATATTCGGTTCTACATTCAACATTATCACTCTTATATTAGTGTTGCCCGCTCAGTAACATAGGAATTCAAACTTTGCTGGAAGGTTAAAGGATGAATCCGGAACTGTTGAGTTGTAGGTTAAGTTCGGCTAATGAGAATCTGACCGGTCGGTTAGTCGACTTAGGAATTAGGATTGCGTTCGTAAAGCTGCCATAGTACGGGTTAATCACTGCTGGAAGGTACGGTTGCACGTACTCATGGTTATGAGGTTTAGGCTCGGAAGAATCACTCCTC
>CM071867.1:23453344-23471961 GCA_036759665.1 Gynandropsis gynandra
GAAGGGGGGTTGACCCCCCCAGCCGGTCCCGTGACCCGAGCCAAGGCTGCGAAGCTTAAGGACGCAATTATCGGAATTCCCGTGGCCGTCCATGTTCACGAAGATTATTCAAGTCCAGGTGAAGTCACGACCCTAAGAAACGTTATCCAAACCGAAGCCCGCCCCGCAACGGTTATTAATTAGGTAAGTGACCCGCGTGTACTTTTTTTCCTTTGTCGGTTTTGTCCCACGGGGTTTTCCGATGATGGGCTTTTAACGAGGCCGCGTGTCACTTTTCCCCCGACCTAATTAACAATCCGAGGGTTACAAGACGAGTCCACATTCCCGTATGCATGACTTACAAGCTTGTCTTAATGTCCTTTTTGTGTTTTCAATACATTTAATAGTGGTCTTGCATGAAGACCTTCATTTAATGTTGCATTTACATTTGCATGGCCTTGTTTTCCTTAATATGGCCGGCCACCCCATTGTAAACATCAATCTTGAACCTTTTGAATTTTATCTTGAATTTCCTTTGTGAATTCTTGTTGTTGGTGTGTAATATCCAGCAAATTCGTTGGTGTGTAATATCCAACGTCTTGTTCGTTCTTCGTTGGTGCGTAACATCCTTCGAAGACGAACTGGTGAATCGAGAGCCTTCCGCAACTCTCGTGTGACCATCCGTTCCATAACCCTTGTGCAACTCATTTCAGCAAGGCCTATCCGTTCCAACCTTTAGGTCTAGAGCGTTGTTCCAATCGGGATCGCGTCAGAACATTACTTTTCCGGTGACATTCGGGCGACGTTTCCGATGAGACCTCTAGTGCACACTTAGAGCCAATTTCTGAGGTTTCAAGCATGTTGAAGGGGACTTGGACTAGATCTAAGGCCAAGAGGCTACAAGAGAAGATTCAAGACATCTTAGGAGCCCAAAGATTGAACAGCAACATTATTTGAAGGGTTTAAAGTCTCACAAGCTCATGGACCACACAAAGACCCATCAAGAGAAAGTGTCTTGGATTTGTGTCATTCAAATTCAAATTTGAATTCAAATTTTACCAAGAACACCTATAATTAGGGCTTATTTCATGTATTGTCAGTAGGAATAAAATCTAGGAAGATTAGTGGTCAATAAGAGCCTTAGACTTTTGAATAGGAGTGTAATGTGGGAAGTTTATTTTAGCCTTCTTTCTTTTTAAGGAGGCACGCATGAATAATAAAAATAAGTCATTTTCGAACCAATTACAGACCAAAGGAGCTTAGCTCATTGTTCTTGAGATTGAGAGATTCATCTCACATAAATCGTTCAAGTCGGGGACTTGCTCGATTCGATTTATCAAGTAACGAACCACGGTTGCTTGTGGCGTCTTCTATCATCCTAAGAGTTCTAGAGGTGCATATGCTCAAGGGTTTTGGATGGTCTCACTGAGATTTAGACCAACGTTCTTCAGCACGTATCCGTCTACGGGTTCAAAGGCATCCATCCACACAACCGAGTGAAATGCACGATCCAGTCACGCATCACTGTTTCTACTCAATTGTTGATGGAGTGTGTTAATGCAATAATTTAAGAGCATAGAATATATTTTGAAAATCAGGTTGTTCAGAAACATAAGGAGCAGAAAATTTCAAGAGAAGAATGAGGAGAAGATAAAGGAGTCAAAGAAAAGAATAAGGAGAAGAAAATGGAGTAGAAAGAGGATCAAAAGAAGTCAAGATGTGAGAAAAACAAGGAAGGGTGTGCAGCTGGAAAACTGGTGGGTTGACCTGGACACACGTGAAGAATTGACAAGTTAACTTGATATAAAAAGGCAATTAACTTATTAGAGTGAAATATCGAAGAAGTACGGCAGACTAAGTGAGTGCAGATCACAGAGTTGCAAGTGTACTTAGAGCGACAATTAGCATTTATTTACTTCTAACTCAGGGGGAGTTATCTGCGGAAATATTTAGTGCATTGTAAAGAAAGACAAGTGTACTTAAAAGATTGATACGTAAATAAAGCTGGTATTGTTTGATATATACGGTCCTATTGATTCCAGTTATTGATTAACGTTGTCGTCTACTGTTTTCAATTGGTAGAGCTGGTAAACTAAGTTTAGAGTAAATCTAAGAACTGGTTTGAGATTCTAGAAGACAACAATATGGAAGGACCAAGAGATTTGTATTCGTTCAGAATTTAATCATGCTTGATGCGTCAACTATGGCTATTGGAAAGTAAATATGAGAGCAAGCATAAGAAGAATCGACGAAGATGCTTGGAGTGCCATAAAGAATGGGTGGAATTCTCCAAAAGTGATCGATGAAAATGGAAATGTCAAAGAGAAACCTTCAGATCAATGGACGCCAAGTGAGAAAAGAAACTCAACGTTTAATGCCAAAGTTTTAACATCATTTTTTTCTTGAGTAGACATAAATGAATTTAAGCAAATTCAAGGATGTGAATCTGCAAAAGACGTATGGGACTCTAGAGACCATGCATGAAGGAACTACAAGTGTCAAAAGAACTCGGCTAGACATTTTGGAACATCAGTTTGAAAAACTGGAAATAGGTGAATATGAAAGCGTCAAGGAGTTTAGCAGTCGAATGAATGCAGTTGCTAATGAAGTAAGTGTACTTGGACAAAACTTCGATGATAAGAAGCTCGTAAAAAAGCTACTCAGATGTTTACCAAAGAAGTTTCATGTTCAAAAAGTTGCGATGAACATGTCGTTAAATACTGATACAACAAGTTTCAAGGAAATTGTTGGAATTCTTGCTTCATATGAATTGGAGCTTAAATTTAAACAAGATTCTACCAACAAGGATATGGACAAAGGAATTATTCTCCAAGCGGCAGAAGAAAGTTCGAGGATGAATAACTTGGAAGAACATGTGATATTGTTAGCTAAGAAATTTGAAAAATTCATGAAGAAGCGAACTGGAATGAAACATTCAAATATTGAAGAGAAAGTGTCGAGAAAAGAAGGAAAATCAGGGGTACAATTTCATGAATACAAGGGTTTTGGGCATATCAAATCTGAGTGTCCAAGCACTCTAAAAAGAGAAAGTGTGCTGCAGAATTTATGTGAAATCCAATGTTACAATTGTAAAGGATTTGGACACACTAGAAATGAATGTGAAGATTCAAGTTCAGAATCTGAAGAAAGTAGTGAAGAAAACGAAAATTTTGTGGCATTCAGTGGAATATTTGATGAAGATGAAAACAAGATCAAAGAAGAAGATGGTAGCGATGATGAGGATGTAAATGTGGAAATCATTTACAACGAATGGCTAAACATGAGCAAACTTAGCATAGAGTTAGTCAAATCCAATGAGAAGTTAGAAAAAAACTTTGAGAAAACCAGAAGACCTTAATTCAAAAAGAAGAAGAAGAAGTTGTAATGATTAAGAAACAACTTAAGAAAACAGACAAGCAATTGAAGATGCTCACGAATGGACAAAAAAACTTGATCATTTGTTAGCCGTGGGAAAGAAATATTCAAATCATCATGAAATTGGATACGTTGGAAGCAAGGAAAATTCGCGAATGAAGCTTACATCAAATGGAAATAACAGTTACTCATCTTCAAGCGTACATGGTTTAGTTAGAAGAACGCCTCGAGTTAAAGTTGATCTTCGCCAAAATAACAATGTCAGATGTTATTACTGCGGAATTTGGGGACATAAGCAATACAAGTGTTTTCAAAAACACAGAGATGGTCTAGGTAAGTATTCTAAACTGAAATTGAAAAAGCTTTGGATAAGAAAAAGTGATCTTCAATGCAATTTTGCTTACATTTCTACTCAAAATGATAAATCTCACACTTGGTGCATTGATAGTGGATTTCTAGACATATGACAGGGAATAAAGAGTTTCTATCAAATTTTAATGAAATAGTGAATGCTAGAAGTGTTACATTTGGTGATGGAAACAAAAGAAAAATCAATGGACAAGGTATGCGATCACCAAATAATTGCTATGTGTGGAGAGCTAAACAAAGAAGTTTGAAGGTGGCGAAAGATTATCAAATGTTGGTAAAATTTGAATATTCAAATTTGGTTTGAGGTATTCCTAAACTAAGTCTTGATAATTTTGATATGTGTCAATCGATCGTCAAATAAATAAAACCTTCACAAAAACCCTTGATTTGGATCATGTTTATTAGTCCTAACTCTTTAAGCTGACTTGAGATAAAATTAGGAGTATGTATGTAAGAAAGTGAGAATGATATTTGGAGCTAATGATCTGGTTATTTGTACTTGGTTTATCAAGGTCACTTAAACTTTACTGAAGTACACATATGCTAGCAAACTTATCCTTTCTTTGAGATTCAATGTTTGACGTAAAAAAAAGGTTTGGTTCTCTTACTCTTCTAATGACTCGATGGTTCATAAAAGGATTATAATTCTAAAATGAGTTTGTTATGAGTATATTGCTCGGGTCTAAGTTGGAAGATATTCAGCTTCAATTATAACGTCATATGATACAAAGCTAAGTTGAGCTTAAATACTCCTCTATGTTTACATAAGAGTATACCTAAAAAAGATAATCAAGGAGCTTGTTATATGAACAAAAGGATATCTAAACAACGTCCTAGGAGCAGAGAACAGAGAAAAGAAAAGGAAAAGATAAAGAAAAGGAAGAGAAAAGAAGAGAAAAAAATGATAAAAATTTAGCTCATAAGTGTACTAAAGATTGCTCAGTGTATCTCGTGATAGGTTAAGTACACTTAAATGGAAAAGGTAACTCTAAAACTTATTATTATTTCTCTTATGTCTCGCCCTTGATTTAATTAAATGTGGTTTAATGAGAACAGATTGCTGAACATTTTTTTAGGGACAAAAGAAATAAAAATGAGGGAAAGATATGGAAGAACATCAAGTTGTAGAACCTTGTGCAAGAAAAATAATTGATCGATATTTAAATTGGTTCATTTTATATGTCTGACTAATATTTATTGATTTTGAATATCTGATCACACAAATAGGGAGAGAAAATAGAGGTTCTAGCCTTTGGATATATGGTGATCAAAGTATGACAAAATGAATGAATCAACAACCTGTGATGATTGTGCTTAACTATGATTATGTTTGACGAATGTTTTTTTGTGCAAGTTTGAGTTTGGGTGATCAGAAATTCAAAGGGGGAGATTGTTAATGCAATAATTTAGGAGCATAGAATATATTTTGAAAATCAGGTTGTTGAGAAATATAAGGAGCAGAAAGCTTCAAGAGAATAATGAGGAGAAGATAAAGGAGTCAAAGAGAAGAATAAGGAGAAGAAAATGGAGTATAAAGAGGATCAAAAGAAGTCAAGATGTGAGAAAAACAATAAAGGGTGTGCAGCTGGAAAACGGTGGGTTGACCTGGACACACGTGAAGAATTGATAAGTTAACTTGATATAAAAAGGCAGTTAACTTATCGGAGTGAAATATCGAAGAAGTAAGGCAGACTAAGTGAGTACAGATCACAGAGTTGCAAGTGTACTTAGAGCGATACAGTGAGAAATGGAGAGAAACAATTAGCGTTTATTTACATCTACATCAGGGGGAGTTATCTGCAGAAATCTTTAGTGCATTGTAAAGAAAGATAAGTGTACATAAAAGATTGATTCGTAAATAAAACTGATATTGTTTGATATATTCAGTCCTATTGATTCCAGTTATTGATTAACGTTGTCGTTCTACTATTTTCAGAGTGTTACTCTGTTCAAGTCGAGAACTCGATGATGGGAATGAACAAAGTTGGACATCAATGCTTATAATGTTATTCTCGAGGTATGCAATTATGTACATATAATACTTTTTCCATTTGAATGTTAACTTCATGCAACCTTTGTAATGATGCAGGTAATCAAAACGAAGGTAGAGATTCTGATCCTGGGTGCAGTGACTTTATATTATTCACTATATGTTCAACTTTATGGACTTGATTATGCGAATCAACTGTTGGTACGTCTCTTTTTGAATTGCTAGGAATGTTTTCAGCAATTAGTCAATGAATATAGGTATATTTCAACTTATAATTAACACAATAGTATGCCAACGAGTAGAATTTCATGTTTTTGTGGTACTTATGGTAATTTGATTTACTATTATGCAAGTGCTTCTCGAAGTACATACTTACATATGGAGAAAAAAAGGGAAGGCAGTTGAAAAGGAAGATAGATAACAAATGCAATGCAAATACTTTCTTTTTGCTTTATATTTTATTTATCCATGTTTCAGATTCAAAAAATGGTTTTGTAAGCATTCTGTTTATGGAAAGACAAATCCCATTGTTCAATTCATAGTATCAGTATAATAAAAAATAATGTGGCAATAGAAGTAAAATTGTTTAAGAAAATAAATTGTTTGCAAGGTAAAAAATATTTATAAATATAGATATATTATGTTTCGATCACAACCTTTGTAATGAATATTATAGTTTTGTACGAAAGATTTTAATGATTTTATTCATGTGTGTTTTATCCTTAAATATATGAAGAACCAAAATATGGACATCGATGTGATCCACACAAAAGAAAAAAAAATGCCAAAGAATTTATATTCTTAAGGAATGTTTAATTTTTTGAGTGAGACAAACTCCTCCATTTATGAAGTACCACTAGCACCGGCCACTATTCCTATTTTCCACGTGGATTACTCGATTAATAATTCAGTTACTATCGGTACAATATTTTGGGTCTTCGTGTTCGAACCGTTGTGTCATTCTTCTGCAACGTTGATATGAACCTTGTCCTGAAGGTTCAATTTTGGAAATTTTCCCAAATTATATACATATCTAAATAGTTATTTTTTAATCATAGTATAAGTTAAATTAGGTCCTCAAAATTTATGCTCTTAGGAAAAAAATAATGTAAAAAACTCATGTCTAATCATGCAATCATTTTTTACCGAAAAATTACGTTTTAAAATTTCAAAGATTTTATGAATAAATTAGAATGTTAGTTTATATTATCTTATAAATCTATTGTTTAAATTTTTACATTTTAAATTAGAATTCATGTGTTTATATTGATTATTGCTATATCAAATGTCATGACAATAATTGAATTAATGAATTATGTATAACATTTAAAAACATATAATTTAAATATCGCAAAACCGCACAACGCGTAAATATCATCTAGTATTTATTTAAATAAATGTTTTTAAGATTTTTTATACTAAACTAAAGGTTAAATTAATAAAAGATGTAAGAATTAGTTAGTTGTTTACTTTTTTTAATATATTGGTTATAGATGATAAAATTATTACTATAGAAAATAAAGCAAAAGATGTTCATGCGATGTTAAGCAAAAGATGATAAAATTAAATCGAATATATATATTTAATTATGAAATTAAACAACTATTTAAAACAGTAACCATAAATATAATCTAAGAATACATTTTATTGAGGAGCTGAAGAAGAAGAACGGCAGCGGAGTCCTTGGCCTTCTTTACGCTCGGCATTGGATCTCCAATGCATTCATCACTCCATCCTCTATCGCTCGTATTCACTTTCACCCCAAACGTGAACCTCTTCGCATGCGCTGGCCCACCCTCCTTCACGCATCTGCATTCATCAGTTTCTTTCAAAACGTTATCAATCAAAATGGCAAAATATCGAATCATTGAGATCACTGTCTAGTCATACCTATACGAAGGCATAGGCCAGTTCCTCCGCAAGCATATATCGTTCAAGGTTTGTCTCGTGAAGGTCTGGTTTACGTTCTTCTGTTTCCCGTTGTCATTCTCAATATCGTTACCGTTAATGTTATCTTTCCCGTCCCCACCACTCTTCAGCTTCGCATCTGCTTCCTTCTCTTTCAGGACTGCAAGAGCATTCCTTGCTGCTAGTTTCTGAGCCATCTTCTTCTGAGGGTTCTGAGCGACTCCCACCTGAACGCCATCGACAAAAACTTCTACGGTCGCCATATTGCCACTCCGAGTGGCTTTGTATTCCAACCCTTCCGCTTGTTGTTGGCAACGCTCCTGCAGTTCCCGAACTGGATGCATCGGCAATGTCTCCGGTGTCACCATTGGTTGCATCAAGGGTTGAAAAACCTGAATGAAGTTACAAAATATCATTACAGAAACATCACCTACGGTATGTTTATATCCCGAGGAATCAAAGAATAACTTACCTCCCATACAACATTCGTATCTCTCTGACTGTCGAGAAAAATGGCACCTGCAATGGATTCAACAATGTCCCCAAGAACTTTTGGAGCTTTGCAGTCTCCCAAACCAAAGGAGTTGAACCCTGGTTTCAACCATTCATTTCCAACTTCCTTCACGAATTCTCGAATCTGAGTTAGAACCAACGGTAAAATGTCATAATGATGATAATAGTAAGAAAGATGGCTTTGAGGACCCCTGCAATTAAATTTCTTGTGTTTACCTGTTTCTCAAGAGCGCTAGAGCCATGTCGAAGGTGCAAATGAAACTTATGTTTAACAGCAACGCGTGCAAAGTTCTCGTTGTTCACAGCTGCAGCTCGTAGATCTGTCAGACGACCAGGCGGAAGACTTGTATACGTGAAAAACAAGTGCCCCGTAATAAGATGATCCAAGACTGCATCACCAACAAATTCCAATCTCTGGTAACACGAGACACCAGAAGAAGGCCTCGAAGCATGAGTCAAGGCTTCCACCAGCAGACCCTTGTCTTTAAACTTAAAGTTCAATGCGCTCTCCAGAGCAACAAAGTCAATGCTCTTGAGCACGCTCTCAGGGACATTGGCTGGCTTCACTGTGCCTTCTATTTCTGTAGGATCTGACTCCACATGAATCCCAATCCATTTCATCAAGTGATTAGCTGCCCGTTTACCACCCTCAACATAATATACACCGATCAAAGCTTCAACCACATCAGCCAACGTCTTGCTAGATAGAACTCTATATGAACTCAAGTCACCCTCGAGTTCACCGTCTTCCATCTCACCATCTTCTAACACGTGATTTGCTCCTAGGTTTCTCTCAGAGACAGGTTTCTCTTCATCAAAAAATGACGAGTCATCATCCTTTGAATCCTCATCGAAAACCGGAGGCACCCCAGGAGCCGCCCACCTACATGGGGCAAATCGATCTGCCTGGATATATGACGGTAGCCCTTTCTCTAGCGCATATTGGTAAAGAACCATGTTACTAACCATTTGTTGCCTCATCCTTGTCAGTTGACCCTCATGTTTCTGTGGATATTTTAGAAACAAAAACCGACTAACAACCCATTTCAGATATGCATCTCCCAGAAGCTCAGCTCTCTCGTAGCAGAAAGTCTCCTGGCACGAGGCAGCTGTCAACGCTTCCAGAATCTATGAAAAGAATGATACTTGCATAAATTAGTGGAAACCTCGAGGAGCAATTATACATGACCACAAAAGTAAGCATAAACCTAACTTTCTATACCTTTGAAGAAGAAATAGGAAAATTGATTAAATCCTTGAGTTGAACGGCAAGCAACATACTCTCTACCCTTCGCATTATGGAGGGCAGCCTCTGAGCGCCCCGAACAAGGGACCCAGGAAGT
Source organism: Gynandropsis gynandra (assembly GCA_036759665.1). Taxonomy (NCBI): domain Eukaryota; kingdom Viridiplantae; phylum Streptophyta; class Magnoliopsida; order Brassicales; family Cleomaceae; genus Gynandropsis; species Gynandropsis gynandra. The sequence continues at coordinate 23,462,822 of CM071867.1, forward strand.
GGATGTACAACACATATTTCAGGGGGAAGAAACACATAATATGTTTTGTCCAAGATTGCCTCAGATTCACCTTTATTTTACCAACGCATGTTAGCTTACCAGTTAACTTTAATTCTGAAGAGATGAGAGATAAGACTACCTCGATACAGAGAATTTGTTGGTACCTGTCTGTTCAAAGCGTGGACAAAGAAGATTCTTGCAATATGAAACACCCCTTCCTCTGATCAAAGGTTGTTGTCTACACTTCAAATCAACTCCATACCTAATGAAAGTGTAAAGAAGACTTTATAGCCCAAGTTACCTCCGATGTGCAAGAATGAAAGAAAAGTGTGTCTTGCGTATGAGACATGACTATAGAAGTAACTATCTCATACGTAAGACAGGCTTTGCTTCTCCTCTTGCACAACAGCGGAGGTTCCTTAAGGCCATAAAGTCCTCATGATAACATAAAAGTATTAGCAGTCTGTGGCATGGACGTCTGCAATTTATTTTCTGAACTAAAAAGACCAAAGCCTTTTGAAAAAGAAAAAAAAAGGAAAACTAATATGTTCATACTTTTGCTTGTAATAGTCACCATAGGAGCTGTACTCCAGAGGGCCTAGATATCCCTCTTTCCTTGGGAAGGATGTTTCTGCACTCATATCATAGCAAATGGAATCGACGTAAAATCGCTTCCCAGAATGTGCGGCCGTCACAATGTTCCCAATAAGATCTTCCGCAACCACGTAACCATCAGCCATCCTCAGTTTGCCCTTGGATAAATTAAAATTTTCCTTTTCAAGAGCATCTCTTACAGGTACCAAACCAGAAGCTTTCACAACATCAAAAGGTGCAACAGCTCCTCTAATACCATAAGTCGGGTGAGATTTCTGACCAAACACAATGTTGTTTCTAAGTTTCCCAAACCCATATTCCCTTCTGTCTCCACCAAGAGTTCTCTCATTCGTTCCAAGATATACATCCGGTCGAGCTCTCTGAAGGGGGTTGTTCCACGCAGTGGCTTTGGTGATGTTTTCAACCAAATCCCAATCGATTTCTTTAATGGGTTCCAGAGAAATATTGTCAACCAACGGAATAAACAAATACGCCTTTGCAGGATCCCATGGTGTCGTGGAGGGTTCAACATCCACATCCAATACAATACTCATCAATCTCACATGAAAGTTTTTCAGAGAGGCTAGCTGCAAAAGCAAATATCAGCAATAAGAGAGCATCGGTCAATAATTGAAATCAAGGACATGAACTGAAACCAAATTATTTAACCATAGTTCGATGCTTGCATGTGTTATCAGATTTTCATTTGACTCGAGGAAAAACTCTAACTCAGAATTCTGTAACTCGACGTATTTTCAAATAGTGCACAAGTATTTTCTTAATAGACTACAATCTAAACCAAGTAGAGGAGATAGTGGACTAAATTCATCTACCTAATAACTCCCACAGAAGTATTTGCCGACACTGATCTCAAATACAGTGAGATTTTGATACCAAAGGGCGACAAAGTCTAAATCACAAGCAAGCACAAAAGCCAGTAGAAAAAGAGTTGTTCTGACTAACCTGGCTTGCTGTAATATCAAGTGAGCCCCTAAAAGAAAGAGATGCTTTAGTGATCATGGCCCGAGCGACAAAAAGATCCATCGACATCGATAATACCTGCAACAGTAAACATCGTCACAAAACTTTGGTGCAATTTAGACCTGAAAAATCTGAAACCCAATGTCTAGAGGTGGGATTGCGAACCTCTGCATCCAGCTCATTACCAAATAGAACCGCGAAATCTGAAACTTGATTTAGGAATGGATCTTTGGAAGACCCAGAATTCACACATTTGACAACATACATATACAGATGGAATACTTTTGAGCTCTCAGAGTCATCCTTTCCAGATAAAATCCATTCTCCCTGTGTATCATAAACGTCAAGCAAGCATTATGAGATTGCAGCTCAAACCGTACAGAAACCTGGCCTTATATTCCCTAAGAAACATAAATAGAAAATTTAGTAGTTAGAACTGACCTTTAGTACATCAGCAACACCTTCAGGATAGAACTCTCTGTGTCTAGCAGTTCCGGGAAGCGGTTCACCTTCATCATCTTGGTCAGCCTTTTCTGCATCTTGACCACTTCCCTTGTCTGGCAATAGCATATCAGTAAACGCTCCCATCTCATGCAGCTTTTTGCAAGCAGCCAGACATACAGCCTACTCATCAAGTACACAATAAGTGAAAGTATATTATGTCAATGATAGTATGCATGAGATAACAAAAAATAAAGGCTTACCTGTTGTGCAAGACGCATTGAACTGCAAACAGGACCCTCTAGATTTTCAAATGGTGCATTGCATGGGAGTTGAAGCCTACAAGAATACTCAGTGGAGCCTACCGGCTTCTCATGCTTCTCCATGATAAACTCTGGACGAAGTATCGCATACCTGAACCCAATTAAAATTACATCTATCCGTTTAGAATAAAGCTTTCCAGAAAGACAAAAGTATCATTTCTTCTTAGAGGTCAGTGAATGACCTGTCACCGGGTAGCTGAGAACAGTAGAAGTGGATGAGACCAACGGCAGAATTCAAGCTAACCATGGCACCAGTAGTTGCCACCTTATAAATTGTACCAGGCAAGGCATCAATTGAAATCAACCTCGAGGTATCTTTGAGATGACTAAGATCAGTCCTTTCAATTGCTTCCTTTCGCAAAGTCTCCTCACTGTTCCTAGCATTCCTTAAGAATGCTGCATGAGATAAATTTCCCCTGGTAAATCGAGGTAAAAGGGTCATCAAACCGATGTCTAGAAGAAACAAAAAAAAAAACCAATAAAAAATGGTATTGAACCTTATAGTATGGCAGTACTGATTTCATATTTGTGGTGAAAAGAGTATTCAACAGATTAATTCCACCATATCTACAATATTACTGGCAATGCAATACCTCTCAACCATGAGAATGTAGTCTGATCCAGGCTTCCTTGCTCGACCCCGTGACTGGATGTATGCCAGCACCGTCTTAGCGAGATCAAAGCGAATAACAACATTACATTGTCTGATATCAAGTCCTTCTTCAGCAACACTTGTGGCGACTAATAGTGTCACCTGTTACACATGTAAGAGACATAGCCAAAATAATATAATACAATTCATAGAATCATCGAAAAATCAGGGAAAATGGCACATCATAATACCTGTCCATCTCGAAATTTAGAGATTGCATCCTGCATTTGAGATGTTCTCATTTCCTGGCTGTTGTTATGCCCAATCAAGCTTGCACACCGAACAAAACCCAGGGAAGGTAGCTCAGCGAAAACCTAAAATTTTCGAGACAATATAAGGAAATCTAAATCCTTAGTCAGAAGATACACAAAGAGAAATCATATTTGGTCACTTAGTTCTAACCTTCGGAAGAACTAAAGCAGAAACGACGCGCTCAACAAAAACAATAGCACGAAAATCCTCGGTGTGTTGATACTTCAGAAGGATTTTGATCAAGGACTGAACTTTAGGGGTAACCTTCCCATCAGCTACTGCAGCACCTATTATTACATCAACGTGCTCGCCAGCAGAGACCACTGCACCACAATCCAAATCATACACAGCACTATTATTTATCTCTTAACCAACCAGTCACACAGTATGATATAGAATCCACGAAAAAATTATTACTAACACTCGATCTCTCATCAAGCACAAAATGTTAAAGCTAATTTAAATCCTTTTCATAGAATATCACTTGTTCATAACTGTAGCTCTTTCAATAGACACCAAAACAATCAAAGCTTCTCCACTTTTGAAAGCCAAATCAATTATTTCTATAATGCATGGTATCTCTAATCTAGACTCACCATGATCATCAGGGAGCTCTCCCTCCTCAATCTCATCAGAATTGTCTCCATCTTGCGCATTCCCACTTTTCTGTTCTGAAACTTTCATGATCTTGTCGGAAGCAGCACCTTCTGATAACTCACATTGTAGAAGTGACACAACTTCACTGAGGTAGGACTCTTGAAACTTTACATCGACTTGGAAGTGCACCCTCTCATCATTTTGAAGTGCCGTCAAGAACGATTGTGCCACCTTAGAAAAATAGAAGGAAATTGCAAGTAAGAAAACATTCAACTAAATACACATTGCAATCAAAATAACTTCCAACACACAGTACCTTGTAAGCACACCATTGACCTAGTTCCGCAAGAGCATAATTAATGGCCCTCAGTTTATGAGTCAAATTGGCTGCCCCGTCACTCTCAGTTCTTTCAGAGACTCCATAAACCTGTTTCATCTCTTCTTTTGCTCCCGCATCCCTGGCCCCCATAAATTGCCACTTACTCCTCCTTAAACTTGCTTGTGCAGCTTCTTCAACAGCTGTAATCATCTGCTTTATTTTTTCATGAAGAGACCACATAGTAGCAGCTTTGTCATACTCAACGACAATTTCTGAAGGCATGGGCACATGTTTTTCTAATTCCTTTCGGTCTTTTATTGTACAGACTGTAGAATCCAACTTAGTCTCGAGATTACGGATTTTGATTGCACAGTCCACTTGACTCGAAACACCTGCATAAAATTCCAATAATGGCAATTAATTCAGCTACTACCATGTAAAAAGCTCTACACCAAATCCATGCATATGGAAAAGTTAGCAGACCTGGACAATAGAAAGAACACAACAAAAACTACTGCAGCTTAAAAAAATATACCCTTTAAGTTAACAGGCGAGGCAGTCATTCCAAAAACAGAAGGTCTTTTATCCTTTGTGGTGGTGTGATAGAACTCAGACATCACTAATGAGTATGGGTGCTTCTTGACAGCATGGTGACATTCATCGAGAATAAGAAGATTGATCATTTCCATTTTAATAATGCTGTGCCTCAGAATATTCAAGAGAATTTGTGCTGTCATGACTAAAACCTGCATAAACAATAGGAAAAACCATAAACTAACAAAAATGGACTACAAAAAGACCAGGCCCATATCCTGCCAGGATGCACGACCAATGATACAAACATCGTATCTTCCCCAATGTTAGTTAAACAACTTGTTACTTAATGATTTTGGCTATAGTGTGTGTTTTAAGAGTGTAGATATCAAATATTAAACAACAATACGAAGAAAATTTGAAGGCCAGTGTGAAAACAAGCATAGGAAAAAAACCTGCTTAGTTTCAAACTCTCGCTGCCACCTTCGAGCGTCCCAAAAATCTTGGCCCATCTCGCCACAATAATGCCCGACTTGATAACCAGTTTGATTGCGGATCACTTCTGCTTGCTGTAAAAATCAGGATCATTAATACAACAACCCAAAAGGTTATGAAGAGCAACCAACTTTAAAAAAAAAACGAAAAGCAAGTATCGTATAAGATACCTGGTAAACCAATGGCACTTTGGGAACCAAAAATACGGCAAGCAGTTTTTTATTCTGGCTCAGCAAATCCTTGTAAACACTTCTGATTAGGAGAACTGCAATGAGAGTCTTCCCTGCACCTGTTTCAAGGAAGGCTATTGTGTTCCTTGTCCTTGCCTGGTCAAGCACTTCCAATTGGTATCGACGAGCTTGCTCTTCCAAAATATTTTCTTTATGATCACCACACTTGCTCACCACCTTTCCATCACAATCTGGGTTTTTACCATTCTCATCCTTCACACCTCTATCCTGATTAGCTTCCCAAGTTCCTCCCCGGTAAACCAATTCATTGGCATCCAATTTATCCCTCTCCCAGTAACCCCTAGGTTCTCTATCTCTACAATCTCTTCTATAACTAACATTATCATAGTAGTCTCTTCTCTTATTATAACCCCTTTCACCCTCATCCCAATCACGAGGCCTTTTCTTATTCAAAGATCTATCTCTACCCCTAGAAAAAATCTGTCCTCTACCAATACAATTGTTCCTTTCGTTCTTGTAACTACAAACTCTAACCCTCTTCCCGATCCTCTCTACTTCCTCAAAATCTCTTTGTTTTGACACCGCATTTCTCCTAAGGCTATTCTTTTGTAAACCACTCTCTTTAACTCCACTTTCTCCAAAACCCAATTTCTCTGTCTCACCTTCAGTAGTATGTCCGAGTCCATTCAACTGGGGAATGCCACTTTCAGTGCCGTTTCCACAGTAACTATTTCCACTATTCTGCAAATTGTTCTGTTGAACAAGATTGTTCTGAACTCCACTTCCACAAAAGTCGGCTGGAGGTAGACCTCCACCATTCTTAATACTATCCAAAATGTGATCAATGCCGCCAAAGAAATCGTTGTTCACACCATTATCTATGGATTCCTGAACAACTGAAGGATCAAAATCCACGAAATCGTCAATTAGATCACACGATATATCCTCACAAGCATCTAACCAATAGGAAGGCCTCTCTTCGTCCCCTCCTCCAGAAATCCTAGCCGCGTCTTCCATTGATATAACTATAAAGTAAATAAACTAAAAACTAAAATGATAACACCCTTATTGCAAACAATCCAGACCGCCCGTCTTCAGAAGAAACAAAAATCAAGCAACAAGGATTGCGGAATCAAATAAAATACCAAAGACCCAGCAAATAAAATTGGGAGATGAAGCAAAAAAGGAAGATCCAACTGCGAAAGAAGAGGAGGGTTTCCCACAGATTAGGGTTAGATAGACCGTACGAAACACGCAAAATTTCGGGGTTAAGGGGCACGAAGACGAGCAGAAACCCTAGAAAAGGAATTATATAAATGGGAAAAAAACCCCTCAACTTTGCAAGTGTGTGATTCTTTGATTCCACGGTCTATCGATCCCTACTCTGTTTCTCTCTTCTTCTTCTTCTTCTCTCTTTTTCTCTCTCTGTTCCACTTGCTTGCTGCTTTTGAACTTTACTTGTGATTTTCTTCCACATATGGACAGAATATAATAGGGCCTTAAAGGAGAAAGATATTTACTTTTCTCTTTTCTTTCGCTAAATTTAATTTTGTCTTATGGAAAATTGAATATAAAATTGTAAATTCACCTATCCCAATGCTAATCCGGAGTTATAACTTACGATTTATCATTTTATTAAATTCGATATGGACCATTTTTTTAAGAATTAAAGTAGAACTTTATTACATTCAATGTCGAAAATAAATTATAATGTTTTAAAAATATTGTCTCTTTTGAAAACAATTGGAAATTTCGATTCTTAAAAGATCGTCGTGTCCATATCTTATGTTTCTGTAAACACTAAAACCAATTATTCTAACTTAACCATTTGTTTAATATACAAAAGCATAAATAAAAATATCTAAATATATGGAATCACATTTATTTTGTTAATAAAATTTTAAAATAAAATCTAAAAAATGTCACTCGCCTTTTTAATGCATATATACATATATGTGTCCTTATTTAAGGCGGTTCAGGCGACGAATTTGGATGAGCAGGGGCCCAATTAGTAAATTATTCTGGGCTTTTTCCACTTTTACCGTTCCGTATGTATTTCCATAAGGAAGAACCAATGGAAACTGAACACGTGTTGGACCCTGATTGGATTATCTGTTTGAGGTGTTTTTTTGTGTTGTGGTCCCACTCGTGACACATGAGTGTCACTGCGAATGTCTCTGTCGTGCTTTTTCATCCGAACCCCCTCTGCGTTGTCTCTCAAGTGTCCGGCCGCAGAAAGTGCGGTGCACCCTCATCGAATCATTAACTGACACGTGTACATGAATCTTCTCTCTGGTTTTTATTCCCAAACTGCTTAACACCAACATTTATTCCATATTGTTACCTATCGTTTATCAAGAAACACATTTTATTCGCTGCTCACATACATACATTTGAAAATATGTGAATTCTTTTATTTGCCTAATCGATAATTATTAAAGTTTAATACCACATATAAAATAAAAAATTTATTATATACTTTTAACGCTTGATATATATATATATATACCTTGAAATAAATTTATTTTTAAATAGATTGATAAAAACAGTAATCTGTTTTAAAAAATATCATATAGAAAGTTGTAAACTATCTAAGACATTATATTAAAAATACAAAAAAAATTCACTTGTTTATCAACTATATTTTGAATTTAATCTTTATTTAAAATTACATATGTGTATAATATAAATTGATTGTTAATTGGTTTAAAATTGTAAATATATAAATGTATTCATGAAAATCTAGTTAATTCGAATTATGTATATTTTCAATCTTAAAAAAAAAATCTTTCGAAATAAATCCATGAGAATAATCATTTCAAGGGGATATCTTATTAACCTCATATGAAAGGTTAAAAAATAGCGTAAAAAACAGTGGAAATATATTGAAATGTGACATAATTTATTTTACGAAAAATGATGGTTAGACACGAAGAATAATGCGATTATAAGGATATGCCATTATATATTAGAAAAGAAAGGTCAAAGGAGTGTGGGCCTAATATCTTTATATTCTTCAATCACAGCATGCAATATCTAATTTATATATATTCTCATCGATTTTTTATGGTCTTCCGAACAATTCTCTATCTCACACACAGATGTAATATATACATATATTTTATAACTATATAATTGTATAACTAATAAATACGTGACACAATTAAGATAATTCATGATGCGGGGCGAAATTTTGATAAATCCACGGGTTTTTTAGAAGGAAAAAAAGCTAACAACCTTTTATTCTCCATGATAATTCAAGCATCGATTCTTTTATTTATATAATATCTATATTTATTATTCCCGTTTTCCTTTTATCTGTTTGATTCTGGTTCCACATAAAGCACATATTCTGTATCTATATTTCTATAATAAATGTGCTCATAACATGAAAGTTGGGCGAAAGGTTTATGATCAATTAATTAGTAAAAAATAGGGAAAAATTTCCCCCCTTGATTTTCATGTTTTAGTCCTATTTCTCCCTCGATTTTGACCTTCGTCCTATTTCCCCCTCGATTTTCATTTTCAGCCTATTTCCCCCTCGATTATCATGTTTAGTCCTATTCTCCCCTCGATTTTGATCTCATCCTATTCCCCCCTCAATTATCACAAATCTGCCTAAAACCCCCTCCGATTTTGACCCAATTTTGACCACATTTTGATTTCAATTTTGACCTAATTTTGATTTTAATTTTAATTTTGATTTTAATTTTGATTTTAATTTTAATTTTGGTTTTAATTTTGATTTTAATTTTAATTTT
>CM071867.1:23480011-23497535 GCA_036759665.1 Gynandropsis gynandra
AACCGCCTGGTGATACCCAAGCAGCATGCGGAGAAGTACTTCCCGCTGGACTCATCGTCTAGCCAAAACGGTACACTGTTGAACTTCCAGGATAGGAACGGCAAGATGTGGAGGTTCCGTTACTCGTACTGGAACAGCAGCCAGAGCTATGTCATGACCAAAGGATGGAGTCGCTTCGTCAAAGAGAAAAAACTCGACGCCGGAGACATCGTGTCGTTTCAACGCGGCGTTGGTACCGAATCCGCAAAATTGAGGTTGTTCATCGATTGGAGGCACCGTCCCGACATCAATCTCGTACATAATCCGACATTACCCCCTTCTTCACTCTTCCGTCATCATAATCATCATCATAGCCAGCTCGGTACTTTTAATTTTAACTTCAACTTTCCAACGTCGGTCCACGGCAACAGATTACCGGAATATTCAGTCCCCCGGAGCTTGAATTTCGGCGTTCGTAGTAACATGTATCATCAGCAACAGCATCAGTACTACCGTCAAGAACGAGAGATTGTAGGTTATGGATATGGTAGTTTTGTCGGACGATGCTGGCCGTTGGATCAGCGTAACTCCTATGGATCAGACTCGTTGGTGATCGACTCGGTCCCGGTGGTTCCTGGGAGGATGACGCCAGGGGTTATGGTGCCGCCGCCGCCTCCGCCGGAGGTTACAGCGGTGGGGAAGAGGCTAAGGCTGTTTGGAGTGAACATGGAGTGTGGTACGGACGATTATCATTCTCCTTCCTCTTCCGGGAGGGATATCGTGGATGAGTCTGGGATTGGGGAAGGCGGCGTGCCACGTGGCGAAATGGGTGCGTCTGCTTCTTCTTCGTCTCTAAGGCTAAGCTTTCCGAGTGATGATGATCAATATGCAAAGAAAGGGAAGTCTTTGTCTTCCTTTTCTCTTGATTTGAATCCATGACCATGATGAGAATTCTACTTGGATACAAAGGTATACGAGTTGTTCAAGACAAAGCCAATCAATGGTAGAAGTTATTTTCGCCATCTTTTAATTTCTCTCTTTTTCTAATTCGATCTTCTTTTGAGTAAAATCATCGATTTCTAATTGCCAAGGGAATTAGACTTTAATGAGAAGAGGGTTCATGAGATAATGGATCTCGTTCGTTTTTTCTTTTGCTTTCTCTTTAAGAGTTTTTTTTTTTTTCGAGTTGTTCTTCATATCCAGTGCAGTGTTTTAGGCTTGTTACTATGTTGAAACTCTCAAGTCTTGCAACTGTGTACATAATATTTTAATACATGAAATTATATATTCTAAATAAACCGAAGAGTTACGGATATATTCCAAAAATTCCAAAAGCTGGTTGGAGTATGAAAGAACTATATGAACATGGGAACTAACCGGTTTCATTACGAAGTGATTCACTAATCCACAAAGCAACCACGTTCATCGTTGGATTTTTGTCTGTTATACTTTGTGATTGATGAGTGAAAAAGAGTTTATAAGTTTCACAAATTGTACTCTGTGCCTATCTCCCTACACTGACAAAGTTTCATGGTACAATCTAAGCTCATGGGCAGTTCCAAATCTCTCTCTCTCTCATCTCTCTCTCTCTCTCACTTCTGGTCCTAAGCCTATATTAGTTTGTTTGGTTACTGTTGTTTTGCTCGGTTAAAGAGAATTGCAGGTTATGGGCAGAAAAAAGGAAGCTATGGAAGGACTCAAATGAATTTCGATAATTTATTAACAAAAAATAGAAAATAAAAAAAAGGTATGACAAGTTTTCACACTGTTGACTTTATTTCCACAAGCATATTCTACTTATAAATTTCTAAATGTTTATTTTGTTCCTTTTGAGATCTTCATTAACCCTTTGTTTGGTCTTTATCTAACAGCCCATTCATTGTCTTGTTTGGAAGAGTCCAAGTATGCTTTTGCAATTTCAGGTACGTACATCTTGGGATCTCAATCTTATCATGACTTCTGTATCATTCTAAATCATATGCGAATTACTTTCTCTCTATATATATATAAATGTATACACATGTGTGTGTATATATATATACATATGTAGGCAAACCTATATATATCAATGCAAACCTTAGACCATGAGAATTTGGCACCACATTTCAAATATTTGTATTTGACAACGTAACCATAATTTCAGCTAAATATAGTATATTGAGTGTATATATGGCATTTGTGAGAGTTTCAATTGCAACATACCTTATTCATGCGTGATTAAACGTTTTTTTTTTGTAAACTTAATTATGCAATATAAATCACTGATGTATACATGCACATGTGTAAAATGCCGAAATTTAAAAGGAGGATGATTATAAAAGTTATTATGAAAATATAATATGTTGACTCTAATGTATTTATGGTTTGCGCATGTGTATTCACATATTTGGTAATGACTCACAGCTACAACAAACTATTTTACATATCATGAATTTTGCTCCCATTACCATTGCTAATACTTCCTTGGAGTTTCCAAATTTTAGGATCCCACTTTCCTAGGATAAAGAAAATGCAATTCTGTTTTGGGTACTATTTAATAATAGTCGTCTCTTTTTTTTTTAGAAAACAGTTTTTATAAATGGTTTTAAGTTTTTTATATTTTACTTGTTTATCTTCATAATTTTCTTATTAATTCATCCCTTCTTTTGCTGTTGTTTTTCTTTCCTCGTATTAGTCATGTTAGCATTGTTCTTTATAAGAATCTAAACCCTAACCTAAATTTTTATTTATAATTTTAATATCTATATATATATGTGTGTGTTTGTGAATTATAAATACAATTCTAAAGTTATTTAATATGTATAATTATGAAGGGAATAAAAATATTAAATACAAAATATATATATTAAAAAGAGATCAAACCACAAATTGTTATAAAAACATTTTGTCTTTTTTTATAATTTGTCGACTATATGTCTGAAATTGTGGGAAAAACATTTTTTTAAGACCTCTCTTGTAAATTTAATCGATCAAAGATAAGACAAATATCTTTGAAACTTTTTCATTTCTTGGAATATTAACTATAACCATGTATTTCAATTTAAGACATCCGATATAACAAATGCATATATATAGCATCTAATGCATGATACTAACGTTAGGTTTTGGTCTTGTTTACTTAAGTTTTTTTTCTTTCTAAGTGTATTAGGAATCTCACATTAAAAAATCATAAACAGTTTAACAAATTATAAAAATAATACGAGTTATTTCACTTATATTATTTTTAAATTGATTTTAAGTTGGAAGTATATAAATCTTATAATGGTGTCAGAATTTTGTTGGTCTAAATTGGATATATTATCGATTCAAAAATAAAATTTGGTTCGAAATAAATATAAAAATAATAAATTTTGAGATACTTTTAGATGTTAAATTCGTTCAAAAATATTATAGATATTTTTTTGCGATACTTCTTATATGAACATTAAAATCTGTTATTAAATAGTATACAAATTTATATACGGACCATTTATACCTAGTTTTGGGAAAATTATAAACCTAATACAATATATAAATGGTACAAGTAATTCTATATCAATTTATTTCGAATTTAAGCATGCAAACAACCTATATATACACGAGTTTGGTGCACAATGTTTATGTCTAACAGATAATTTATGATTATAGCGGCTTGAATCGTGAAATTACATGTGTTAATTGCCTATGTTACCTATTTTTCAGTATGCATTTTAAGCATGAGTATGAAGAGATATGATGCATCTACTTGTGCAGGTGTACGCATATCTTTGGTGTTGGTAGGCATGTAGAAATAAACAAATGTAAAAATTAATAATTTGATATTATATATATAAAAAATCAAAATTATAATTACAATATACTAATTTAAATTATAATAATTAATATGTATGTTGAACATTCAAATCCGATCATAATTTGTATGAATGTGGAATGATTGTTCTAATCGTTCCCTCGTAAAAATTGTATTATTTTTTTACTAGATTTGTGCTGAAATGCATAAAATCAAGTAATCTTTCTTGAGATTGAGATGCTCAATCATAGCAAATATTGGAAAACTTACCTTTATTCAAAATTATTTTAAAAAATGTAAACGGATAAAGGAACAAAATGACATTCCATGTTGTTAAATCATGTTGCATAGTTGTCAAGAATATTTTATGCATATGTTCTCGAAAGTTTACATCATAAAAAAAGGGATAACGAAATTTATATCTTAAAAAAAATGAACAGTAGAAAGTGGTGAGATAAAATAAAAGGAATTTTATTAAATAATAATAAATGGGAATGATGGTTATATAATATGTGAGAATATTAACGAAGGCATGCTCCAATAATTGTTAATGAATAAAGATTCATTCTTCACAGATTCCTAACCTAAAAGACAGACTGAACAATTGTAGGCCGGTTAGGGTTTTTATAGGCATAATTGATGATGACAAGGAAACTTCATGTGGATGCTTTCCCTTTTTTTGGTTTGATTTCAGAATTTTAAATGTTATCTTATTTTTTATTTTATAAATATTAATATATACATATATACATATACATGGCTGTGCTGCCAAATTCATGCTGAATTAAATTACCCACGTTTATGACGATTGTTGTGTTTTTAGTCATTTTTATGACATTGATCCGCTTAAGCAATGGGATTAGAGAAATTTATTTTGCATTTTTGGTCAATTTTTGAAAGATTATATTTTATTTTTTCATATCGATTGGCGCAAAACAACATGGTGTAAGCATATGCATTTACTTATTTTGTTATTGATAATCGCGAATAATTAGTTTTATAATATATATAGTATAATCCAAATTACATGCTTCGATTTTTTTCCCACGAAACATTTGGGTTTTCTTTTCCCACTTTAGATAATTCTAATTTTTCCAATATTTATTATTTCATTTTTTTTCGTATTTGGATGTCCAAATTTTAGTTTTATAATTTTGTTCTTGTTATTTTTTTCATTTACCAAATTTTAATATATATATATATATATACGAAACTTCTTGAATTTGAAGAGTTGAAAAACGAAAGAGAAAGATGAATTAAAAGATAGAAAATGAATGAATTTTTATTGTAGTTGATAAATTTGTGAATCAGAATACATCGCTATAGATAGAAGTGAAATTGTCCAAGAATTCAAGAACCTAAGAATCCAAGAACAAAGATTAATCAAATCTGTTCTTGGGTTGTTGAGAGAAAGAGAAGAGTTCTAGGGTTGTTGAGAGAGAGAGAGCCGCACATGTTACTCTAATTCTAAAGAAGATGAATCTGCCCGCTTGTAGTGGAAGTTGGTGGAATCGCCCGCGCGTGTTGAGATGAGGAAGGTAGAATCACCCGCGCGTGTTGAGCTGGTGTACGTGCTGAGTGAAACTGCCCGCGCGTGCTGAATGGAAGTCGGTGGAACCGTCCGCGCGTTAGGGCTGGGCAAATTACCCGGAGAACCCGTCCCGACCCGATACCCGTCCCGAACCCGCGAAAAATTACTCGAACCCGCGGGTTCGGGTTCGGGTTCGGGTAATGAAATCTCATTACCCGCGGGTTCGGGTTCGGGTTCTAGAATAACTGAAACGGGTACCCGCGGGTACCCGAGTAAATATGTATATATAAATATAAAATTAGACATATATATTACTCTAATTACAGGAATGCTCGGCTCCCTCACTTCGTCTCCCTCTCTTCGTCTCGACCCTCTCTTCAGCGACGAAGAGAATTGCAGAGAGGTAGACAAACAAATAGTCAGTTTGCAGAGCAATGACGCAACTCTCTTCGTCTCCCTCTCTTCGTCTCCCTCTCTTCGTCTCCGTCACCGCTCCTTCACTTTGTCTCCCTCTCTGCAATTCTCTTCCAAACGCAACTCTTTTCGCCTCCATTAATGTCGGTTGTTTACATTCGGGTTCGGGTACCCGCGGGTACCCGGTGCATTTGGCGAGTACCCGAGCCCCGGGTACCCGAGCTCCTCGGGTTCGGGTTCGGGTACAAAAATGACTACCCGTTCGGGTTCGGGTTCGGGTACCCTCAAAAATCCGGGTACCCGACCCGTGCCCAGCCCTACCGCGCGTGCTGAGCTGATTACGGTAGAATCACTCGCGCGTGCTAAGCTGGTGTAGATGAAACCACCCACATGTGCTGAGCTGGTGTAGATGAAACCACCCACGCATGCTGAGCTGGTGTAGGTGAAACTGCCCGCGCGTGCTGAGCTGATGTAGGTGAAATCTCCCGCGCGTGCTGAGCTTAGGAGCCTCCAGTCTAAGCATTTAGACTAAACTCCCCTTCAAACTGATGTCAGGTGGAAATTCGACATTCAGTTTGCTTCGTAGCTGAACAAAATGATCACGAGACAAAGATTTTGTGAAAATATCTGCAATTTGAGAAATGTTAGAAATATGCTTAATAATAGGTGATCCAAGGGCTACCTTTTCCCTGAAAAAATGATAATCAATTTCAATATGTTTAGACCGACCATGAAATTTAGGATTGGCTGTTAAAAAAGTAGTCGAGAGATTATCTAAGTGTAAAATCGAAGGACTTGGTTGTGATATACCAAGATCACGAAGAATAAAGCTTAGCCAAGTGAGCTCAGCTGTTGTGGAAGCTAAAGCTCTATATTCAGCTTCGGTAGATGACCTGGAAACTGTTGGCTATCTTTTAGCTGACCAAGATAGTAAATTTGAACAAATAAATGTACAAAAACCGATTGTAGAACGACTTGTAGATAAACATCTTGCCTAATCACTATCACTAAATGCAACCAAGTCAAATGTACTATGTTTATGTATGTGTAAACCAAGAGTAATATTACCTTTAATATAACGAAGAATTCTTTTTAGCAAATCAAAATCAGATATTGTAGGCTAATGCATCCGTTGACAAATAAAATTGACAACAAAGTTAATGTCAGGTATAGTCAAGGTTAGATATTGCAATCCACCAGCCAATTGTCTAAAGTAGATTGCATTAGAAAATTTCTCTAAATTTGGAGTATAATTGTTTAATTTCAGAGGTAAGGGTGTAGCTACAGGTTTACAGTTTATCATACCAGCCTTGTTAAGAAGATCTAATGCATATTTTTCTTGATAAAGAAATAACCCTGATGAGTAAAACTTACTTTGAACACTAAGAAAATAATGCAACTGACCAAGATCTTTCATAGCAAACCTAATAGTCAAAGCTGCAGTAAGTTCCTTTAACAAATTTTCACAATTTCCTGTTAATATCATGTCATCAACATATAATAAAATGTAAATCTTATCTCAGTTTCGTTGATATACAATTAATGAAGGATCTGAAATACTACAACAAAAGCCAAATTCAAGCAAAAATAAACTAAATTTGTCATACCAAGCTCGAGGAGTCTGTTTTAAACCATATAGGGATTTATGTAACTTGCATACATAAGTAGGATGCTCAGAATCCTCAAAATCAAGAGGTTGTAGCATAAAAACATCCTCGGTCAAATCTAGGGGTGTAAAATGAGTTGGCTCGGCTCAGCTCGCCTTCAGTTCACCAAAAAACGAGCTGGCTCAGCTTGGCTCGTTTTTTAAACGAGCTGGAAAATCCCAGCTCAGCTCGGCTCGCCTCTAGCTCGCCAAAAAACGAGCTGGCTCGCGAGCCAAACTATTTATTATTTTGAATTAGTTGTAATATCATATATGATAAACATATCAAACGAACCAAATAAAATATCGAAAATATGAAAACATTAATTCAAACATAATGTTATAAAATATCATTGTACTAAATAAAAAATAACCTTCTCGAATAAAAAGTATAAAATATCATTGTACTAAATTTGACTGCTCGTAATTTTACTAAGTTGTTTCTTTTTCTGTTATATCAATCATTAGAAAAAGGAAAAATATATTATAATAGTATATTATGTTTAAACAATATATTATGTTTTATTAAATGCAATATTATATATATTAATATACAAAAATAGAAAATATTTTTTTTTGTTCATGATTTTTTTAGCTCGCGAGCCAGCTCGCCTAAGCTCGGACTCGTTTTGGGCTCAGCTCGTCAGCTCGTTTTTTAAATGAGCTAGAAATACCCAGCTCGGCTCGCTTAAATATGGTCCGAGCTAGAGCTAACTCTCGAGCCGACAGCTCATTTTATGTAAAAAGGAATTCTTAACATCCACTTGAGATATTGACCATTCATTAACTACTGCAACTGATAACACAGTTCTAATAGTGGCAGTTTTAACAACCGGACTAAATGTTTCTAAATAATCAATACCTTCCTCTTGATGATACCCTTTTACCACTAATCTGGCTTTTAATATGTTTAGAGAGACATCAACATTAAGTTTAGTCTTAAAAATCCATTTACATCCTAAAATATTCATATTAGCTCAGTATGTAACTAAGGACCAAGTGTTGTTATATTGTAGTGCATCCATTTTATTTATCATTGCTTGATGCCAACCAGAATGTTTTAAAGTCGATTTAACTGATTTTGGTTCTTGTTAAATATTTATATCAGCACACAAAACATATTTCGGATTTGGTTTAAAATTTCCAGATTTGCTTCTAGTAGTCATAGGATGTTAATTTCCAGTATTCATTTCAATTTCAGAACTTTTGTTTGATAAATCAACATGTAAAGAATCTGGAAAACTCAAAGCTGTTGTAGACAGCGAACTTCCTGCAAAAACAGTGTCTGACTCTGCTGTTGCATTTGATATTATCGATTGATTAGCGAGCATTTCAACAACAGAAGAGAGATTCTGAAACCTGGGTAAGACAGACTGCAAATTCTGATTTGAAACATCAAAGGCTGCTGAGAAAGTTATGAGCACCGGAAACCAATCTTCCAGCACTGTTAGTGATTATGTTTTTGAATTCCTTCGACGTCCAAATCCAGTGTCAAGAAAAGAGCCAAGCGAAGAGTCGGTTGACTTTGGAGATGACTCAGAAGAGGATTTGACAAACATTTCTCCTAATGAAGTTCCACCAAGTAAGTAATATATAGTGAAAAAGGTCATTTAAGAGTCAATTTCCATCGAGAGTCGGCATGGGTCGCAAGAGTCGGATCGATCGTAGGGACATATAAGTCGTAGGGTCGCATAAGTCGCAAGGTCGCATGGGTTTCATATGTCCCATGGGTCACTGGGTCGCTAAAGTCGCATGGGTCGCATGTGTTACATAATCAATGTAACGAACGATGAGTCTAATGAATGAAGTAATTTTATGCAGATGCTCCAGTGGGTCCTGTCGAAGAGGTACACATTAAAGATACTTTAGTGAGTCCTATCGATGACGTCGCCGATGAGGTTTTTGCCAAGGATACTCCAGCAGTGGGTTCTGTCCAAGAGGTCACCGCTATTGTCGAAGTACCACCAAGTAAGTACGGTCATTTGAGTCACAGATGTCGCATTGGTCGCATTGGTCGTATGGGTCGCATAGGTGGCATTGGTCGCCATATGTTTATTAAAGTAAATTTTATGCAGGTGCTCGACCTTTATCGAAGGAATCTGCGCCATATGTTGAAGCACCGCCGGTGAAAAGAGCAAGAACAGTGCGAGGGAGCGGGCGAGGGAAAGATTTTGATGGAGAACCCGCAGAAAATTTAGTTCAAGAACCCGTAAAGGAGGTGGTTCAAGAACTTAAAAATGAAGGGGAGTTTGTGGATGCCCAAGGGATTAGTAAAGGGCGAACCCGATTTCCTTCGTTCGTTAATGCTACCGGTGAAAAGTTGACTAATCTATATATGTTCTTGAATACACCTCGACATGAACGGTGGTGGAAATCTAAGCTAGATATTCCCCGGGGGTCAAAGTTTGGGGAGATTATATTAATGGACAACATATGTCTTGAAGATGATGTAAGTTTTTTTTAAACCCTTAGTCTCACAGAGTTTTGTGTCATATGTATTCATGTGTGTTAATTTTTTTCTTTGCAGCAATTGGATGAGGCGTTGATGGTGTTATCTTTTCGCACGACATTCATGCCCACCGTGTATCAAAATTATTACGTTTGTCTTGTTGCTTTTATACAGACGCTCTCGTTGTGGATGTACGAGGATATGGAAACTTTGCCGGAAATTCTTAGTGATTTTTTGAATGTCAAGTATCCATTCAGAAGTACGAAGACACCAATTAGTGATTTCGAAGGTTTTGCATCGGTTCTAAACATTCCATCGAAGAAAAGTCGATGGGTAGGATGTCATTGGGTAGCCATCAAAGCGGATTTCAAAACCCGATGCATCACAGTATATGACTGCCAGAGCAGAATTAAGGAAACACATATCAATTCGGTGATTGAGAAGATAATAAAAGTTGTCCCTAAGATGCTAATTCTCGGAGGATTTCCTTCTTTGGCTTCTGGAGAAGATGAATAGAAGTATGAGTATTATGAAGGTGTGTCACAGAAACAAAGCGGGAATGACTGTGGTGTTTTCTCCTGCAAATTCGTAGAAGCCTCGTTAATGAGAAGGAGTGATACTTTTCACTTAATTTGCGACGACAATGTTACTTCCATGCGTGAGAAGATGGCGGCTGATATATTTAGTAATGGAAAACGTATCGATCCACCCCAAGACTAACTTGATATTTGGTACATTGTTTTTTTGGAATGGAAGATATAAATACATTGTTATTTTTTAAATATTTGGTACATTGTCGCATGGGTCAAAGGGTAGCAGATGTACAAGAGTCGCAGAGGTAAAAGGGTCGCACGGTCACACTGGGTCACAGAGCCTCATGCGACCCTTGCGACCCATGTGGACTTTGCGACCCTTCCGGCCATTGTGACTATTGCGACCCTTGCGACCCATTTGTCCATTTCTATCCTTTCGACTAGTCTTTTCACTGTCAGACTACTGGCTTTTCCAGTGCTAGCTATGCTATTTATTTTACCAATGCCACATTCAAGAGAAGACCATTGCGACACGTCTCTGTTACCCCTATATTAAAAGGTTTATCAAATTTTCTAAGTCTCACCATAACATCCATTTGAGATGAGAATGAATCGATAGAATCTGATCTTTCTCCTCTCTTTGTCTAAGTCTCTAACCCTAAATTCTCTGAAAAATCCTTGTTACCTTTGTGACCGTTTTGACCTTCATCACGAAGGTCACATGGTGGACGCATGACATCGTGTTGTCTATTTGTTAATCAAGGTCTTGGTAATCGTAGGACTCGGTCTCAATGCAGATACACAAAAGTACTTACAACGTGGATGGAGGACTTTGTGCTGTATCTACACAACATAAGATCTTGGTAATCGGCGCACTCAAACATCAAGCTGTATCCGCGTCACCTAAGATCACGGTTGGAGGTCAACATGGAGAAAGCGTTGAGTCACACACGACTCTCCTTACGGGGGAAAGCTCCGATGTGTCTCTAAAGTCGGCAAATTTGACCTTTGTGACCTTTGAAACCTTATGTAACCTTTTTTCCTTTTTCTTCTACTTTTTTCTTACCTTTTTTGTAATCGTTGTGACCTTTGAGACCTTATGTAACCTTTTTGTAACTTTTGTGACCTTTGTAACTTTTGTAACCGTTGAAAATATCTTATTTTGCACCTATTGTTCGTAAGATTATGACCCATCCGACTCATGCGACCCGATATGACCTGTTATGGACCCTCAATCGGATTAAAATAGAATCAAGTTGAAACGGGAACCCATCCGATGCATGCGACCTCATGCGATCATATATGACCCATGTACGACTCATGCGACCTATATGACTCATGTGACTTGTCATTTTGCTGTCAGATTTTTGTCTTCCGACCCATGTGACCCTTCCGACCCATGTGACCCTTCATACCCATGTGACTTGTCATTTTGCTGTCAGACTCCTTTCTTCCGACCCATGTGACCCTTCTAACCCATGTCTATAAGTTAACGCCTACATCGCTTCTCTTAGTAGTGTTATCTAACCCCAATTTCTATGAAAAGTCTTTTTTATCTTTGTGACCTGCGTGCCGCAGTCACCATTGTCGACCTAGGGCATCGTGCTATCTACGTGTTACTCAAGGTCTTGGTAATCGGCGGACTCAGTCTCTATGTAGTCACTGACGAGTTGCGGGGGTGACTTAGGTGAAGTTGTTGGGTTACTCTTGAAATGTGACTGGAAGACAAAGTACATGGAAGGAGATAACTCTGGACTACAATACCAAACAAGAAGAATGCAGAAGACTGGAAGACGAAGTACGTGGAAATAGAATGTGTGTAGAGTCTTTGATTGACGTTGTAAATGTAACATTTTGATTTAGAATCTTTGATCGACCCTTGCGACCCATGCGACTCTCAATTGACATTAATTAGTTTGACGTTGTAAATGTATTGTTTTGATTGGTTTTTGTCATTTTATCATTATAAACTAGTAAATTCGCCGAGTTCGCATCTATTGATCCATATATGCGACCAAACGGCCCATGCCATTATCAATACATTTGAGTTGTATATGTCTAATTCAGAATCAATATAAATAATAATATAAATAATATTGACATTTGAACAAAATGATAAATGTATTTTTTGAAATTTTCTCAAACTCATCCGAAGAGTTCTTAAAACACCACTATCACTTTTGAAACACATGCATTGTTATTCACAACTCAACTAGGGACATATTGGTCATAATATGTTTTAATCGTTGATTGACGTTGTAGATGTATTGTTTTGATTGGTTTTTGTCATTTTATCATTATAAACCCGTAAATTCTTCGAGTTCGCATCTATTGATCAATATATGCGACCAAACGACCCATGCGACCCATGCGACCCTCATTTGGCATTAATTAATTTGATGTTGTAAATGTATTGTTTTGATTGTTTTTTGTCATTTTATCATCATAAACCCGTAAATTCGTCGATTTCGCATCAATTCATTAATATATGCGACCTAGCGACCCATGCGACCCTCGGTTGACATTAATTAGTTTGACGATGTAAATGTATTGTTTTGATTAGTTTTTTTGTCATTTTATAATCATAAACCCGTAAATTCGTCGATTTCACATGTATTCATCAATATATGCGACCAAGCGACCCATGTGATCCTCATTTGCATTAATTAGTTTGACATTGTAAATGTATTGTTTTGATTAGTGTTTGGCATTTTATCATTATAAACCTGTAAATTCGTCGATTTTGCATATATGCGACCCATGCGACCCATGTCACCCTCAATTTTGATTGGTTTTGACATTTTATCATTTTCACCAAAATTCCCGCCGAACTTTTCACCAAAATTTGAAAAAACATATCAAATTACATCTGACGGCAATTCGATGTCAGAGTTATGTCTTTTCGTATTCCAATCGTTCCCTTTTTCGAATAACGACACACTCTCTCTAACTCTCATCATCTTCCATCCATTTTTTGCCGAAAATGCAACATTTCCCTACTATCGTCCAAATCATTCTTCAGAGCTTTCTGGATAACTACCTCGTAATATCCTTTATTTCTTTTATTTGATATGTTAATGTAGAGAATGTAAAGATTTGACTTTTTCTTCGATTTTTGTTACAAGATATTCCGACGAAATTCTTCGATGAGCATATTTACGGGAAAACGAGGGACGACAACACGACAACGCTTATATCGGATGTGTCTAACAAAACATGGAAAGTCAAGTTGGATGGCTCAGGATTCACTGATGGATGGAAAGATTTCTCCAAGGACCATGATTTTCGTATTCGGGATTTCTTAGTTTTCCGTCATGAAAATGGCATGATTTTTCACGTCATTGATTTTGGAGATGATATGTATAATCTAAAATATGCATCATCTATATCATCATCATCCGTAGAAGCAGGGTCATCTTCTTCTAGTTAGAGGATTTTCACGGTACTAGTCACGCGTTCAAATCTGGCTGTAGATGCAGTGGTAAGTGAACTCAAACCAATTTATTCGATTTATCAAATCTAGTTGTATATGCATTAGTTTGGCATCATAGTAAATTTATTCGGTTATCGCAAACACTTCCGATAGAGTTTGCGAGGTCAAGTGGTCTTTACGGTAGACGAAGTAATATTGATCTGATAATCAATTACAGACGGATTTGGGAGGTACATCTAAGGCCCGTGAAATGCGGTGGTGCTAGCATCACCAGGGTTGGACAAAGTTTTGTCACGATCATGGCTTTAACATGGCTTGTACCCTCAAAGTCGAACTGCACACCGTTCATGATGTACCTTGTCTATTCTGTTCCCCTCTATCAAGGCCTATAATCAACATAGATTGAATTTCGTTGTATTTTAATTGTTTTAAACCTCATTTTAACAACAAAATTCATGTTTGTATTTGGTTACTTTTTTTATTATCCAATAGAATGTATTATTGTTAGTATCGATATTTTTCTGGATTTACTATTATTGTAACAAGAGTCGCAGAGGGTCCTAGGGTCGCAGGAGACAAAGGGTCACAGAGGTACAAGGGTCGAAGGGAGATAAGTGTCGCAGAGGTCCAAGTGGTCGCAGAGGTATAAGGGTCGATGGGAGACAAGGGTCGAAGGGGGACAAGGGTCGCACTGTCCAAGGGTCTAAAAAATATTTACTATTTGATTATGGAATATGTAATTTGGTACATTTTTCTTTTTAAGAGTTTATTCATATTATTTGTAAATAATTTTTATTTTTTGGGAATGGATAATTCAACTTTGTACATTGTTAGTTTTTTAAAAATTATTCATATTATTTGTAAATAATTTCTTAATAATAAGGCGTAAAGGATCACAGGGGTCCAATGGTCGTAGAGGTACAAGGGTTACATCATTTTTCCCTTGCGAACCTTTTACTCGCTCGACCCTTGACCCTGCGACCCTTTTACCCGTTCGACCCTTTTACCCTTACGACCTTTTTACCCCCGCGACCCATGTGATCGTGTGGTCATGTATTTTCGAATTTGATCTAACGTCGATTTGATGTCATGTCTTTTCGAATTCCATATGTTTCCTTTTTTCTAATCCATTTTTGTGCCTCATCATCTTCTATCCATTTTTCCCGAAAATGTCATATTTCCCTCATTTCTTCTGAGAGATTCTTGTGCAGAATTTGTATTACCTTGTAATCTTCTTTAAAACCTTCTGTCGGTATATTATATGTAGAGAATGTACAGATTTGACTTTGTTTTTCGTTTTTTGTAACATGACATTCCGAAGATCTTCTTCGATGAGTATATATACGGGAATACGAGGGACAACAACATGGCAACGATTAAAACAAATGCGTCTAACAGAACATAGGAAGTCAAGTTGGATAGCTCTGAATTCACTGATGGATGGACAGATTTCTACAACGACCAAAACATTCGTATTGGGGATATCGTACTTTTCTGTCACGAAGGTGACATGGTTTTTAACGTCACCAGGGCCACTCCTGATGAGAGGGTTTTCATTGTACCAATCACGCGTTCAATTTTGGCTTTAGATTCATTGGTAAGTGACCTCAAACCGATTCATCATATATAATTTGGTTATTTATTTGACTTTTATTCATTTATACTGATGTAACTTGGTGATGTCGCTTACACTTCCGATAGGGTTTGCGAGAGAAAATGGTCTTTCCCGTAGACGATGTCATATAATGATGTACTTCGATTGCGGAATCGATCGCAGAACGTTCGATTTTTGGCTAGCAGCTTTAAGGCCCGTGAGTCGTGCTGGCGCTTGCATCAGAGGGGGTGGAGAATGTTTTGTCAAGAAAATGAACTGAACGTTGGTTTTCCCTCATAGTAAAAAAGTTCTCCATTGGAGCAGAACCTATACTTCGATTTGTAAACACCATATTTTGATTTGAGTTGTATTTTGATTTCTTTGAACCTCCTTTTAACTTGAACTTCATTTGATCTTGTGGATTTACTATGATTCAATTGTTAGTGTTATTGTTAGTATCGTTGTTTTTGTGGATTTACTATTATTGTAACAAGGGTAGCAGATGGACGATGCTCGAAGGGGGACTAGGGTCGCATGGGTCCAAGGGTCGCGAAGGACAAGGGTCGCACAGATCCAAGGGTCGCGAATGTACAAGGCTCGTAGATATTTGAGTCAATTATTTGTAAATAACTTGATAAATCCGTAGATATTTGAGTCAATTATTTGTAAATAACTTGATAAATTATTGTTTTCAAAATTTTATTCATATTATTTGTAAATAATTGTATTTGTAAATAATACATTATTTTTATTATATTATCAGTATCGTTGTTTTTGTGGTTTTAGTATTATTGTAACAAGAGTCGCAGAGGGACAAGGGTCGCAGGGGTCCAAGGGTCGAAGAGGTACAAGGGTCGTAGGGGTCCTAGGGTCGAAGAGGTCCCTTTGTGACATTGTATCTCTGCGATCCTTTTACCTCTTCGAGCCTTGGATCCTTGCGACCCTTTTACCCTTTTCGACCCTGGACTCCTACGACCCTTTGACCCCTTTGCGACCCCTTTACCCCTGCGACCCTTGGACCCCTAAGACTCTGTGACCCAGTGCAACAGTTTTTCCACGGAACCTGCTTAATTGTAAGCTTCTTTGTTGATAACAACCGATTTCAACCTATTGGCATCGAATCTGATGTCGATTTCAAGCTAGTCTCGTCGAATCTGTTGTGGTGTGTGAGAAGAGTTATTTTCGTGCCACAATAGAGAGAAAAATCGAGGTGCTCTGGAGGAGAGAGAAAAATTGTGGACATGGATAATATGAGATTATCAATATTTTAAGGGTAGATTTGAAATTGAAACTTTTTTTTCAGAGAATGATATTTTTGAAACACTTTAACCCTACGAAATTATTTTTGAATTTCACCATAACCGTGACATTCCATTTACCTAGACAAAATTCTACGATTTTGAGTTTTTTTATTTAATGTTTTGGGATTTTCATGGGGAAGGAGATATGGAGGCTTACAACGACATGATACCCTGATTTAATTTTATATTTTAAACCGACAACAAAATCGTACGTTATTTTAGCTTCACTTGATTAATTTAGTGTTAAATTCCTATTCTCACCCAAAGTTTAGCTACTTTGCTTATTCCCCCCTCATGTATCAAACTCAACCTATTCCCCCCTCATGTATCATCCCTAATCCTATTCCCCCTCAAGTTTTGGAATTTAGTCTATTTCCCCACACTGTTTAAATTTATGTTGCATAACCATAATTTTGACCCAAAGCCTAAAATACCATCAAATTTGATGTAACACCCCCATCCCGAAACAACCTTGGGACTAGGAGTGTCCACCATCACCTCCAAGAGGTGGCTACACGTGTCACCGCTCAAACACATTTATAAAATAAATATAAATGATTTATTCTGAAATAAGAGTGGTCCAGACCAAATAGCAAAACCAATACGTAAAGACCAGAGTCACGTAATGAAATAATAAATACAAAATGCAAAATAAAACTCATCGAGACCTCATGCACGCCTCTCCCATCAGTCCGCTGTGAACCTTCATGTTGCTGCTCAACCTCGTTACTTTTTCTCCTCGCCATATCCTGTCCATCCACGACAGCCCAAAAATTGGGTGAGTACGACATATGCACTCAGTGAGATCAGTACGTGTACGTACTCTGTGCCACGTATTCTCCCGCTCGAACTGAATATCATAAAATAATGATATAT
>CM071867.1:23509764-23521230 GCA_036759665.1 Gynandropsis gynandra
GCGGCGGGCGAGGTGCGACGTGGGGCGCCGGCGAGCGACGGCGGCGATGGTCGACAGTAGGGGTTTTTTTTTCTGTTTTTACTAGGGTTGTTTTTCGTTTACTGGGGTAATAAAATATTAGGGTTTTTTAATTTTAATTTCGGTTTACTGAACCGATTGGTTTGGTTAAACCGGTTGATTTGGTCAATTTACCAGATTTGATTTTTAGGGTTTTTTCAATTTAACGTTTTTTTTAACAGTGGTTTGACGGAGGGGGTTTTAGGCTGAAAATAGATAATTCGGGGGGGAATAGGATGAGTGTTAAAAATTAAGGGGGGAATAAGATGAGGGTCAAAATGGAGGGGGAAATAGAACTAAAGCAGTAAAATGGAGGGGGAATAGGCGGTTTTCCCAAAATTTTTTCATAAACTGTTGTTGTTGTTGTTTGAAATTAATTTTATGGTCCAATTAAGTATTGCATTATCGAGAATGGAACCAAATCAAAAGATTATTAGCTATTGTAGCTTTCTTGGATCCATGACTTATCCCCCAAGTCGTCAATCTTTGTCACTTTGTTGAGATTGCTTTTAGTAACTTTTCTTCTAATTATTAATTATTATTCCTCTTTTTTAAGTTCAAATGCGTACTTCATTACAATATGATATTTCCATGTGGTTATATAACTGTGGCTCTACTACTTCATCTTTCAGTCCAACCCTAGTACCTTAGCATTTGTCTAATCTCTCTCTCTCTCTCTCTCTCTCTCTCTCTCTCTCTCTCTCTCTCTCTCTCTCTCTCTCTCTCTCTCTCTCTCTCTCTCTCTCTCTCTCTTGTTTCTTCAATTTTGATTGCTTACAAGCTGATTAAGTAAGTAACATAAATTAACCATTGAAGAGATATGGCTAGGCCATACACATTCAACCCAC
Organism: Gynandropsis gynandra; assembly: GCA_036759665.1. Lineage (NCBI taxonomy): Eukaryota > Viridiplantae > Streptophyta > Magnoliopsida > Brassicales > Cleomaceae > Gynandropsis > Gynandropsis gynandra. Next base: position 23,510,670 of record CM071867.1, read on the forward strand.
CGGAGGAAGAACTCATAAATCACTACTTAAATAACAAGATCACAGGCAACGATGATTTGGTAGAGAGCGACATGAGTGAGATCAATATCTGCCAACACGAACCTCCAAATTTGCCCGGTAATATCCATTTCTCCCAAAGCGACATTTTTCCTTTGAAATATATAACAATTGATGTCTTGGCCATTGCTCCGACCAAACCAACTCGTACTATACGTGGCCTAATGCTTCTTGTTTTTCGTTATTACCGTTCAAAAGAACTTGCCAAGATTCCATCTGCACACACTTGGTACTTTGTTTCGCGCGTGGAGAAGTTTGGGAGAAGCAATCGGACAAAGAGAGCTACGAGGACCGGACACTGGAAAATAACCGGCAACAGTTGTATGGTTAAGGACAATTATGGTAACCCTATCGGCTTCAAGAAGTTTCTTGTTTTCCAAGAAAACAAGGCTTCTTCTTCTTCTTCAAATCTCCCCAACAAGTCTACTTGGATAATTCATGAATTCCATTCCTATCTCCAACATCCAGACAAGGTTATTCTCTCTCTCTCTCTCTCTCTCTCTCTCTCTCCACATTCATATGTGTTGCTTTCTAAAGAAGTGAAACTAAATATGTGTTAAGGAGGCCTTTGTTCTATGCAAACTCATGAAGAAAGGAGGAAGTGGAGTTATGGCCTCCGCCGATGCTTCCGCTGCCGCTGCTGATCCATCTCTCTCCTTCTCTTCTCTTGATCTTTCACACCCACAGGTAAACTTCAAATTAAAAGCCCGAGGTCTATATATATATATATATGCATGTGACTTCAAATATATATCATAAATTAATTGGACACTACTCTTTCTGCTTTTCTTCCCCAAATTAATATATTCCTTGCATATATATAAAGAATACTACAGACGAGATTTTGATGCCGAGGCCGAGTCCGATGCTTCATGATCATGATTATAGCTTGGAGGAGATCTTCTCAGAGGTTAACAACCCTACTTGGTTTACCGCTGACCATTCAATAGACCTGCTGCACTCTCAATTTCGTCATTTGGAATGGCAGTGCTTCGCCGACCCAATACACGTGAGCCGATAATATACATATACATACATATATATATATTGATGCGAAAGAGGAACATATTTATTTATTTTGTCTTTTGGAATATATGTTTCAAGACGTGGAATGGAGGTGTCCCAATCAGCCAAGCAGAATCTGAGATCAACGCTAATTACCAAATTCAAGAAACCGGTGAACTCTCTGGTGGAAACCACGAGGTGAGGAAAACTAAAATAAATAATAATAATATAGTATATACACTTGTATATATTTTTTTCTTTAATTATTTTATTTTTGTTTTTTCTCCCGAAGAACGTGGAAGTAGTAGGAGGCCATGGAAGCAGTGGTGGGGTAGGAACAGACACAGTTTCAAACGGAAGAAACGAACAAATCCAAGACCGACAAAATTGGATTTTGGGGGCCCACATATTTGACAGTATCGACACGTGGCAATATCTCATTCCACGCAACTCTCACTTCTGAAAACTAGATTCACTTTCCGAGATCATCACTCACTGCATCATTTCGAATTGGCTATATATGCTAATTTCTTTTATTTTCTTTTTTAACGTTGAAAAAAATGTCTCATAAAAAGCTTCTTCAAAAAAAGAAAAAATTTGTATATCTTAAAACTATATTATGTTTCCCCTTTCATGTAATATTAATATATTCGCTTGCAATACCGAAATCATCAATCCAACGTAGCTTATATGATATATGTATATATATAGTCAAAATTTCACTAAAATTAATACTTGAAAATTGGGACGTATTTTTCAAATAAAATAAAATTATACCCATTCGTTTACTTGAAGGAAGCTTATGGAATAAGGGGAAGAGGGAGTAGAAGTCACGTGGGAGGACGTGTGTCTCCTGATTAACACAATTAAATTAATGTGGATTTCATTAGATTCCCCGCCGAAAGTAAGGTGCCAATAATTCTATAATGCAATTATGTACAATATATAAAAATATATAAAATATTAATCATGTTCCAATATACGAAGGTTGTATGCAATATATAATAATATATAAAATGTGACAAAAACACCATGTCGCAATTTTGGTAGCAGAATCCTCACCATTGACCCAAGATGCTTATTATTTTCTTCTTTTTCTTTTTAACTCTACCAACCTTTTTTTTACTGCATAGAATCAATGGAAGATCTAGCCTTTGGACTTTTTTGCACTATTATCACTTATCAGTTCTCAAATCCACGCATGGCCTGCGAACTTTTAATAATATTAATTTAATTATTTTATGTAAACCAAAATTAATACATAAATTTATTATTATATAAATTCATTGTTATATAACATACCTTAAATGTACAATTAGTTAAACTATTGGAAATAAATCTTAAAATAATAGAAATAAAAAATGATGACAATTATAATTCATATTGAAATTCTGTTAGAATAATTATGTAATTATGTTAATAAGTAAAGAATGAAAAGTCTATGTAATATATAAGAAATATAAATTTTACGAAAATATAAGATTTTAGGTAATTATACGGCAGTGGTCCGCCAACAAGTTCGTTCTGAGAAACATCAGCTACAAACGAAATTGTCGAATCAGGATATTAAGCTGAATAGGGAGAGACAAGCCCAGACACATCTCTTATTGGCCCATCCGGACCCCATATTTACCTGCGAAGCACGATTGCGCAGCTCAATAAGGCCCACACCCTCTTTTCTGGTCCTTCTGGCTTTGCCCACGGCCTATAGTCTAGTAGCTGAGGTAAAGTACGACAATCTACGCTCACGATCCGGCTATAGTTTATATTGAAAAATCTAAAATTTATAATAATTCCATTGAATGTTTGACTTTTGAACTCAAATGGATTTATCTATTTTGTTTTTATGGTTTTTTAAAATACATAACTTGGACCGAATTGAAAGCATTACATCTACATTTAATTTTTTTTATGATTTGTTCACATGATGTTATCATAACTCTTTTTAATATAATTACATAGTCTAAAATGTCAAATTTTGCCTTTCGATTCCAACTAACATAAATAAAATTTATTTTTTTAAAATTAATTAACAAAATTGTTACAAAAATTATAAATAGTATATTAAAACATAAAATACAGTAAAAGTTATTATCAAAATGATAAGCGTATATTCGAGGCTTATAGACGAATTTGATAAAATGGAAATTTCTACGGAATGTTGATTTCAATTTTAATCATCCAAAGTATCACTCACTACAAGAAAATCACGATTTAGGGACTGAAGAATCCGTCCTTAAACAGGTTTAGGGACGGATTAGGGATGGCCGGTGGTAGTCTGCAAACGCGAGTCGCCAAATGCTATCCGTCCGTAATTAAGGACGGAAAATTCAGTCCGCAATTAAGGACGAAAATTTCAGTCCGCAAACAGCCCTTAAAAACGACCAAAAGAGGACTCCGATATGCTGTGAAATTACCGACAGGTTGCCGGTCGGCATTTACGGACGGACATGGGTCGTCCGCAGTTTTAGGGACGACCTTGAAACCGTCCGCAAATTTTTTTAAAAATAAAAAAAATAAAACTGAAATAAAATTTGATTAGATTAAATTATAAAAATTAGTACATAACAATACTTAAAAAGTATACATATAACTAACATTTTTAATACTAATCCATTGTATTTCCGAATCGTCGTGATCAGAGTCATTATTCTGAAATGTATCCGAATCGATGTCAGGCATTTGCGATTTCATCATGCGTAGGAACTGTTCCATTCGCCTTTCTGATCGTTCAGCGTTTTTGTGATCGTTCAACCTCCTTTAGTGCTTGTTCAACGCGCCTTTCGGATTCTTGTTGCGCCTCGAACACTTTTGATAACGTATTCCACAATTCGTACTCTGATACTTTTTCTTTACCCTTGGAGGAAGTTGAATGTTTTGTGGCCACTCCTCCAAGTCCGAAAATACGACATTTGTATGGCGTAACTTGCTGTAAAACAAATATCGAGATTTAATGACATTTATAAATAGTAAAATTATATCATATTGAAATGTCATTAATTTACCTCGAGATACAACTCGGTGTACTCTTCCTGACTAAGGGTAGTTTGTGTTCCGTCTTCTCTCAGGGGAATTTGCGATACTCGTTCCGCTGCCATGTTTTTAACTTCATCCTGAAGACGTTTCGCCTTGAGATCTACCCACGAACCATCAGACTTCTTAATGTGCGTACGTTCCAACAATTCTAGGTACGATGGTTCAAATCCCTTCTCTTTCGCCTGAAACAAATAAAAAAGATATAAGTTTAATGAAATGTTAATTTTATATAAATGCATAAAAATTAGAATAAAGCTTACCAAATCTTCGTATACTTCCGCAAAAGAACGAGATCCTGCCGTATGTACGCTCATCCCGTATCCTTCTCTATCAGGACGTCGGGATTTACTTGCTGGCTCGCTTTTTTGCTTAAATGTTGGATCATCCCAATATGTGCACATCTGATCCCAAACATCTTCCGCTGTCCAAAGGGATTTTCCTTTCGTCTCTCGTTTTTTACAGCTATTTACGATAGACTTGAGACGAACTCCCGCAACCCGTTCAAATTCGGACTTTACTAGTCTGGTAAGTTCGGGATTCCAATAAAATTTTTGCTGAAACAATAAAAAGCTTATTATATTTAAACTATAATTCCAATTACTTGATAAAATTAAAAATTGTTTAAAACATGCCACAAATGATTTCCACCATCGTTCCTTAATTTCTGGATCGGTCTGTTTTCAATTGTAACACGGCCGATCATAATGAGCTTTCATCGTCTTTGTTATGTGACGAGAAAGTTGATCGAATCCAAACCTACAAATCAAAATGAAAGATAAATTAACATTTAATTAACTATTTATAATTGACATTTGAACGTAAGTATACATACCATAGTGCACCGTCTCCACGAATAGTGTCTAAACGAGGAAGTTTGCGTCGTTCTTCATCCATTGATAAAATTTCTTCTACAGTTGGTTCATCGTGCATCTCTGGTTTGTGATGCATTACTGGATCAACTGATGGTTGGATTTGCGGATAATAAGGAGTATATTGTGCCGATTGTGTCGATCCAGTGTTCCGGAAGAAATTTGGATTCATATATACCGAAAAATTCTAAAATGGAATGTCGGGAATGGGATGACAGGTTATCACTTTCCTCAGACTAAGGGCAGTTTCTCGTTTTACCGCCTCTTCCAACGCGTTGCGACATACTGAAATGTAAAATTAGAATATTACATACGTTAGAACGAAATTCCATTAGAATGAAATTCCAAATCCTAATCAAATTTTTGACAACATAACTAAGCAATATCCAACAAACGTTTTCACCAAATTTAATTCCTAATAAAATTTTGGACTAGATTACTAATCAACTTTCAATTTACTAAGTAAAATCCAACTAAATTCTTCACAAATTTTTCGCCTAATTCCTACTAAAATTTTGGACTAAATTCCTAATCAAATTTTTGACAACATAATTAAGCAACTTTCAATTCCTAAACCAATTTTCCGCCTAAACTATCGAGAACGATTCAAATTGAACCTTTTGTTCCGTGGAGGGAGAGCGTTTCGGGCAGTGGCTGCGGGTGGCTGGGGGCGACTGCGGGCGAAGGGAGAGCATTTCGGGCAGAGATGAGGAGGGAGAGAGTGTCGGGCAGCAGCTGCGGGCGAAGAGGTGGCGGCACTGGAGACGCAGCGGCACGCGGGTGGCGGCGCGACTAGACGAACTGGCTCGTGAGCTGATGAGCCGACTCCCGAGCTGAGAAAAATCATGTACAAAAGTAAAATATTTTCCATTTTTGTATATTATTATATATAATATTGCATTTAATAAAACATAATATATTGTTTAAACATACCATACTATTATAATGTATTTTTCCTTTTTCTAATAATTGATATAACAAAATAAAGAAACAATTTAGTAAAGTTACGAGCGATCAAATTAAGTACGATGATATTTTATACTTTTTATTCGAGAAGGTTACTTTTATTTAGTACAATGATATTTTATAATATTATGTTTGAATTAATATTTTCATATTTTCGATATTTATCCGGTTCGTTTGATATGTTTATCATATATGATATTATAACTAATTCAAGATAATGAAATAGTTTGGCTCGCGAGCCAGCTCGTTTTTTGGCGAGGTAGAGGCGAGCCGAGCTGAGCTGGGATTTCCAGCTCGTTTAAAAAACGAGCCGAGCTGAGCCAGCTCGTTTTTTGGCGAGCTGAGCCGAGCTGAGCCATTTTACACCCCTACGTCTGAATTTAAATAAAATTGCGGATGGGGAGTCGTAACCCGGCCGCAATTAGGGACAGCTACCTAAATCCCGTCCGCAATTCGGGACGGCTACCTAAAGCCCGTCTCCAATTGCGGACGGGACGGGATATCCGTAAACGTCTAACATGATACATAACCGTCTAACATGAATATCCGTAAACATTTAACAAATCATTAAGAAATAGAAACAATGCTTCGAATATTCGTAAACGTCTAACATGAATATCCATAAACTCTCAACACCGAATAAACAATGCTTTAAGAAATAGAAACAGTTGAATATCCGTAAACGTTTTAACATGATTCATCATCTTCAGAGTCACACAATTGTTGTGTCAACTCTTGTGTTTCTGTATCTGATTCAAATTTGTCATCTTCTTTTTCTTTTATATCTTCATAAATATCAGCTTCATTTCTTTCGATTTCTTCCATTTCACCGTGCATAAGTGCTTCAACACGTACCTCGTCAATAGCAACAATCTCGGTCATTTGTTGTTGCATCGGCAATTGTTGTTGTTCCGTGTTGTCGATAAATTTGCCCCTCGGAAGTATCTTCATTGTGACACGCTAATCTAAAGATCTTCTAATATGCGGATAGGAAATGTAACAAAATTGATCGTCTTGTGACACAAGAATAAAAGGCTCGTATTTTGCATATCTCCGTGTGGAGTTAACTTCTACAACGCCTAGTTTGAAGATGCCATTATAATCGCAAACACAAAGAAGATATAAGGTGAAAGATATGATAGTTGCTTATGAAAAACGGATCAATGGTTGAGGGGTTAAATAGATTATTTATAGACGAATTACGGACATATTACAGACTAAGAAAATAGTTGCCGAAGATTCGTTCCGATTCCGTCCCTGATTAGGGACGACCGTCGCGTCGTCCACAAAATTGCGGACAGAAGGTGCTGCCGTCTGCAATTTGTAGATGCCCATGCTCTACCGTCCCTAATCCGAGACGCCCTACTCATCCATTTCTAATTCATCCGTATTTGCGGACCAATTAGGGACGGTTCACCCGTACGCAAAATTTCGGACGGATTAAGGATGGATAATGAAATTCGTCCCGAATCCGTTTATAATCAGTTCCCAAATTTAGGGACAGAACTCGCAGTCCGCAAAATCCGTTTGCAATATTGAATTTTCTAGTAGTGACTACATTTTTGATAAAGTTATATAAAAACATTACATATGTCAACACAATTAGATATGATATTATTGAGTTATATATAAGAATAAATAGAGAGGAATGTATGAGATATAAATACATTAAAATTCATTAATTCCTTTTAGCTTTTCGTATTCTCATATTATTTTGTAATTTTGTAAGGTTTTTCTTATATATGGATGTCATGGAGATAAACCTTTCTAAATATGTTCCATTTTAGTGAGAAGAATTTGGATAAAGAGTCTACTATGTTCATTTTTTAGTTGACGTCATCATGATTAGGTTTAGATTGTAACCTATGTAATACTAAGTAATTTATATTCATGTAAACATTTGTTATTTTCTAGTAATTACTCTAAATAAGTTCTTGAATTATACCGGTAATGATCATGTCAGTTTTCTTCACAATTATCTTCTCATCTTTGACCTATGCACTTCTAAATCATCCCATGTTGATACTCTTACGACATCGTTTGTTTTTTAAATTATTAATTATATATATATAATTTTCTTGGTTCATTTATTTCATATTTATATATTTTCTTATTTTGTATGGACTATATTTATTCCATATTTTAATTTATTCTATATTTGTAAATATTTTGAATAATTGAACTCGTACTAATCATAAAATACAATATTGTTTAAATTTAAATGATTTAATTCTATTTTTATGTGATTAATTATTTAATTTTAAAATAATAGATCAATATAATCTAATGAAAGTAAGTGACTTATTATTATAATTCATTTCGAAGATTTTTCAAAATTTGTATTCATCTATAATGATTCAGTTTTGATTATTTATGAGTAATCAGATTTTTTGACATATTTATAATTAAGCTTAATCAAATCCAAAAAATATAACATAAAAAATAAAAAGACATTTACTAATTTTAATATTGCACAACAAAAAATAGATCATTTTCAACTGATATATCTGTTGGAATTGACTAAATTTTCGTTCGCAACGGATTTCAACGAATTGAGAATTGTTAGGAATCGATTGTTGAAAATCCATATCCAATACGATTTATAACGAAAGTGCAACAGATAATATCCGTGGATACCGTTCAACGGGCATCCGTTGCAAAATGTTGGCGGAAGCTCACTAAAAAAAGGTGTTTTCCAATGGATATGTTCGTTGGAAAACGCCTAAAATCCGTTGTAATGACCGTTTCCTAATGGACGACAACAGATCCTCGCCCATTGGGAATCACTCGTTACAAATCGAGATCCGTTGCGATTCCTAACAGCGTTACAACGGATAATATCCCTTGCGAATTTGCAACAGAGGGCAACAGATATATCCATTGGCAAATTTTAAAGGATGCCCGTTACAAAATAGTGACAGATACTAGTTACAAATTTGCAACGGATACCCGTTACAAATATGTAACGGATGCCCGTTAGCAACTTGTACCGGATCTCCGCTGCCAGCCCATTGGAAAAAAAGCGTGAATTGAAATTTTGCAACGGGCATCCGTTGCAAAGTGGCGGGAAATGGAAACAGGCATCTGTTACCATTTAGCGGGAAAATTCATTTCCAATGGATGCCCGTTGCAATATCTAACGGGTATCCATTGGAAATATTTGAAAAACAAAATAAAAAATAAAAAATAAAATTTTAAAAATAAAAAAAATTTTAGTAACTTAAAATTAATACAATTTCAAATAACTTAAAATTAATATATTTAAAAGTTTATACGAAAAAGTAAAACCTAAAACTATTACATTTCATCTAAATTTGCTGGGTCGATGTCCTCCCCGTGGTCACCCGCACCTTGTGAAGGCGTTGCATCCGAATCAATCACCGGTTCTTGACGCGGTGTTGTTTCCCCCTTCTGGCCGGATAGCAATTTTTTGACGCTCTCCATGTGCCGTATCTGTGCTCAAGTTTCTCGAAGTTATGCTTCGATATCCTCGATACACCCTTGTTGCGTGTAGCTCTCTTGTACCACAGGAGGTACTGTCGTGGTATCCTCGATGATATACTTTTGTAGTACACCTAGACCGTATAGACGCCCCTTATACGGTCTAACCGACTACAAAAAAAAAGAGTTAAAATTGTTAGAAAATATTTTATTACTAATGAAAATATAATTATTAAATTTTTATCTCCAAATAAATTGTCTTTTTTAAAGAACTGAGCTCGTCGGGAGTAAAACCACAAGCTTTTGATTTATGTGTGATCTTATCCACTACAAAAAAACAGGCATTTTCCAACGGACATATCGTTGGAAAATGCCTAAATTCCGTTGGAAAGGGCTCTTTCCAACGGATGGAAATGGATTCCCGTCCGTTGGGAATCGATCGTTGGAAATTCCAATCCGTTGCAATTCGCAACGGTCTTCCAACGGATAATATCCGTTGCAATATTGTAACGGACATTTCAACGGACGACTCCGTCGGAAATTTGGTAACGGACGCCCGTTAGAAACTTTGTAACGGATGACCGTTGCAATCTTGCAACAGAGGGCCGTTGGAAAAGTGCAACGGGCGTCCGTTACAACTTTCAACGGACGTCCGTTGCCATCCACGCGGTGAAAATGTGCGGGAATTTAGCCTTCCAACGAGCATCCGTTGCTATTTACTTGGGCAAAATGAGCGGGAATTTAGATTTCTAACGGGCATACGTTGCAAAATGGCAGGAAAGAGCAATGGATATCCGTTGCAAAGTGGCAGGAAAGGGCAACGAAGTCCGTTAACATTTGGCGGGAAAATAGAGTCCAACAGATGCCCGTTAGCCTTTCCAACGGGCATCCGTAGGAACGCTTGAAAAAAATAAAAAAATAAAACTTTTAAAACTAAAAATATTTTTAAAATAAAAAGTTTTTAATTAAAATATTAAATTGTTCACAAAAAACTAAAAGTAAAACTACATTAATCTACCCTATTACATTTCGTTTAAATCGGCAGGGTCGATATCGTCTTTATGATCGCCATCACCTCGAGATGGCGTTGCATCTGAATCGGGACCCGGTTCTGGCTGCTGCGGCGTTGATCCCCTCCCTTGCCCCATCAACTCGATGACGCTCTCCAAGTGCTGAACTTTGGCTTC
>CM071867.1:23521331-23550698 GCA_036759665.1 Gynandropsis gynandra
GGATCCGCCGTTGTTGCGAAAAACTCTCTTGCACTACGGGAGGTACCGTCGTGGCGTCATCGACGATATCCTTTTGAAGCGCCTCGAGACCGTATAGACGTCCCTTATACGGTCTCACCGACTACAAGAAAAACAAAAGTAACGTTAGATTTAACACATTATTTTATTAATAATCGAGAAATAAAATAATAAACTTTTACCTCTAAATAAATTTTCTCATTTTGTAAAGGTCTGAGTTCGTCGGGGCTTGAACCACAAGCTTGAAATTGTTGTGTGATCTTCTCAGTCACAGCTTGCATGGTTCGCTCCGCTCGAAGATCGACGAGTTCGGGTTCGTCGACCTCTTCCCCGACAACGGGCTTGTTCTTGGCATGGGTTTCTAATACCAGCTCAAGAAGAGTCGGTTCTCTTCCTATTCGTTGCATCTATAATACAAAATAAATGTAGTTAGATAAATATTTAAATAAACAAAAAATTTAAATAAAGAATGCCCGTTGAAATCTTAACCAAAGGGTTAATGCCTAATGCAAGTGCTTACAATTTTGTTATTTTTTTCATATTATAATAGTTAGATGTTATGAATTATGATTTCATAATTATAATTCATTTAATTTCGATGTCTATTATCGAACGAAAAAAACCCCTCTTAAACTGAATCACCGTCTGGATTCCAATTCCCGGTTCTGGCGGTGAAACAGTTTCAGAAAGGTGTGTTAGGTTCGACATTAGACATTGAGATATTTGTCGAAACTATTATTTGAGGTAACTCTAGGTTTACATTCGGCATCTTTGCGTCTATTATCGAACCTAAACGCCCCTCTTAAACTGAATCACTGTATGGATTCCTTTTCTCGGTTCCGACGGTGAAACAGTTTCAGAAGGGTGTTTTAGGTTCGACATTAGACATTGAGATAATTGTTATTGATGATTTGAGGTTACTCTAGGTTTACATTCGACATCTTTACGTCTATTATCGAACCAAAAGACCTCCCTCCTAAACTGAATCACCGTCTGGATTCCTTTTACCGGTTCCGGCAATGAAACAGTTTCAGAAAGGGGTTTTAGGGTCGACATTAAGATATTTGAGGTAACTCTAACTTTACAATCGACATCTTTATATCTATTATCAAATTCAAAACAACCTTATAAACTGTAACACCATCGGGAATCCTTTTCCCGATCCCGGCGGTGAAACAGTTCATAATAGTTATTTTGGATTCAACAATAGATATTAAGATGGTTGTAATTGATGATTTGGGATAACCCTAGGTTACGATATAAATAGCAAATATCCCAACGGATGCCCGTTGGAAATAGCAACGGATGACCGTTGCTCCTGCGCGGTAATTTAATTCGACAGTTGAACCCCGAAATTCACAATATCAACGGGCATCTGTTGCTAATTCTAATAGGCATCCATTAGACGGTGCAACGGACGCCTGTTGAAATCCTTTTCCCCGGTTTCTAACGGACCTTCCAACGGACGAGGCCAACGGAAGTAATCCGTTACACTCCGTTAAAAATCGCGACGGATTGCAACGGAAATTGCAACGGATAATATCCGTTACCATTATGTTGGAATTTGTAACGGATTGCAACGGATTTTTGCCCGTTGAAAATTTCACCAAATCCGTTAAAATCCGTTGGTAAGTGTTTCCAACTGACGGATCCGTTGCCCCGTCCGTTGGAAACTGCGCGTTCTTTTGTAGTGATCCGTCACAACTTTCACGGTTCTTTTCGCTCGAAGGTCGACGAGTTCAGGTTTGTCGCCCTTTTCCCCGACAACCGGTTTCTTCTTGACGTTGGTTTTCACTACCAACTCAAGAAGAGTCGGTTCTCTTCCTATTCGTTGCTTATGTAATATAATATAAATATATTAATATAAAAATTGTAAAAAACAAAAAATTTAAATATTAAAAAAATTACCAATTCTTGCTTCCTCCTCGAGAATAATTTTGATCCCAAAGTATGGCGATGTAGACCATCTCCAAGAGCCTTCTCGCCTTACCGACATTTTTTGGCTCTCTTGCTCTTGGGCTTGAAGTCTTCAGAATCCCAATGTTGAATAAGTTGATTGAAGACGTTATTCGTTGCCCATGTCGGTTTGCGATTCTTGAAGTAGTAGTTGCGCTTGGCGTTGTTCATCATCAAGCGCATGCGAGCCTGCATGTCGCACATCCAAGCCGTGTAGATGCGCGACGTATCCTTCTTCTGCCATCTGTATGCGTGCTGCAAAATAAATTATAATGAGTTAGTTAAGAACATATAGAATAATCATTTAAATAAAAGATTTATTTCAAAACCACTTACGATGAAGGTATACCACCATCGGTGACGTATTACTTTTGGCGTAACTTGCAAAGAATAATAGAGTTGGTCCTGTAAGGACCCTTGGATGATGCTGTTGTTCGTATGTTTTAGAACACCATCCACGTCAAACCTGCACATTAAAATTAAATATTTAGATAACATCTATAAATTACAACAATATAAATGCAAATAATAGTAAATTTTACCATAGCGTCCTGACAGGACGATCGGGATCGATAATTTGAAGGGTATGATGCCCATCGAAATTATCGATTAAGGAGTCGATATCCACCATATCGTCCTCTTCATCAAATATCGGTGGTACCGATATTGGTGAAGGAGGGCGATATGGTGGTGGAGACGGGGGTGGGGCTCCCGCTGAACCAACCAATATATCTCCCGAACTTATGAATCGTCTAGCCCTCATTTTAATGTTTAGTGTTTGTAAGTGTGATTGTTGTGTGTGAGAGGAAGTATTTGAGAGGATTTGAAGTTTTGGGTTTGTTTTGAAAATGAATCTGTTCAGCAGTATATATGCAAAAATTTCCAACGGGGATCCATTGGAAATTCTAACGGATGTCCGTTGGAAAAGCTGTCAACTCAATGAACGCAATTAAGTGGCGTGATGTTATGTTTCTCTAACGGGCATCCGTTGGAATTTCTAACGGATGCCCGTTGAAGATACGTGTTCCCGAGGCAACGGACGACAAAACGACGGTTATCTCCCTTTGCAACGGGCATCCGTTACAATTTGCAACGGATGCTCGTTGTAAATTATCGTAGACTAGGTAGTCATGATTACACTTTGCAACGGGCATCCATTGGAAATTTGTAACGGATGCCCGTTAATATTTCTTAACGGATGCCCATTGAAAGTGTTTAACAGTCATCCGTTAAAGCCTTCTAACGGATGCCCATTAGAATAGTTTTAATGGGCATCCGTTACAAATTTTTAACAGATACCCGTTAGAATTGTGGAAAACTTAGAAATTTTTCTAAGTGTCGAAGGCGATTTCGTGTTCCAATGGGAATTCGTTAACATTTCCAACATATGCCCGTTTGTATTAGATCATATGAAGTTATAAAAACATTGCACATCATTTATATATTCTTCAATTGTATTTACATTTCGATTGTTCGATTGAATTACACGTTTATATGTTCTTTGATTCTTCATTTACATTGTACATCATCTACATTACACATCAATTACATTACACATTATTGTATTTACAGTTCTGCTTTAGTAGATTCATCGATTGGTGAGTCTTACTTTTTATTGTTCATTGAATTCATCGCCGTTTTCATATTCAGTATCTTCCGGTTCAACATCTTCATAATCGCGTATGAATTCTCTATCTATGACAGTTCTTCCGAGAATCTCCTCGCGATTATCTGTATCAATTAAACAAATAGGCTGCGGATGATCGGGTTGCAACGGATCTTCTTTTTCATCTTAGCTTATAATTACTCATGACTTGATCTTTACTACGACCCACCACTCCTCTTTTTGATGTTTCAATGTTGTTGGATATTGCACATAACATACTTAATTTGCTTGATCTATTGTGATGAATGGATCATATTTACCATATTGTCGTATCATATTGATGTCAATTCCTCCCCAACAGTTTTTCCGTATTCCACGTCCTACGGTTGGATCAAACCACTGACATTTAAAAATCATTAACTTCAACCTAATGAGACCGAGATATTCCATGTGTAGGATTTGGTACAAAATGTTGTAGAAGTTATCACCCGCTATTTCACTATTAATGCAAACGCCGTAATTGTAAGTTCTTCTATGTTTTCTGTGTTCGTACGTGTGGAACGTGTAGCCTCGAGTAAATAAAATTGGCCAACACATAACATTTTGTATAGAACCATAGCCAAATCTTTTAGCCATGTTGAAAGTCTTTCATCAGAACATTTCACCTGTATAACATACAAACGAATGAATACTTTTAATAACTGCAATTAATTTTAATAGACTTGTACACGAGTACATACGTAATCTCTCAACCACGAGCCATAATGTTGAACTTTCATGTCTATGAGTTCATTTGCGTTTAGATGAGGATATGTACCAAGTAATTTTTCATCAAATATCATGTATAATGAAAATACGTTAATATTGTATATATATACATATATATTTAGAATATTGAATAATATTGTTTTTTACCTTTCGAACGGTAATAACTCTTTAACAATTTAGTAACATGTATGTGTGGTCGTGATTATACTCCTCTAGTGTTAACCAATATTCCTCGGATTTACCTCATGTACGTCCAATCGGTGTAAACATCTCAGGAATTGTGCCAAACCGCGGATTATATTGATACATATAGTTTGTGTGATCATCTGTTACACGTTGTTCTTTCGTCTGAATATGTGACTCGAAATAAAATATGCTGAAATATGTGATTTCTTATAAGAAGTACTGTTTGACAATGGATCTTTCAACCGCTGGTTTGTTTTCTACTTTTTTCTTTAAATGAAAGAAAAACCTTTCGAAATGATACATCCATCTGAATTAACTGGGCCACCGAATATTGCCTCATCCGGTAAATGTATTAGCAAATATTCCTTGACATCGAAGAATGAAGGCGGAAATTTTGTTTAATGAACATAATACTTCAGAGATATTGTTTTTCACTAATTCCAAGTCATCTTTTTTTAAATTTCTTGAGTATATATCTCTGAAAAATGTATGCTGATTCCGCATAGCACATCGTGAACATTCTGTGGCAAGAGCTCAGCAAATGCAATTGGAATGAATCGTTGCATAAAAACGTGACAAGCGTGACTTTTCAGCCCGATCAGCCTCGAACCAAATATATCCACACTCCGAACAATGTTCGATGTATATCCATCTGGAAACTTAACGTCTTCTTTTAACCACTTTAATAATGTTGTTTTCGCTAGTCCAGACAATCTGAATACTGGGACAGGTGACATTCCATCTGTTAATTCCAATTCAGGTCGTCGGCATATTATCTTCAAAACTTTTCTTGATTGTATAATATCCTTAGTTTTACCCGCCACATTCAAAACAATATTGATGATGTTATCGAGAAAGTTCTTTTCGATATGTATAACATCTAAATTATGACGTGATATCAATGATTTCCAATATGGTAGATCCCAAAAGATACTACGTTTATACCAAATATGCCATTCACCTTAACCTTTACGTTTACGATGCCCACGATCTCCACCGCATTCTACCGATTCTTGTAAATCGCACAATGTGTTCAATCTTTCGTAAAGACTTTGTGCCTCTTTTTTTGTACAACATTCTTTCGAATATGTTTTTTTTTATCTCTCTAGAAAGTATGTCCACGAGGAAGAAATCTTCTATGACAATCAAACAACCATGGTTTCTTACCATGTCCTACTCGAAATGAATCTGTATCCTCCATACAATATGGACATACTAATCTCCCATGCGTGCTCCATCCAGATAACATTCTACAGGCAGGAAAGTCGCTAATTGTCCAACACAAGACCGCTTTCAATGTAAAAGTTTGCTTTGTACTCACATCATAAGCAAGAATTCCTTCGTTCCACAAATGTCTTAATTAATGAATCAAGGGCTGAAAAAAGACATCGAAACTTTTCTTAGGATGTTCTGATCCTGGAATCAGCAACGTCAGAAACATTACCTCTCTTTTCAAACACATATCGGGAGGCAAATTATAAGGAGATAAAATCACCGGCCACAGAGCATATTGACTCCAGATTGTCTATATGGACTAAAACCATCGGTGCAACAGCAAAGATAAACATTTCTCGTTTCATACACGAACTCGAGAAATATTTTATTGAAATCTTTTCAAGCCTTACCATCCGATGGATATTGCATTATACCTTCGCCCGTCAAGTGTTCTTCGTGCCATCTCATTGCCGCAACGTTTTTTTTTCGATTCAATAACCTTATCAACCTATTTGTTACACGCATATAGAACATTTTCTTGTATGGTACATATTTACGTGAAGATGTTTTTTTAGCCGAAATCTGTTTGCCCCGCAAAACTTGTATTCCAACAAGTCTTTATCATTTCCCCAAAACAACATGCATTTGTTTCTAAAAACATAAATTTTCTCATGTGGCATTCCCAAATCTTTTAACACATTCTTTGTTTTTTGGTATGTCTCAGGAGCTTGATTATTTTCCGGTAAGTATTCACGCATGGTTTTGCAAAATGAGTCCATGCAATTTTCACCATCATTGTAGTCTGTTTTTATATTCATGAATCTTGAAGATAAAGATAAGCGGAACAGACCTTCACGAAAACCTTCATATATAGGTTGTTTCGCCGAATCCAATAGGTTGAAGAATCAGCGTGCATCGATGTTCGGCATCTCTTCACGCGTTTGTTCATGAACAACTCCAGGAAAAGCATCTGACACGATTTCCACATATGGATTGATCGTTGATGGTTCATAAATAACTTCTTCATTTCTTTCAAGTTGTGCTTCTTGCACAATATCTCTAACGCTGTAATATTCGTCGTGGACAAACCAAATTTCGTAATTTTCAACGCCTTGTAAAGATATTTGCAAACAATTTCTTGACTTCGATACTTCATGTTTTTGCATTTTTTGCATGGACATAACATTGTCCCGCGTTCTTGACACAAAGGTTGCAAGTTCACGTGAATTTATTCCATTGGTAATCCTTGAAATTAACAATTTCAACGACCATATGTTACAATTGCCAACGGACATCCATTACAAAGTGCAACGGATGACTGTCGACCTTTTTTTGTGAATTTCTAATGGGGTTCCAACGGACTTTGGCAATGAAAGTTATCCGTTGAATGCCTGTTAAACTTAGTGACGGATTGCAATGGACGGTAGCAACGGTAACTGTCCGTTAATCATCCGTTGAACTTTGCGATGGATTCAACGGATTCCGGTCTGTATGAATTTATTGTGTATCCGTTACAATCCGTTGGTAATGGTCATCAACGGACGGATCCGTTGCCCCGTCCATTACAATTGCCGTATTTTTTTGTAGTGGTTATCAACAGATATCCGTTGGAAAT
Organism: Gynandropsis gynandra; assembly: GCA_036759665.1. NCBI lineage: Eukaryota > Viridiplantae > Streptophyta > Magnoliopsida > Brassicales > Cleomaceae > Gynandropsis > Gynandropsis gynandra. Next base: position 23,528,696 of record CM071867.1, read on the forward strand.
AAAATGGCGGAACTTTAAACTAATCAAACGGATACCCGTTGAAAATATTGAAGATTTTCATTGGGTGTCTGTTGATCATCTCACGAAAAAAATTAAAAAAAATTAAAAAAAATAAAAAATTTGAAAAAAGTTTAATATAGATAAAATTTATACGAAACCAAAAAACTAGTTTATTACATGTGATCTACACATGTACTGCCGTCTTCATCCCCGTGCTCGCCAACGCCTTGTGAAGAGTTGCATCGAAGTCGATGATCGGTTTTTGTCTCGACATTGGTTCCCCGGTTGGTGGTGGTGGCTGATACGCTCGAGCGGTCAGCAAATCGATGATACTCTCCATGCGACACATTTACGCTCGCGTATCTCGAACCTCAGATTGTGTTCATTGAAGAGTATCTTGCATTGTTTGAAGTGTACGGTCGACTTGCTCGATACGACATTCTTGCGTTTAATCCAGAAATAATTCATGTATATAATTCACTTAAACATGAAATCAAAGTAGGTGATAAAGTAGCCGGAAGACATGGAAATAATGGTATCATTTCAAAAATTTTGTCTAGATAAGATATGCCTTATTTGCAAGATGGAAGACCTGTAGAAATGGTCATCAATCCATTAGGAGTACCCTCACGAATGAATGTAGGATAAATATTTTAATGCTTACTTGGGTTAGGATGAAGCCTGCTAGATAGACATTATCGAATAACCCTTTTGGATGAGATATATGAACAAGAAGATTCGAGAAAACTAGTGTTTTCTGAATTATATGAAGCTAGTAAGCAACCAGCGAATTCATGGGTATTTGAACCCGAATATCGAAGAAAAAACATAATATTTGATGGAAGAATAGAAGATCCTTTTGAATAGCCTGTGATAATAGAAAAACCTTATATCTTGAAATTAATTCATCAAGTTGATGATAAAATACATGGATGTTGTAGTGGACATTATGAATTTGTTACACTATAACCCCTTAGAGGCCGGTCCAAGCAGGGGGACAACGAGTCGATGAAATGGAGGTTTGGGCTATAGAGGGGTTTGGTGTTGCTCATATTTTACAAGAGATGCTTACTTATAAAGCTGATCATATTAGAACTCGCCAAGAAGTACTTGGTACCACTATCATTGGAGGAACAATACCTAAACCAGAAGATGCTCTAGAATATTTTCGGTTACTTGTTCGAGAACTACGACCTTTGGCTCTGGAACTGGATCATTTCCTTGCATCTGAGAAGAATTTCCAGATTAATATGAAGGAAGTTTAATCATAATGAATCAAAATTTTTCTTACATGATCGATCGGTCAAAACGTTAACAACTTTTGAATTGGATCAGTTTCTCCTCAGCAAATAAGTGCTTGGACCACTAAAATATTACCTAATGAAGAGATAGATGGAGAAGTGACAAAACCCTAGCTATACTTTTTCATTACAAAACCAATAAACCGGAAAAAGAAGGATTATTTTGTGAAAGGATTTTTGGGCCTATAAAGAGTGGAATTTGCGCTTGTGGAAATTTTCGAGTTATCGAAGATAAAAACAAAGACCCGAGATTTTGTGAACAATGTGGAGTTGAATTTGTTGATTCTCGGATATGAAGATATCAAATGGGATACATAAAACTGACATGTCTTGTAACTCATGTATGGTCTTTGAAACGTCTTCCTAGTCATATTGCGAATCTTTTAGATAAACCTCTTAAAGAATTAGAAGGCCTAATACACTGCGATGTGGGACTTGATCAAAATTCTTATTTTAGAGATTAGGAATGAAAAACTCTCATCCTTTTCAATCAACTTGTGATGTCCTCGATCCGAGATATCTCTTGTAAAAGAGTAACTTGAAGCTCAAAATTGTGGGTGTATTTAATACTCCCAAAAATAGAAAAAAAGCGATTGGTCTATGGTTTATTTATTAAAACAAAATCACATAGAAATTTATAGTCGTACCTCATAAAAAGAAGACCTCTTTGTAGAATTAACCAGTCCCTTTTCTTTCTAAAAGACATGAAATTTTCTTTTTATATTCAAGTAAAGAAATATGTCACGGTTGGAGAAATCTATACATGACATATATGCTTTAAGGACATTGTAGCATAATAGTCGAGGTAACGCAGGACCTAAAAGATCAAATGGAACAATACATAGACAAGTAAATCACGTATGAATTCTAGGGCATTCATTTCATTTAAGGCGCAAAGTGTATAAAGGTATTCCGGCATGCACCATAAGGAGTACCGTCGTGGCGTTCTCGATGATATTTTTTGTAACGAGCCTAGATCATATAGATACCCCTTATATGGTCTAATAGATTGCAATATAAAATATATTAAAGTTAATGTAGCGTTATAAAATATTTATATATTTAAATAATTATTCTAACAATGATGTTATTATATACCTCTAAATAAATTTGTCTTTTTACGAAGGACTAAGATAGTCGGGAGGTGAATCGATGGTTTGTGATTGTCGTGTGATCTTTTCCATCACATCTTTCACCGTCCGTTCTGCCCAAGGATTGACCAGCTCAGATTCAACATCTTCCCCGATAATGGATTTCTTCTGACATGAGTCACTACAACCAGCTCAAGAAGAGTCAGTTGTCTTCCCATCCTCTACATATGTTACATTATAGTAATATGATCAGTTAACAATTTTATATAACAATAAATTTAAATTGTTAATATAAATAATATTTACCAATAATTTTTTATTTTCAGAAATGACTTCGATCCCGAGGTATGACGATGTAGACTATCCCCGGGAACTTTCTCGCCATACCGATATTTTTTGGCCTTGAAGTGCTCCAAATCCCAATGTTGTACTAGTTGGTTAAAAATATCGTTCGTTGCCCATGTCGGTTTGGCATTCTTCTTGTTCATCATCAAGTGCAACCGAGCTTGCATATCGCGCATCCAAGCTGTATATAATCGTTGTGTATCCTTCTTCCACCATTTATATGCACGCTGTAAAAATAAATTTCAATAAATTAATTTATTAGTAAAAGTACATACAATTTTAAAATAAATTTTATACTAAATATGCTTACGATAAATGTACACCAGGTGGCGTATAACTTCTGGTGTCATAACCAGATGTAATACAGTCGATCTTATAACGAACCTTGGGAGATGTTGTAGTTCGTGTGTTTAAGAACATCATTCACATCAAACCTACACGTATAAACAAAATAATTAGATAATATTTATAATTAATTACAATATCAGTATTTATAAATATATAATATCTTACCATATCGTTCCATCAAGACGTTCAAGATCATAATAGGGATGGAGGAACGCTCGTTGAAACTATCTATCAAAGCATTAATATCCACCATATCATCTTCTTCATCAAATATCGGTGGTGCCGTCGATATAGGTGAATGAGGCCAATATGGTGACGAGGCTCCTGCAGAACCTACCAACATTCCACTGTGACCGATAAATCGTCGAGCTCTCATTGTTTTTAAGATTTTAGAAATTACTTTTGAGAGAAATTGATATTTTGGTTTTGAGATTGTGTTGAAAATGTCATGTTCAACGATTAAAATAAAGAATTTTCCAACAGACATTGTTTACCAATGTCACCTCAACGGACGCAATTAAGTTACATGATTGTTGGTTTTTCAACATCTATCTGTTGAAATTGCCAAACGATGCTCGTTGGACCCGTGTGTTCTCGAGGTAACGAACAACGTAAATGACTGTACATCTTAGTTCCAATGGGCATCAATTGTAAATTTCAGTGGATGCTTGTTGGAACTATACAACGAGGGTACTAGGCGTAGTATAGTCATGATGACAGTTTTCAACGGGTATCTGTTGCTCATTACCAATGGAGATCCATTGCAAGCTACCAACGAGCATCCATTGTAATTATATCAATGGGCATCCGTTGCCATTATCAACGGATGCTCGTTGAAATTTGAGAAAACCTTGAAATTTTTCTAAGTATCGTACATAATTAAACTGTACAACGGGTTTCCAATCCATTTCCAATAGATGCGCGTTGAAAATTGAATATGTGATGTCAAAAACAATTTACAAAAGTTTGATATTACAATTATAAAATTCATATTTTTTATTCATCTCATTCTTCGATTAGCGAGTATTCCTTCAATTGTTCAGTGAATTCATCACCATGATCATGTTCTGCATTTTCCGTTTCAACGTCTTCATAATCGCGGATCTCCCGTGCGTACTCAATTCAGATAACATTCCATTGGAAGAAAAGTCGCTAATTGTCCACAACAAGACCACTTTCAACGTGAAATTTTGCTTCGTACTCACGTCATAAGCAAGAATTCCATCATTCCACAAATATTGATAACGTCTATTTTGTTATAGTATTTTATTCCATTTTCATAGTTAGTTTAATCATTCATTTAGACTTTACCGAGCATTAAGCATCATTTTGTCCTTTCTAGTGTTTTCTCGTGTTATTGCAGGAAATGAAATACCGGGATACAAATACGAGTAAATGAAGCAAAACTAAGCAAAACCACTCTCCTATCAACTATGCACGGTCAGCATCCATAGAATCATAAACCGGAGAAGAGAAGCAATGGCCGCTTACAAAAATGAAAACAATGGTCGCTTACAAAAATGGAAATTGTTGGCCTTTCGAACAAAATGGAAATGTATTGGCTGCCTACACAAAATGGAAGCATGGTTGGAGATTAGAAATGGAAACGAGTAGACGCAACCTACAAGAAATAGAAACCAGCCGCTGACCTTCAAAAATGAAAACTCATAGCCAAAGCTAAATGGAAGTAGGTGGCTGGAACAAAAATGGAAACTTTCGATGGCTGGAACAAAAATAAAAAAGTACGGTTCGAACATGAAAAGGAAACATGGGTTACATAAAATAGAAACAAGTTTCTGGAACAAAATGTAAACTTCCAATCGCCTATAAAAAATGGAAAGATAGCCTCCTACACAAGAATTGGAAACTGCAACCCTTGGAAATAGAAAATGGAAATGGCTGCTGGAACAATAAATGGAAACGCATGGACAAAAGAAAGAAGGCAGCCAACCAAAGAGGAAAGGATAGAAAAGAGAAGGAAACCATTGCTGCACAAGAGAAAAAGGAAAAACAAGCTGCTGAAGAAAATGGAACCTAAGTAAAAGGAAACGGGTAGTGAAGAGGAAAGGAGGACGAAAAGGAAAGGGTTGTAGAGCTTAGATTCGGAAGAATGAGAAAAGGAAAGAAAGGAAAGGGGAAAGAGGACGAAGGGGTCAAGAGGAAACCTGAATTTTCGGACAGAACACACACACACCACACAACACACACGAGAGAAGAGGAGAGAGAGCAGCACATCGAAAGGGTGGAGACGGGACGACGAACTCGGAACATGGAGAAGTTGTTGAAGACATCGGTAATAGAATAGGGAGGGATCTCATTCTTTATCTATGTTGAATAAAGATTTCTTTTGTGTTTTTATTTTCTAAGTCCATGTCCGAGAAGTTTAGTATCTACGGGCTAGAGAGATTTGCCGACATGTAATGAAGTTTTGTGCTTAATGCTTGGTGGTTCTGAATGCTTTTATTCTTGTACACCACTTGAATGAATTATTATGGTATTTGATCGTTTTCAGAATGATTGGTTGTTCTTAAAGCTTTTGTTCTTGCACGCTACTTGAATGAATAATTGTAGAAGTCTAATGAATCTACGCCAGGGGAATAGACTTTTGAACTTATCCATGATTTAGGATTTAATCAATTTAGAATCTACGCCAGTTTGGTTGATTGAATCTAGGGATTAGGATAGTAGTCTTAATGCATCTAGTGGGTGAGATTACTCAATCAGGAGATTTGTAGTACGCACGCTAGGTAGAGCACAAGTCTACATCACTCAGTTCATATATTAGAGCTTGAATAACTGAACTCGTGATAATATTAATACCAATGATCATGTTAGAACTTCATTGCATCATCGTGCATCTCTCGAAACTTGTGGTATTTAGTTAATTGAATTTAATCCGTTAATTAGTTAGTTTAGCTTCATTTGCATTCACACAGTTATTGATTTTACCGTCCCATTCATTAGTTTACTAGCTTTAGAGTTGCATCGATTCCCTTGTGTTCGACCGTGGTACTATACGATTGTATTCTTGCGGAAGAGTTAGTCTAGGTAATTATTAATTGAGATTAACCACATCAAATATCTTAATTCATGAATCAATGGCTGCAAAAAGACATCAAAATGTTTCTTCGGATGTTCTGGTCCTGGAATTAGCAACGTAAAAAATATTACTTGTCTTTTTCAAACACATATTGGGAGGTAAATCATAAGGAGGCAAAATCACCAGCCACAGAGAATATTGACTCCTATATTGTCCATATGGACTAAAACCATCGGTGCACATGCAAAGATAAACAGTTCTCGTCTCATACGCGAACTCAGGAAAATATTTCATGGAAATCTTTCCAAGCCTTACCATCCGATGAATGTTGCATTATCCCTTTGCTCGTTGAGTGTTCTGCATGCCATCTCATTGCCATAAAGTTTTTTTCAATTTAAATAACCTTCTTAACCTGTTTGCAACAGACATATAGAACCATTTTTGTACGATATATATTTATGTGAAGATGGTTTCTTTGGACGAAATCTTCTTGCACCGCAAAATTTGTATTCCACCATGTCTTTATCATTTCCCTAAAACAACATGTGACTGTTTCTACAAACATCAATTTTCTCATGTGGTATTCCCAAATCTTTTAAAACATTCTTTGTTTCGTAGTATGTCTCGGGAGCTTGATTAATTTTCCGGTAAATATTCATGCATGGTTTTGCAAAATGAATCCATGCAATATTCAACAACATTGTAGTATGTTTTTATTAGACTTATCAATCGTGATGACAAAGATAAACGAGACTGACCTTCACGATAACCTTCATATATAGCTTGTTTCGCCGAATCCAATAGGTTGAAAAATCGGCGTGCCTCGATGTTCGACATCTCTTCATGTGATTGTTCATGAACAACTACAGGAAAGCATCTGACACCATTTCCACATATGGATTGGTCGTCGATACTTCATAAACAACTTTTTCATTTCTTTCTATTTCGTGCGCTTCTTGCACAATATTTTTAACGCCACAATTTTCACCGTGAAATACCCAAATTTTTTAATTCCCTAAGAAACCCACCTTGTAAAGATATTTGCAAACAATTTTTGACTTCGATACTTCATTTTTGCATCTTTTGTAGGGACATAAAATTGTCCTGCGTTCTTGACACAAAGTTTGAATCGAAGCAAAACTCATGAAATGCTCTAGTCCGTGTAAGAATTCTTGAGTAACTTCTTCGGTTTCGTGATCTTTTCTTCTATACATCCACTCTCTCGATCTATATATATCTCTTTTTGAAGAAGACGATATTTTTGAAAATATATTCGTTTGTTGATAGCTTGGTGGTAGAAGTCTTGTTTTCGATCATTAAATAGTATTTTATTCAACGGACATCCCTTAGAAATCTCAACGAATTCCGGTTGACAATATTCAACGGATGTCGGTTGAAAATTCATGTTGGTATATTCCAACGAAAACCTCAAAAATTACAATCAACGGGCATCCGTTGCCATTTTCAATGGATTGCAACAAATAGTTTTTGTTGATCATTCTAGGGCATCTGTTGGCATTCGTTGGAAAGTATCATCAACAAACGGATCCGTTGATCCGTCTATTTAAAAGCCCGTATTTTTTTAGTGTGTATTCTCAATATATATCAGTTCTTACGAGAATCTTCTCCCTATTGTCTATATCAATCAACTATATCGACTCGGGGTGATCGGTTTGCATCGGATCTTCTTTTTTGTATATGTTTATAACTTCGCACAGTTTTATCTTAACCATGGCCTATCACTCTTCTCTTTGATGTTTCAATATTTTTGGATAGTGCACGTAACATACTTAACCTGCTTGATCTATTGTAATGAGTGGATCATACTTTTCATATTATCGTGCCGGGTTGATGTCAATTTATTCTCTTCGCGTACTATGTTCTACGATTGGGTCAAACCACTGACATTTAAAAAACATTTTCTTCAATCCAACAAGACCAAGATATTCCACCTGTAGAATTTGGCGCAAAATTTTGTAGAAGTTATCATCCTCTATTTCATTAATAAGACAAACAGCGTAATAGTACATGCTTCTATGTTTTTAGTGTTCATAAATGTGGAATGTGTATCCTTGAGTAAACAAAATTGGCTAACACAATATATTTCTTGAAGGACCATTACCCAAATCTCTTAACCAGGTAGGATGTCTCTTATTGGAAACTTTGACCTATATAAGATAAAAATGAATAAATACTTATAACATAACATTTTTACGTATATATATACGGAGATACATGTACTTACGTAATCTCTCAACCACGAGCCATAATGTTGAAATTTCATTTTGTGTGTTCATCTGCATTTAGATGATGATATCTACTCATTACTTCTTCATTAAATATCATGTAATAAAAATATGTTAACACATATACATACATATATATATATATATATATTTAATTTTAAAAATCGATTGTCATCGTTTTGTACCTTTCATAAGGTAATAGCCCTTGACAATTTAGTAATACATATGTGTGGACGTGATTATACTCCTTTGGTAGTAGCCAATATCCTTCGGATTCCCCTCATGTACGTCTTATTGGTGTAAAGATCTCAGAAATTGTATCGAATTGAGGATTATATTGATATCGATATTTTATATGATCTTCTCCTGAGCGTCTTTATTACGTCGGAATATGTGACTTAAAATAAAATATACTGAAATATGTGATTTTTTCTACAAGTATTGTTTAATAATTGATCCTTCAACCACTACTTTGTTTTTATCTTTTGCTTTTGATGAAAGAAAAATCTTTCAAAAGGATACATCAATCTGAATTGAATTGGGCCACCAAGTATTGCCTCATCTAGTAAATGTATGAGAAATGTTCTATGTTATCGAAGAAGGAAGGTGGAAAAACTTTTTCCACAGAACATAAAATTTTAGATAGATTTCTTTTAATAACTCTAAGTCTTCCCCTTTTAAATTTCTTGAACATATATCTCTAAAAAATATGCTAATTCAACATAGCACATCATGAACATTTCCTGGTAAAAGCTTAGCAAATGCAATTGGAGTGAGTCGCTGCATGAAAACGTGACAATCACGACTTTTCAACCCGGTCAACCTCGAACCTACAATGTCCACACACCGAGCTATGTTTGATGCATATCCATCTGGAAATTTAACTTCTTCTTTTAACCACTTTAACAATGTGGTTTTCGCTAGCCCAAACAACTTGAATATTGGATAGATACCCTTTTCATCTTGTAACTCTGACGTAGGTCTTCGACATATTGACTCCAAATCATTTTGATTATATATTATCCTTTATTTTCTCTATCACATTCAAAACATATTGATGATGTTAACGAAAAAGTTTTTTTCAATATGTATAACATCCAAATTATGATCAAGATCAATGATTTCCAATATGGTAACTCCAAAAAATACTATTTTTATACCAGTTATGCAATTCAACATAGTCTTTTTGTTTTTCGATGCCCACGATTTCCAGTGCATTCTAACGATTTTTGTAAATCTCCCATCATGTTTAATCGGTCGTAAAAGATTTATATTTCTGTTTGCATGCACAGTGCCTCTTCTTTTTGTACCACATTCTATCGAATATGTTTTTTTATCTTCTTGAATTAATGTCCACAAGGAAGAAATCTTATATAACAATCAAACCAATAAGGTTTCTTCCCATGTACTAGTCGATATGAATATGTGTCCTCCATACAATATGGATATCCCAATCTCCCGTGCGTGCTCTATCTAGATAACATTCCATAGATAGAGAAGTCTCTAATTGTCCATAACAAGACCACTTGAAATGTGAAAATTTTCTTTGCACTTACTTCATAAGCAAGAATTACATTGTTCCATTAATCTCTTAATTCATGAATTAAGGGCTGAAAAAAACATTAAAACATTTTTCGGATGTTCTGGTATCAATATCAGAAACATTACTTATCTTTTCAAACACATATCAGGAGGCAAATTTTAGGGAGACAAAATCGTCGACCATATACAATATTGACTTTCAAATTATCCATATGGAATAAAACGATCGGTGCACATGCAAAGATAAATATTTCTCGTTTCATATGTGAATCCAAGAAATATTTCATTGAAATCTTTCCAAGCCTTATCATCTGATAAATATTGCATTATCTCTTTCCCCGTCGAGTGTTCTATGTGTCATCTCATTGTTGCAACGGTTTTTTCGATTCATATATAGGTTGTTTCACCGAATCCAATAGGTTGAAAAATCGGAGTGTCTCATTATTCGAAATCTAAGTTGATCAAAATACAAGGAAAAGCATCTGATACCATTTCCACACATGGATTGGTCATCGATGTTCCATAAAGAACTTCATTTCTTTCTACTTCCTGTGCTTCTTGTGCAATATCTCTAACGCCATAATTTTCACCATGAAATAATCTAATATCGTAATTCTTTATGAAACTCACCTTATAAAGTTGTTTGCAAACAATTTTTTGACTTTGATACATCATGTTTTTGCATATTTTGCAAGGACATAATAGTGTCATGTGTTCTTGACACTAAGGTTGCATCGATGCAAAACTTATAAATTGCTCCAATCCGTGTTAGAATTCATGAGTAACTTCCTCGGTTACGGGATCTTGTCTTCTATACATCCATTCTCTCGATCCGTATATATCTCTATTTGAAGAAGACAATATTGTTTGAAAATATATTTTGTATTGATGGCTTGATGGTAAAAGGTTTGAGTTTGACCAATAAATAGTGAATTTTCCTACCCATTGATAATACCAACGGATACTTGTTGAAACACAACATTGAATTATTCCGACGGTAGCCTTGAAATTCAAAACATTCCAACGGACATCCATTTAACGTCACAATGGATGCCCGCTCATAATACAACGGTCATCTGTTGGACTAAAAAGGCAGTTTTCAACGGTTCTTCAAAGAAATTGTAACCATGTTTGCAACAGATGTTATTTGTTGCTCATCCGTTACGATCCGTTTGAATCCCCCGTTGATATTTGATTTTTTGTAGTGTTGATTGATATTAATATTATAAAGTATATAAATTATATAGTAAAATTATTATATAGTATTTATAACTAAGAATCATTTTCAAGACTCTTAATTTTTTTATTGATTATGATAAATGTCATTAATTTTGAACTCTTATCAATCATAAAAGATTATATTATTTACTATGGTGTTTTAAAACCTACATAACTTGATTACTTTTCATCGCACGTCGAATTATAAATATAAAATATTAATTATATTTATATAAACTTAGCAACTAATTAAATTTTAAATAAATAATCTTTTAATATATTTATTTGAATATAAATATATACATCTAAATAGTTTATCTATGAATGTTTTGAATGTTGTCAATTCTTGTATAAGTATGTCAAATTATTTTATTTTAGAAAAAAATATCAATTTTCTTGATTTCACATGGGTTTCAAATTTTCTTGAATACAATAAAGTTGTACTTCTCATTTGGGAATCTCAATTTTTTTAATGTAAGTTTGTTGTTAGGGGCCAATAATAAATAATAAAAATTGTTGTATATGTAAATAAAATAATAATACCATTTATTTATACTTTTTCAAATACCTTTATAAAAAGAAAGGTGAGAAAAAACTAAAACCGAAGAACAAATCGCAACAATTGACAACCTCCATTTCCATCTCTATCCCACCACCATTAACTCTTATTTTCACACATCGAAATGCTCATGCTAGAGACATAACGACATGACATGGGTTTCCGGTCGTTAGCCACGCCGCGAAAGTTGATGGGGTTTCTATCCCGCTTCTAGAGCGTATTGGTGCTTAAGACCTCAAGGATTTAACTCCATCATCGAAGTCGTATCCATCAGTAACTCAGCTCCTCCTGCGAAAACCATTAGCGGATCTTTTCCAATGGGGGAGACAATAGGCGCAGACACAGAGGAGAACACGGTCGTTGTCTCTGGTAAGTTTTTGTCATCTGATTCTAGGATGAGATGCTCTAGGAGCGGGATGAGACGTCCGTCACTCGTAACTCAGCTCATCCCCTCAAAAGACACTAGCGTAGCGCAATACTTGAGGTGGAAATAGTCGGAGACAGAGGAGAACAACAAATGTTAATAAAAATCCACCGAAAACAGTACTAGTAACTCAGAGATCCTATCAATAACTTAATTCCTTTTTCAAGTTATACATTAAAAATGTTAATAAATCCACTAAAAACCATATCAGTAACATAGAGATTATATCAATAATAGGGCAACAGATCCGTTCGTTGATATATTTGAAAAGGATTGCAACATATTTGAGAACTTATCAACGACCCAATGTCCGTTGGAAACCGTTGACATTGTAATGGAAGATCAACAGATAGTATTTGTTGCAAATTTATTCATGGATCCGTTGGTAGATTTTTTATAACGAACAAAAAGATCAAAAGGATGACCGTTACAAATGCAACCAAGTATCCGTTGATATGTACGATGGATGTCTGTTAGAAAGTTTAGAATTTTAAGGCTGTCGTTGGAATAATCCAACGTGTATTTAAACGGTCATCAATTGGTATTTCCAATGGTCTTCTGTTGGTATTTCCAACGCATGACCATTTGAATATGCACTATTTATATATCAAACCTGAAGTGTTTACCCTCAAGCCATTAAAAAATATATTTTCAAAAAATACCGTATTATTTAAATAAAGATATATACAGATCAATAGAGTGGATGTATAGAAGAAAAGATTTGGTAACCGAGAAAAATTCTCAAAACTATTACCGGATTGGAACATTTCATGAGTTTTACGTCGATGCAACCTTTATGTCAAGAACGCGGGACAATGTTATGTCCCCGCAAAAGATGCAAAAACATGAAGTATTGAAGTCAATAAATTTTTTGCAAACACCTTTACAAGGTGGGTTTCGTAGAAAATTACGAAATTTGGTTATTTCATGGTTAAAGTTGTGGCATTAGAGATACTGTGCAAGAAGCACAAGAAATGAAAAAAATGACAAAGTTCTTTATGTAACGTCGATGACCAATCCATATGTGAAAATAGTGTCAGATGTTTTTCATGGAGTTGTTGAGCAACCGCATGAAGACATTACGATCAATGAGGCATGTCGATTTTTCAACCTATTGGATTGAATGAAACAACCTGTATATGAAGATTGTCGTGAAGGTCAGTCTCGTTTATCTTTATCATCAAGATTGATGAGTAAAAAAACATACTACAATGTAGCTGAAAATTGTATGGATTCTTTTTGCAAAATCATGCATATATATTACTAGAAAATAATCAAGCTCCTAAGACATGTTAAGAAACAAAGAATGTTCTAAAAGATTTGGGAATTCCATACAAAAATAATAATTTTTGTAGAAACAGATGCATGCTGTTTATGGGAGAAGATAAAGACCTGTTGGAATGTAAATTATGTAGTGCAAGCACATTTCGTCCAAAAAAACATCTTCATGAAAATTTATATCGTACAAAAAGATGTTTTATATGCTTATAGCAAACAGGTTGATAAGGTTATATGAATCAAAAACCGTTGCGGCAATCAGATGACACATAGAACATTCGACGGGCGAAAGGATAATGTAAATATCCATCAGATAGTAAGGCTTCGAAAGATTTCAATGAAATATTTTTTTTGATATCGTGTATGAAACAATAAATTTTTATCTTTGTCTTTACATTGATGGTTTTAGTCCATATAGACAATCTGGAAGTCAATATTCTCTCTGACCAGTGGATTTGTCTCCGTATAATTTGTCTTACGATATGTGTTTAAAAAAAGAAGTAATATTTCTAACATTGTTGATTCCAATACAAGAACATCCAATTAAAATGCTTCGATTTTTTTGTAGCCTTTAATTCATGAATTTAAATATTTGTGGAACGATATAATTTTATCTTATGACTTAAGTACAAAAAATCACATTGAAAACGTTAATAATGAAATAGAGGATGATAATTTCTACGACATTTTGCACCAAATCCTACAGGCAGAATAACTTGGTCTCGTTGGATTGAAGGTAATAATTTTTAAATGTGATCGGTGGTTCGACCCAACCATGAGATGTAGTACACGAAAAAGTCGATGTGGAGGAATTGACATTAATCCGGCACGATAATATGGAAAGTATGATCCATCCATCACAATAGACCAAGCAGATAAAGTATATTACGTGCACTATCCAACGACATTGAAAGTCGAAGAGAGGAGCGGTGGTTCATAGTTAAGATAAAACCACATGGAGTTATAAACACAGAAGATAAAGAAGCTTTGTTGCAAATCGATCACTCTGGGCCTATACGGTTAATTGATACAGACATTGAGAAATAAATTCTCTCAAGAAGTGACATAGATGAAGAACACATCCGTAATGACATTGACGTTGAACTAAAATATGCATAATTTAAACATGGCACTGAATTCAATGCACAATTGAAGGAATACTCACCAGTCAATCAACTGAGGAAGAAATGCGAATTGCATAATTATAACATCAAACTTTTATAATTTATTTTTTTACATCCTATATTCCTCTTTCAACGGACATCGGTTGGAAAATGCAATGGAAATCCGTTGAACCGTTTAATACTGTTCGACACTTGGAAAAAAATTCAAGGTTTTTCATAGGGGTGTAAAATGAGTTGGCTCGGCTCAGCTCGGTTCAGCTCGCCTTTGGCTCGCCAAAAAACGAGCTGGCTCAGCTCGGCTTATTTTTTAAACGAGCTGAAAATCTCAGCTCAGTTCCTCTCGCCTCTAGCTCGCCAAAAAACGAGCTGGCTCACGAGCTAGATTATTTAATTATTTTGAATTAGTTGTAATATCATATATGATAAACATATCAATCGAACCAAATAAAATATCGAAAATATGAAAATATTAATTCAAACATAATGTTATAAATATCATTGTACTAAATAAAAAATAACCTTCTCGAATAAAAAGTATAAATATCATTGTACTAAATTCGACCGCTCGTAACTTCACCAAATTGTTTCTTTATTTTGTTATATCAATTATTAGAAAAAAGGAAAAATAGATTATAATAGTATACTATGTTTAAACAATATATTATGTTTTATTAACTACAATATTATATATTGATATACAAAAAAAGGAAAATATTTTATTTTTGTACATGATTTCTTTTCAGCTCGCGAGCCAGCTCGTCAGCTCACGAGCTAGCTCGTATAAGCTCGGACTCGTTTTGGGCTCGGCTCATCAGCTCGGTTTTTAAATGAGCTAAAAAATACTCAGCTCGGCTCGCTTAAATATGGTCCGAGCTAGAGCTGACTCGCGAGCCGACAACTCATTTTACACCCCTAGTTTTTCAACTTGTAAGGGGCATCTGTTGCTAATTTCCACCGAATGCCCGTTGTAAACATTTCCACACTAACGGATTATCGTTAAAGCAACTTTCCTTTTCCATTGGATGCCCGTTGCAAAGTTGCCTAATACCCTCGATGCATCGAAACGATGTTTTGCAACGGGCATGCATGAGTATTTTCAACGTATGTCCGTTGGAAAGTAGACGAACGGTGAATTGGGCCATCAGCTGCCTCGAGAACACAAGTTTCTAATGGGTATCCGTTGGTCTTTTCAATAGATGCCCGTTAAAAACCCAACAGTCATGTCAATTAATTGCGCGCGTTTGAAAATTTTGTACTTAAGTTATTGAACAGTTCATTTTTCAACACAATCACAAAAAAAAATCAAATTCTCTAAAAAATTCCTAAACACTTAACCAAAATGAGAGCTCGACGATTTATCGGTCATGGTAGATTTTTAGCGGGTTCTGCAGGAGCCCCGCCACCATATCGCCCACTTCATCTATATCGACACCACCGATATTTGATGAAAAATATGATATGGTGATATTGATGCTTTGATCTATACTTTCGACGAGCATACTACTATTCCTATTATTGATCTCGAACGTCCTGACGGGACAATACATTAAGATATTATTCACATGTAATTATTTATATTTTAATTAACTATAACAATTGTCTAATGATTTGGTTTACATTTGCAGGTTTGGTGTGGAGGATGTTCTTAAACATACAAACAACAATATCATCCAAAGTTTTTTTTACACGATCAATTTTATTATTCTTGGCAAGTGACGCCGGAAATTATATGTTGCTCATGGTGGTGTACATTCATCGTAAATTTATTTAATATAAAATTTAATTTATAATTATTATAAAAATTTGAATAATAATTTCATTTAATTTAAATTTAATTTTGTAGCATGCAAATAGATGGCAGAAGAAAGACACATCGCACATCTATACAACATGGATGCATGATATGTGGACTCGTTTGCTCTTGATGATGAAGAACGCCAAACACAATTATTAAAAGAAGAATGCCAAACCGCCATGGACAACATACGAGATATTCAACTACCTCGTCCAACATTGGAAGTCACAAGACTTCAAAGATAAAAGTGAAAAACCCAAAAAATGTCGGTATGACGAGAAAGTTCCCAAGGATGGTTTGCATTGCCATACCTCGGGATCGAATTCGTTTCTAAAAAGAACGAAAGAATTTGTAAGAAATATTTTCATTTATAATTTCAATTTATTTTTATTTAAATTGTTAACTAATAATATTATTATAATGTTATAGATGCTGAGAATGGGAAGAGAGCCGATTTTTTTTAAGTTGGTCGTAGAAACTCACGCAAAAAAAATCTATCATAGATAAAAGGTTGATGAACCGAAACTTCTTGACCCGCGAGCAGAGCTAACGGTGAAAGTTGTGACGGAGAAGATCACACAGCAATCACAAGTCATCGGTTCAACTCCCGAAAATCTTATACCTTTATAGATATAAATTCGATTAATATATGATACGTGAAATAAAATGATATGTTATAACTCGGTTGACTTCACCGAAAATTCAATTTTTAATTTATAAGATTTATTTTTGTTGGCAATATATTAAAAAGAAGCCGTAATTTGTTGAAAAAACGGAACTACTTGGACCGGGGGACCTTCAAAAATACCCTCGTAGAAAAAACGTGCTTCAAAAATATTTTTCGCTGAAAAAAAAGTTTTAACTTCAAATCTACCCTTAAAATATTGATAATCTCATATTACTCTTGTCGACAAATTTTCTCTCTCCTCAAGAACACCTCGATTTCTCTCTCTACTGTGGCGCGAAAATAATTGTTCTCCCACACCACGACAGATTCGGCGAGAGTAGCTTTAAATCGGCATCAGATTGCACTGGATCACTGAGTCTTAGGGGTCCAAGGGTCGCAGGGGTAAAGGGGTCGCAAAGGGGTCAAAGGGTCGCAGGTTTAGGATAGGGTCGCAGGGGTCCAAGGGTCGCAGAGGGTAAAAGGGTCGCAGGGTTCCAACGGTTGCAGAGGTACAAGGGTCGCATAGGTACAAGGGTCGCACGGGTCCAAGGGTCACATAGCCTCATACGACCCTTGCGACCCATGTGGACATTGCGACCATTGCGACCATTGCGACCCATTTTTCCATTTCGACCCTTGCGACCATTGCGACCCTTCCGGCCATTGTGACCCATTTTTCCATTTCGATCCGTTCGACCCTTCCGACCATTGCGACCCTTGCGACCCATTTGTCCATTTTGACCCTTTCGACTAGTCTTTTCAATGTCACACTAGTGCTTTTTTCAGGTGCTAGCTATGTTTTTTATTTTACCAATGCCACATTCAAGACCATTGGGATACGTCTCTGTTACCCTATATTAAAAGGTTCTTTAATATAGTCAATACATGCACCTTGGTCATTCTTTATATTTTGTGTCTTTCTGGAATTTTATGAGTCCATTTATTTTTCATTAAATATGAGTTTATAAATAGAGGAGGAAAAACCAAAAAGCTACAAAAATTTATAGCACCAAATCATCTCTTGTTTCGAGTCTTTCATTCTCTCAAAAGGGCGATTTCTAACATCTAACCCTAAATTCTCTGAAAAATCATTGTTACCTTTGTGACCGTTTTGACCTTCGTCACGAAGGTCACATGGTCGACCCACGGCATCGTGCTGTCTATTTGTTACTCAAGGTATTGGTAATCGTCAAACTCGGTCTCTATACAGATACACACAAGTACTTACAACGTGGATGGAGGACTTTGTGATATATCTGCACTACATAAGGTCTTGGTAATCGGCAGACTCAGACATCTAGTTGTATCCGCGTTATCTAAGGTCACGGTTGGAGGTCAACTTGGAGAAGGCGGTGAGTCACACACGACTCTCCTTGCGGGAGAGGGCTCCGATGTGTCTCTAAATTCGGAAAATTTGACCTTTTTTTTTTCCTTTTTTTTTCGTGAACTTCTTTTTGCCTTTTTTTTAACCGTTGTGACCTTTGAGACCTTATGTAACCTTATGTAACTCTTGTGACCTTTGTAACCTTTGAGACCTTATGTAATCAATATTTAACCGTTGGAAATGTCTTATTTTGCATCTATTGTTCGAAAGATTATGACCCATCGACTCATGCGACCCAATATGACCCGTTATGCGACGCTCAATCGGATTAAATTAGAATCAGGTTTAAACGGGAACCCATCCGACGCATGCGACCACATATGACCCTTGTACGACTCATGCGACCACACATGACCCATGTACGACTCATGCGACCATATATGACTCTTGTACGACTCATGCGACCATATATGACCCTATTACGACTCATGCGACCCAATATGACCACACATGACCCATGGACGACTCATGCGACCACATGTGACCCTTGTACGACTCATGCGACCCAATATGACCACATATGACCCTTGTACGACTCATGCGACCCAATATGACCTCATATGACCCTTGTACGACTCATGCGACCCAATATGCGACTCATGCGACTTGTCGTTTTGCTGTCAGACTCTTGTCTGTTGTCTATGTGTTACTCAAAGTTTTGGTAATCGGCGGACTCAGGCTCTATGCAATCACTGACGAGTTGCGGGGGTGACTTAGGTGACGGTGTTGGGTCACTCTTCAAATGTGACTGGAAGACGAAGTACATGGCAGGAGATGACTTAGGTGACGGTGTTGGGTCACTCTTGGGTCACTCTCGGCTAATGATCTATCTCTCCAGTGAACTCATGCGACCCATGCGACCCTCATTTGGTATTAATTAGTTTGACGTTGTATATGTATTGTTTTGATTGGTTTTTGGCATTTTATCATGATAAACCTGTAAATTCGTCGATTTCGCATCTATTCATCCATATATGCGACTAAGCGACCCATTCCATTATCAATATATTTGAGTTGTATATGTCTAATCTAGAATCAATATAGATAATAATATAAATAATATCGACATTTGAACAAAATGTTAAATGTATTGTTTAATCATCTGCCGAGTTCTTAAAACGCTACTATCACTTTTAAAACACAGGCATTGGTTATACACAACTCATCTAGGTACACATGGGTCATAATCTGTTTTAACCATTGATTGACGTTGTAAATGTATTGTTTTGATTGGCTTCTGTCATTTTATCATCATAAACCCATAAATTCTTCGATCTATTCATCAATATATGCGACCATGCAACCCATACGCCCCTCATTTGGAATTAATTAGTTTGACATTGTAAATGTATTGTTTTGATTGGTTTTTGTCATTTTATCATCATAAACCCATAAATTCGTCGAGTTCGCATCTATTCATGAATATATGCGACCATGCGACCCCTATTTGGCATTAGCTAGTTTGACATTGTAAATGTATTGTTTTGATTGGTTTTTGGCATTTTATCATTAGAAACCTGTAAATTCGTCGATTTCGCATATATCCGACCCATGCCACCCTCAATTTTGATTGGTTTTTGATATTTTATCATTTTTACTAGAATTCCTGCCGAACTTTTCACCAAAATTTGAAAAAACATTTTGAATTCCATCTGACGGCGATTCGATGTCAAGGTCATGTCTTTTCGTATTCTAGCTGGTTCCTTTTTTCTAATAACGACACACACTCTCTCTCTCTCTCTAACTCTCATCATCATCATCATCTTGCCGAAAATGAAACATTTCGTAGAAGCAGGGTCATCTTCTTCTGGTGAGAGGATTTTCACGGTACCAGTCACGCGTTCAAATCTGGCCGTAGATGCAGTGGTAAGTGAACCCAAACCGATTTATTCGATTCATCAAATTTGGCCATATATGCATTAGTTTGGCGTTGTTGTAAATTTATTCGGTTATCGCAGACACTTCCGATAGAGTTTGCGAGGTTGAATGGTCTTTGCGGTAGACGATGTAAGGTTGATCTGATAACCAATTACACAGACATTTGGGAGGCACATCTAAGGCCCGTGAAACGCGGTGGCGCTAGCATCACCAGGGGTTGGACAAAGTTTTGTCACGATAATGGCTTTAACGTGGGTTGTACCCTCAAAGTCGAACTGAACACCGTTCTTGATGATGTACCTTGTCTACTGCTTGCCCTATAATCTTCATAGATTGAATTCCGTTGTATTTTGAGTGCTTTGAACCTCATTTGAACAACAAAATTCATGTTTGTATTTGGTTGGTTTTTTTACTATTATTCAATAGAATGTATTATTGTTAGTGTCGATATTTTTGTGGATTTACTATTATTGTAATAAGGGTCGCAGAGGTACAAGGGTCGAAGGGAGATAAGGGTCCCAGAGGGTCCAAGGGTCTAAAAAAATGTTTACTCGTTGATTCAACTTGTTCTTTTTTTAACACTTTATTTGTAAAATAATTTTGGGAATGGATAATTCAACTTTTTACATTGTATTTTTAAAAAAATTTATTCATATTATTTTTAAATAATAAAGCGTAAAGGGTCGCAGGGGTCCATCGTCGCAGAGGTACAAGGGTCGCACCATTTGTCTTTTGCGAACCTTTTACCTGTTCGACCCTTGACCCTGCGACCCTTGACCCTGCGAGGGAGTCAATGGTCGCAGGGGTCCAAGGGTCGTAGAGGGACAAGGATCGCAGGGGTCCAAGATTCGAAGAGGTACAAGGGTCGCAAGGTCCTAGGGTCGAAGAGGTCCCTCTGTGACCCTTTTACCTCTTCGAAAGGGTCGAAATGGACAAATGGGTCGCAATGGTCGGAAGGGTCGCAATGGTCACAAGGGTCGAAATGGACAAATGCGTCGCAAGGTTCGCAATGGCCGGAAGGGTCGCAATGTCCACCCGTGCGACCCTTGTACTTCTGCGACCGTTTGACCCCTGCGACAATGTACCAAATATTAAAAAAAATAATGTACCAAATGTTTACATCTACCATTCCAAAAAAAACAATGTACCAAATATCAAGTTAGTCTTCTTCGGGTTCATAGATACGTTCTCCATTACTAAATATATCAGTCGCCATCTTCTCACGCATGAAAGTAACCTTGTTGTCGCAAATTAAGTGAAACATATTCCTATTTTTCAATAACGAGGCTTCTACGAATTTGTAGGAGAAAACACCACAATCATTCCCGCTTTGGTTCTGTGACAGACCTTCATAATACTCATACTTCCATTCATCTTTTCTAGAAGCCAAAGAAGGAAACCCTCTGAGAATGAGTATCTTGGGGATAGTTTTTCTTATCTTCTCAATCACCGGATCGATATGTGTTTCCTTAAGCTTCATCTGGCAGTCGTATACTGTGATCCATCGGGTTTTGAAATCCGCTTTGATGGCTACCCAATGACATCCTACCCATCGTTTTTTGTCCGTTGGAATGTTTAGAACCGAGACAAAACCTTCATAATCACTAATTGGTGTCTTCCTACTTCTGAATGGATACTTGGCATTCAAAAAATCACTAAGCATTTCGGCAAAAAATACATATCCTCGTACATCCACATCGAGATCGTCTGCATGAAAGCAACAGGACAAACATAATAATTCTGATTCGCGCCGGGATTCAATG
>CM071867.1:23553508-23593706 GCA_036759665.1 Gynandropsis gynandra
GACATCACTTTCTTTCTTACTATAAACTTTTAAACAGGTTTCACGTCGAAAAATTGTTCGGCTTTCTCGCTTTTGGCAGTTTTTCACGTCGAAAAACCGTCGAACGTGGGCTTTTTCACGTTTGAACATTAAAGGCAAATTTATCTTTTAGCCCTATAAGGGTATTTCTGATATTACGTCACTTAGACCACCAAACCGGTGTATTATTAAATTCCATCAATTATATTTTACATACAAATATATATTATTTACAAAGTAACCACAATACATCATTATAACATAAACTGATTAATATGGATCATTTGGCTCCATCGTTATTGTTATCGCATCAAAAAATGTACAGAAGAAAGAGGTAATGCAATTCATAGTGTCAAATCTATTGCCAGTTTGTTTCACTGTACTGCCCAGAATATCCTAAAAATAGACATTAAAGTATACGTTTTTTTAACTTTTAAAATAGAAACATTGAGGTCAAACTCACAATTACCACAAGATAAAAAAAAAAATTATACATCCAAAAAATCTTGCATCTACAATAATTCTTGCCCTCTTTTTCATACGATTGAGTTTCCATCTCTTATTCCTCCTACGTACACATTGATACACGTCGTTTTTGGTAACCTGTAAACTTTCTACGTACATATATTATATATACATACACAAATAGATATTATACATACATACATACATATACGCCGCTATTAAAACAGAGGCAATTTGCCAGCAAAGGAAAAGGAGAGAGATGGGATTGGTTTTCCCCTCTTTTTTGTGATCAAACTTTCGTGGCAACCGATATGATCTCGAAAAAGAGAGCGACCAGAAGGATGATGCCTATGATGGTGTTCGAAAGATATACGTACGGTGGTGGGTATTTGCCGCTTTCCTCCACCCCACTCTGCAATTCTAGATATCCGCCCTTTCCTGTGTTGATGAGTGCAGATGTTTTCTTGTTTTCTGTAACTTTTCTCACCTGAAAGCAGAGTACAATCCAGGATTTATTATCTTCTTCACTCATTATATGTCAGTTCTTGATACAAGTGGATATATAATCAGCATATGAGGAATTCCGTTTGAGAAGCATTTATAATCTCCATTCTTACAAAAAGCTCACCTCTGGTTTTAATGGTATGGCACACTGGTATTTACCCAGCAATCGGACATCTTTTGGCTGCCCTTTAGCACCAATACGAGCCTTTCCACTAATTGAAGAGTCCCTAGTTGTCCCTAGCTCTTTGTGGTCCAATGATCGAATCTCCTCCATCTGGGAAGAGTCCAAATCAGTGTGGTGGTGTCCATTTGAGCTACCAACAGTATCAACTGGACTTGGAGTTTCTTGGTAACTCTGTAATGAGAAAAACACCGGTGTTTGAATTGAAAGCTGAGTCGGATAATATATTCTAAACCCATGGAGATGACCAATGAAGTTTCAGTGGCAAGCTTACCTTTACAGATACTGATTCAGCATCACTATCACTGCTAGAATCAAAGTAGACGCCAGTCAAAGCCTTCTGTGGTTTGTAATCATTGTAGTTCTCTTGCATATGCCAATAGGTAGCTTGCTCTTGGTCAGCAAACAGATAATCCATATCCTCTTGGTTCAGATGCATCAAACTAGTGTGTAACTCATTTTCATTCTGGGTCCAGTATGGAGTTTGGAGCTGCACATTAGGGTTGTCGCCAAGTTTGTCTGAATTCTCTACTTCCCACAGAGACAGACCGGTCTGGTCACTTAATTGCATCACCAAATCATTCTCGGATATACCATAGAAAGATTCTGGAGTTTCTTGAACCTGTTGGTGGCCCTGAAAATTAAACTATCCAGAAAAAACAGGTTATAGGTTAAGACAACTATGAAGTGAAGATTTAACAAAAACTCATTGGAAATCGACTCACCTCCGACCCTGTGTTCATTTCGACATCATGCGAATTGGAGACCAAAGAACGACTTGCCTCACTCCCATTACCAGATGGAGTGTCTTCATCTTCACCCTTATACTTTACTTTGCAGATAACATAGGTCTTCTGCAGAATTGACAAGGAAACTCGTAAGCCCTTTGGAATTAACATTTCAAAGCCTTCATTGGATTGCAGAAACAACATGAACTCCACATCCGATTTCGCCAAAAGCTAATGAATCAGAGCGTTTTGTTTTAAACATTCCAGTTTAGGCATAGCTTGTCCAGGGGAACCACAAAATTGGAACAAGTTCAAATCATTTATACCATATCAATTACAAAGGGATGAAAAATTTTACTTGGCTCATCTACGCGCATGAAATCAAGGAATATCTAAAAGTCATTCCAGCTAAGCACTAACAACAACGACAGCATGATATGGCCTAAACACAAAAGAGATACATTTCTAGTGACATACACGAGAACGTAAAGCAGAACACGTAAATTTGACACGAATCGGGCTTCATTCATTTCACTAAAATGATATAAATGTGGTTTGTGTCAGGTAACAGAACAGAATGCGGAAGGAAACAAGCACAAAATATACCGTTTATTGACCCGAAATCTATGGAACTTAAAACAGAGTTTTACGAGCCATCCAAAAAAAAAAAAAACAGGCAAGAAATGCAAAATCCATCAAAAGCGAGAGATTAACCAAAAATACCTGATCAGCAGACAGTGCAGTGGCATGATACTCGTGCATAACATAAGGAGTCCTCAACCCCTTGGGAACCCGGCCGAATACCAAAGTCTTCTTAACACCAATCTCACCAGAATTTCCCTTCCGTTTAATCTTCCGGTCGACTCCCGTGGCTTTCCAGTATCCAGATTTCGTGGTCCTCTTCGTGCCTCTCTTCTTTGGGTTCGTGTTATCCCTCGGAGAAAAGAAATACCACACGGGATCCTTCGAACTGATCTTCGATTTAGCTGCGAAAACAAAAACCCAGTCAGACCCTGTCGATGATCTGATCACGGAGGCAAGGAAATTGAAGTCGCAAAGATACTCACAGGGCAAATCCCAAGGATCGAATTCGCAGATTTCGATTTCGCTGATTGCCTGATGGACGAGCCAAATGTTGTTGCCCATAATTTTGTTGGTGAGGTAAAAATCGACGAGCTCCTCGTCAGTCGGATGGAATCTGTAACCCACCAGATGCTCCATTTTCTTACGGATTGAGGATCAGAACTCGAAAATCGTAGTATCGGAGAGCTAAATGGAAGTTCTCTAGGGTTTCAGAGAGGGTTTTAGCTGATTTCTTTTTCCGATTTGGTTTGGGTGTTCCGAGAGAAGAGTGGGAAAGAGGGGAGTTTAATACAGAGAGAGAGAGAGAGAGAGAGAGTAAAAATCGAAATTTAAAAACGGAAATTGGAAGGCTTAGTAGCTACGCAATCTCGAAGCCTTGCAAACAATTTAAATCGGATTTAAATATTTTTTAAGTTTGAAAATTTTAAATTTAGATTCATATCAGTTGAGAATAGAAACTAAGGGAATCAAAATAATTCTTAATTCAAATTCCGTTTGAATAATTTGGATTATGATACGCTTTTTTAAATTATTATGGTCTATAAGTTTTTGGATTTTTTTAAATTCTTACTAAGAAAAACATAGATTCTGTCCACCCTTAAATTCAATGAATACTAAATAAATAACTAAAATAACATAGATGATCGATTTCACTGATTCAATGCGTTGAAAAAGAAATTGAAATGAATTGTTTATAACATTCATTGAATATGATTATTAAAGAATTGAATGAATCAGAATCAATCAATTATTTGTATAAAGACAAATCTTAATTGAATTCTCACTAAATCTGAACCAACTATTTACAAATACGTCAAAGCTACGTAGAATGTTGAATGCAATAAATGCCTTTTTATATATCTTAAAAAATCAATATGAAATGTTAAATTGAAAAGACAATCACTCTTTAATTTTCTCCCTTTTAGGGTTTTACTAATTTCTCCTTTTTAACCTAAAAGACGGCCGTCCAACTTTTCCTCTATTAAGAAATGGTTAATAATTCATCATTGGTGCTACCATCTTGTACAAAATCTCAAGAGAATCTCGTGCTTACACACATATAATATATATATATATATATAGTATTATAAAATGATAACTTAGATGATAACAAAAATGACAAATAAATACCTTTTTTTTCTCTCTATATATTTCGATCGAGATCTTAAATCAATGAATAGTTCGTGTGATTAATACAAGAATATTTTTTAAGATCACACGAATTATTCTGATGATATTCTACGAAATATTCTAAATATTATCTGATATCTTATTTAATATAGAAATATATTCGAAGATTATATAATATTTTGCGATATTATATTTCCTTTTCTTTATGATATTGTATACTATATAAAAAAGTATTTCGTGATTAATAAAACAATGAAAATTGATTCAATTTATTCTAAGATATAGTCATATATTTTATACTATATAAAAAAGTGGGACGAAGTTTCGACCAGAAGTGTTTTTTTCGCATTTGTGAAGAGTCATTTCCCACACTCGGCAGTCTCTTTCTAATTAGATACATTTTAATAAATTCCACAGCCGCCATCATAGAAATTGACAAAATACATTATAGAAAACAAACTGTTGTAAATGAATACGTTACTAGTAATGTCTTATTATTGTTATATAACTTTTTAAGAAAATTTTGAACTGAGTGAAATTATTTTATTTGTAATGATATTACAAAATTAAACTTTTTTTTCTATTGTATAATATTTGTGATATTTTATCTTAAAACAAGTATTGGTTCATATCATTTATATATTACATTTAATCTCTTTTAAATTTATATATGCAATTCCTAATAAAGAAAATACAAAGAATCAATATGGAGTGAGCAGAAACAAAAAAAAAAAGTATTCGTTTATATTTACAATGGAGGCACATTTTGGGGGGGTTTACACACATTTACAAAACACTCCTTATTTATTTACTTTGTGGATAAAGAAAAAAATAAAAGACAGGAAATGAAGGGAATTACGGTAAATTAGATAGCTTAGCGAACCGACATGATCTCCCGAATTAGAGCTACGAAGACGACGAAACCTACGATGATATTGATGAGTTGAGTTTTACCACTTCTGTCCATTACTTTCTCAAATACAAACCAACCCTTCTTCCCCATTGATGCTTTTTTGTCTGTTTCTTCAGTCATTTCCCACTCCTCCATCTTCTCTACCCCATGATTCTCTTTCTTGGATTCTTCTGCAACTCTTCTCTCCCGACACTGCATACCAACACATCTATTTGTCGCAACTCTTTTCTCCTCCTTGTTCGTTTCAGTTCTCAAGTTAAACGTGATTAGGGCTTACCTTTTCTCTTTGCGGCACCTGCATCTTCCACCCCCTTGGATGCCATTGTTCCTCCTCGTTGATGTTCTTTGAGAAACCTCGGGATTCTGCGTCATATTCAGTGATTGATTTCGTAATGTTGTTCTTTTGATCCTGACGGTATCCCTTGGAAGAACTAACAGTTTCGACCACCGAGCTCCAAGTTATATTTTTGTGAATCTGTCATGAGAAAGAATCCCGATAAGTGAAAGTTAGTACAAAGCTGAAAATGATGAAAACGATATGTACGATACTGTGCTTACTGTTGCAGATGATGATTCGGCGTCGCTCTCGCTGCTATCATCATCATCATCATATCGACCAGTCAAAGGCCTTTTTGGCTTGTAAGCGTTGAAATTCTGTTGCATAGCACAGTGTGAAGCTACTTCCTGATCGCCAAACATGTAAGCCTTATCCTCTTCTGTCAGATTGTCAAGAAATCTTTGGACGCCATCTAAGTCCAAGTTAAAATCTTGTTGCTGCCCGTTAAGGTTGGCATTAAACTGGTTTGGATTCTGCAATACACCTGAACTCGCACGATCTTGTTGGTTAACCTGAAACGTCCCGAGTTATGTCGATGCAAGTCCTTTTATATGTATGTATGGATGTGATGAAACGAAAGAAGAGTGGCTTACCTCAGAGCCTGTGCTCAAAGCTCCAATATCACCCACATGAGAGATCAAAGAGTGACTTGCCCCAATTCCACTGACAGACGACATGTCCGAGTCGTCACCCTTAAATTCAACTTTGCATATGACGTAGTTGGGCTGCTCCATTTCAAAAGGAGATCACAAACCCTTACAAAGAAGTTGTACAATGCAAAAATGCGTCGATTGAATATTAGGGCAAACATACTTCTCCATGAACAATCTTGTATGAAAGTTGATTTCAGTAATACGCATCATCCAAAGCAAACAAGCAACAGAGACAAAGATGAAATCTGGGAATTAAAACTCTGCAATCAGATTATCAATGGATGTTCAAAGTCCAATCAGATCCATATAAAGACCAAAAGTACCTGATCAGGATGAAAAAACGTGGTATGGTACTCGTGCATAACCCACTCAGTTCCTAGGCCGTTCGGGGTTCTACCTCTATGGAACACCAAAACCTTCTTTACCCCAATCTTATTACCACGATTTCCTCTCCTAGGTTTGACATCCAAATCAGGTCCTGTCTTTTTCCAGTAGCCAGAACTCGTTTTTCTGCTCTGCATCTTCTTGTTCTCCAGACGACAGAAGAAGTACCACACATAATCATTACTCGAATCAATCCTCGACTGGACTGAAAACCCAAAAAGAAAAAAGGAAATACTCTCATCTCAGAAACTAAGGACGATGACGAACAAAGGGAATTGAAGGGGCAGAGTAACTTACATCGCAAATCCCATGGATCGAAGCTGTAGATGCTGACCTCGTTAATGGCGTTTTCGACAAGCCAAGTCTGTCCGAGAATCTTGTTATTGAGGTAATGGTTGATGAGCTCCTCGTCGGTCGGACGGAATCCGAACCCCACGATATGATGATTCATTTTCAGACCAAAAAAAAAAGAAAAGAAGAAGAAACAAAAACCGAGAAACAAATGTACAAGAACAAGAGAGTGAAGGAAAATGCTAAGAACTTGAGCAAAGTTTTTTTTTTTTGAATTTTTGGTGGGTATTTTTCTATGTGTTTGAAAGGAGGTGGAAGGAGAGGGAAGGATTTAAATAGAGCAGCAACAATTTGACTAAATTCAAGTAATAGAAAATCATAATAAAAAAAAGTGGGGCTTAGTCGTCACGCTACGCCATCCAGAAGGACGATGCTATCAACATAACGGAGTGAACAAATAGTATCTGAATACTTAGATCCTCCTTTTTTGTGTGAATGGATCATTAGTTTGTATTTTATTGAAATATTCATAATATGAAAATTAAATTATATGTTTTTTTAATAAAAAAGGTTATGAGTTGTAATACTTAGTTCAAAAGCTCTAAAAACTTGTTCATGCATAATGGCAAAAATGGTGTCATACAGCCTACATTATATGTTTAGATTTCATTAACACCCAAATGAAATTCCAGCCTTGCCCATGAAGTCTCTCACTTTTACCAAATGTTATTTGAATTAATCAGAACCACATTTATCTCTCCATTAGTTTAACATTGAAGATGGGTATGATTAATAAATAAAATAAAATAATAATAATAATAGGGGGAAAGTAGTAGCCGAACGTCACTTGCAACTCCAACTCAACATCACTTTGACCACCCTTTTTTTTTTCCAAAATTGAAGCGAAATAAAATGCAATTTGCAATTGTAGTATTAACGATACATCAAGAATCATATCATAACATTAACATTGCTTTCTGTTGCTCTTAAAAAGAAAAAGAGAATCAATTGAATGGACTCTATGACTAAGTCAAGGATGGGCATTGGGTATTTATTTTACTCACCCTTTTGACTTTAGTACCAAACATGGAAGAAAAAGAAAATGAAAAAGACATTTTCCCATTTACAAATCTTCATTCTTCAATGGTAGAATTACCTCAATGTGGTAATTTCAATATTTAAAAAGTAAAAAAAAAAAAAGAGGTCATCTGATGAGGAGAAGACCAATGGCAGTAACAAGGAGAGTGGAAGGAAGACCAAACTTGATGTGTTTGGAGAAAGTAAGAGTGTAGCCTAAATGCAGAGCACGTCGAGCTTGTTCACACACTATAAGGTTCGCTGCTGATCCAAGCAGCGTCAAGTTACCTGCCACTGTGCTCACCCAAGCCAGCAGCAGCCACGCCTTCTTCTCTTCCATGGCTGATATCATGGCCGCTGATGCAGCCACTCTTCCCCCCAGCAGCAGCACTGCACACCCACAACACTCTCTTTCAGACCTCCTTCCTAAGCTACTGTGTTTCTCATGTTGAAACTTGAATCCCATTTGATATGTCAAACTGATGCACTGTTTTGATTGAAATACAGAATCTTTAGGGATCATGGTCATACCTGTTGGTACATTTGAAGCTACATTAGAAAGAAGAAGAATGACAAGTGCAAGAACGGTGGCTCCACTTGCACTGTCAGTCTTTGCGTATGGCTCCATGAATTCCCATAGAGCAGTGGGGATTCCAGTCTTGTTGAATCCGTCTACTGTGATGAACATCCCGCAGAAGAATATCAGAAGCGAATACGATACCTGCCAGCCACACAGAAGATTTTGATGAGATTTTAAAATCGAAATGATTTGGACTCTGCTGTTTGTTCAGATTGTACCTTCTCGAGGGATGGGCGGGCATCTCTGAAATCAAGAACTATGAGAGCAAGAGCGGCTGTGATTGCTGTCCATGACATGTTCAGACCAAGAAGCAAAGATATGAGCATTCCAAGTGTGACTACATAAACAGAGGACTTCCATAAGACTCTTTTCCACGTATCCTTGCAGGCATTGCTCGTTCTGTAGTAATTTACAGGAGTTGAATCCACAGAAGAGATTCTCCTTGAAGATTCTGTCTGGTCTTCTTTCTGTGAAACATCATTTGCCGTTTCTGTAGATGCATTTGAATCGCGGTGTATCTCGCTCTCACCAGAGATCATTCTGTTTCTGAGAGTGTCATTCATGGCAGGGCTTTCAGAATTCAGTCGTGAAATCCATTCTTCAGAACCCAATGAGTTCAAATGTGGTAATGTAGCCGGTGAAAAGCGATGAGATGTGACATCCTCTTCAGCAACAACTTCAGAAGGAGCATCTTCTTCATCCTTATGATCCGACAACAATCGCCAATACATACCAAGAAGAATCAGTGCATTTATGCAGATACCCAGGATCATTGCTGGTAATAACCCACGAAGAAACTCCCAAAAGGAGATCTTGCTCTGAACTGCAATCACAAGATTCTGAGGGTTTCCGATTGGAGTTGCTGAAGACCCAATATTTGCACTTGAAGCAAGAGCAAGGAGAAAAGGGTGAGGGGGAAGATTATGCTGTCTAGCAACCTTTAAGACAAACTCAGTTAGCACAACACAGGACGTATCATTGGTGAAGAGAGCACTTGAAACTGCAGAAATCAGACAGATTCGACAGAGCAAGTCCTTTGGTCCCTGGCTTTTCCATGAAAGTAATCTGCCCAAGTACTTGAAAATATCAGCTCTTTCCAGGTATACACTTACAACCATCGTGCCGAAGAGAAGGCCGAGGATTGGGAGATCGATGGCTGAGTATGCTTCTTCTGGGCTTATCACTTGGAAGATTACCATAAGCATTGCACCCAGAAGAGAACCCGCAGTTCTACCAATGGGTAGAAATGGGACAGAAGGGAAAACAGCCAACACCCAGAATATCACAAAGGCTATAGAGCCTAAAACCAGTTTGATCCCTGGGGCCATTGCCATTCTTTTTAAAGCTTTTAGCAGCCTTGAATCTCTGTTAAGTCGCCGAATCAATCACATTGATCAGAGTAGATCGAGATTGCTTGGACTAGAAGGTAAACCCTAATGGACATTGAGACGATCAAGATCGAAGTCGAGCTCCGGAGAGTCCTGTCACTTTGAATGAATTAGAAATCTCTTTGAAGCAAAATCATATAACTAAGGTTATTACAATCCATCGATAACATTATGAATCTTTTTAAGTTTCATCCAAAACCATTTCTGTAGAAGTAGAAGACAAGAATGGAAAAGGGGAACCCCCAAATTCGAAGACTAACACTTCATCTGATCCAATAATATGTGTACTGGATGAACGAACAAGCTATCATTTATCATGTTCTTCACTTCAACTTTCACAATTTCTCAAGAAAAACCGAAGACCCACGAAAGATTTCAAGCTTTTACCAATTCGAAGCAATTGGCAAATACAAGAAGCGAATTCAGCGGACAACGAACCAAAGACAAGTAGTTCAATCAAAGTGAAATGCAGAAGAACAGAATGCACTCTATACAATAAAATCAGATTGTTTCTTACCTTTTTGGTACGATGAACAACGAATTTAAACAGAAAAAAGTCGCAAAAGCTTCCTCTTTTGAAGATTATAATTTGTGGGTTCGGTGATTCAGATCTTGCTTAGCTCTTTTTTTTTCCATCTAATATTTTTTTTATGAATATGATTTGATTGATCACGTTTTGGATAAAAAGACACACATGGTCCGATTGTTATCGCCAGGGAGGCTTCTTTGGCTTCTTCTCCCACCTCATTTAACTCCCTACTTATATTTTATATTTTTCCTTGTTTTAAGTCACAATTACAAAAATCAAGAAAACTGGTAGATTCAGGTATTTAATGGGGTGAAATACAAATTAAAACAAACCAAAAAAAAGTTTATATTATAAAAGAAAGTGGAAGTCAACTGAGATATCTGACAAAAAAACTGATCAGATCAACTACCCCAAGACTTTTAACAGTTCTTCGGTGTTTCTCCTTCGACCAATCAAAACACTTTCCAAACTTTGATGAATTCTGTGTTTGGTGCTTTGACTCTAAAACTATACAAAGGACGAGGACTGATGCTTTCTCCGTCCATATCTACATCGTGTGAATGTGCAAAACCTTTAACTACAGAGCATTTTGACAGGTGAAAACTCCACAGTGAGACGGGCGTGGTCGGACAGAGTGTAGTTTTCCGGCCACATTCCTCTCTCCGCTTCTAGCGGAAACAGAACTGCTTTCTTCACCTCGAAACCAATCGCTTCTTCGGTGCTCTCCATAGCTTCTGTACTCTCCATGACATTCTCTTCGCAGTACTCGGCTTGATCCACCAATGTCATGTCCCAAATCCTCTGTATCACATCACCACACTATTCTATGAAGCAAAGTTCTCATTCTTGATACCCATATTTGAGTACAACTGTGATGTGAACAAAACAAATGACTTCAAGATCTTGGGTGGTCTTACCTTAAGTTCTTCATAGTCAAGAACCCCATTTCCATCAAGATCGGCTCGAAGCCACAGACCTTTTGTGTCCTCGAAGCTAAGCCCATAAGGAAGACCCGTCAAATTTACCTGCAATGCAAATGAGAAACAATGTTGGGATGATACTTCATTCGGCAGAGAGAGAAAAACTTATATGGTAAGGCTTTTCTCCTGAGATCTTATTAGACTCTTGTTCTTTTCCAAAGAGAAAAAAGATTTCACCTTTTGAAGCGCTTCACAAAATTCTGGGTAAGTCACGGAATCGCTGTGATTACAGTCCTTTGGAGAGGCAAAGGCATGGTCCTCAGTTATAGAAGTTTTTTGGAGTTGATACTGAAACCAATAAGAGAAGTCAAATGTATCAGCTGAAGGAAAAAAAAACATCTGAAAAGAAAGAAACATGGCATGTAAGAGTAAAGACAAGCTAGCAAAAGATTCTTCCGTCAAAGCCAAATTATGTGATATCAATGGAGAATCTTACCTTGATTATACCGAAAACTGCCTCTGCCCAACTTGTTTTTAATGGTTCTCTCGACTTGCTGGGGTTACGGAGCCATATGAAGTCGACTCCACATATGTTCCCTCTGTGGTTTCTATGGCTAACCCACTGAAAAGACATGGGAGAAGGACTATAGGATAAGTCTTCAACAACGAACAAAGTTCTCAGAGATGTTGAAGATACATATAATGAATAGAAAGAAAAGTTTCTCAAAGAAATCTACCCTGTGAGCATCAGCATCACTGTCACTGTATTGATGAGCAATATCATACGACGATACAAAACCCTGAGACCTCAGAAATTTGTAGACATGCCCACGTTTGCTTCCATTCCAGTCACTGCAATAAGACAAGACAATAGTTCTGAGACTACATAATATGGAGGGCATATTTGAAGAAAGACAGACCAAATGCTCACCCGCAGAGAATAATGGGCATGTTGTTAAGGTCATTCTCCTGTTGGTATGTCTCCAGATATTCAAGAATTTTGTAGACCTGTTGGAGGCAAGACAATAAAATAAGCAACAATAGCTTGGCACAATTAAGTCTTTAGATGTAATTATTGAAAGAAAGGCATACCTGATGCAATCTCACAATCGACAAACTGGAATCATGAGGAAACAACAGATGAGTATTCACTACAAGAATCTCTTGTTGAACTTTTTTGTTTCCATCAAGTGTAATGGGGACAACAGATTGAACATGCAAGAGCTGTGCAACACGGTCTCCAAAGTCATTAAAGAGCAGCTCCCGGTAATTCACAACTTGAAAGTAGTCATTGTGAATGGCAGTTAAAAGACCTGTAATAATAAGTAATGCAAATCTTCTATTGAGACAGCACGGAAGAGTAAACGTGACAAAGATTGCGGCCAATCAAATGCAGGAGTCCAAACCTATAGTATAGAATTTGACATTGGAGGGTCTTTATATCCACTCCGCCCCACCTATCAAACAGTCATTGAGAATAAGGTTGCCGCTTAAACGACAGTCTACAAACAACGGGTGTTGAATATTATAGCAACAGCAACGGACAACCAGTTCAAAAGCCAAAATCTTTTGAACTACACATCTGAACAACATCTACAAGTAGTGATAGAACTGGTCTAGATCCCAACAC
This sequence comes from Gynandropsis gynandra, assembly GCA_036759665.1. NCBI lineage: Eukaryota > Viridiplantae > Streptophyta > Magnoliopsida > Brassicales > Cleomaceae > Gynandropsis > Gynandropsis gynandra. Next base: position 23,566,321 of record CM071867.1, read on the forward strand.
CCTTTAATTGAAGCATATTTAGCAACATTAAACTAAATGCTATGCTGCTTTGTAGAGTGCAATAGACACCTTGAGATTTTTCCCTTTGCCGAAGGAAATATTTACTTATAACAAGTCAGTTTTAACCACAAACGCAGGAAATATCTGCCCCCTAGCTACAACCTGAGCCACTTCAAGCAGCAGCAGCAGAAGAAGAAGAAGGAGAAGAAGAAACTCACCATCTCCACGCCCATTCGTTCTTGCTAACTGAAAAGAAGTGTAACCCGCACCGCCCAGCCTCTCTTTGTACATTTGCACTAATTCTTCATTACCAACCCAAAATTCCTAATAAAAACGCATTTGCATAGGAGGTTGAAGTAAAAAAGGTTGAAATCTCACTTGAGACGGGAAAAAGTACAACAAAAAGCACAACTTCAATGGAAATTACCTGGAGACAGATAACCGAAGACCGGTCATGGAGTAGCCAATCCAAAATCCTCTGGTTCCTAGTGAACCACCGGGGGCGAAAATCACTCTCTCGAACACTCTGGTTCTGTTTCAAGTTCCGGTGAAAAAAATATCCATAAAGTTGAAATCTCCACCTCATTTGATTCACAAGCAATCCAACAATAATATTCTCCAGTGAAATCAAACAAAGCAAGGAAATCAAACCTGTTGATCGAGTCGCTTATAGATAGGAGCCAGGATATTGAAAGTGGTACAAGAAACGCTCGGTTCCGCCATTGTAACCACACTCGAGTTCAGTCTCTGCACCGCACAAACGCCATCATCGTTAGATCTCAAAACAATCCTAAAAACTTAAACAAATAAGAGAATCAGAAACTCGAGAGCGAAAATCACGTACCATATAGAAATCAGAAGAAGATGGACAAAGGAATCGCAGAGAAGAAGAAGACGGAGAGTTCTGGAGAGAGTGGATGGAATAATATGGACCGTACGATTAAGACGACGATGAATGATGGCTTTTTTTACGTTCGGGTTTTAGGGTCTTATGAACTCGGAAAGGGTGATGAAAATTTAATAAGATTCCGATTATTGTTAAATCATTTAAATTAAAAGAATATATTTTCCCCGAAAGATTCATCCTTTGCGTGTGATTTGCTTTCTGATAACAAAATCATGGAAACTGCCGCCCTTTGTTTTTTCTTCTTCTTTTTTTAATAAAAAGAAAATACTTGTTACTCTCCCCTACCCTCACCTCTTATTTATTTATTTACCTTGAGAATATGCTATTTGTTAATATTCAACAATTAGCTATTTGTTTATTTAAAGTCAATATTGTTTTCAAGATAAATAAGTTTAATAACTATTATTTGAGAAAGACTAAGAATAGACTTAACAGGAACATAATGTTGTCCCTATTGCTGTCTGCCACTAACGCTCCGTGCCAAGCAATTATTAGCTCAACCACTTGCATGGCATGCATGCGCACGTCCGTACATGCATATACATTAATCCAAATATATATATTATTTAAAGTTATATATATATATATATATTTAAAAATCAATTTTTAAAATACTTTTTATTTATATATAATTATTTAAATACTATTGAATTTTAAAATTAGTTTTTTAAATTTTTTATTTATATATATAATCATTTAAATAATATTGAATTTTATGGATTTTAACATTTGATTGGGGATAATTTTGGTTGTATTTTTCAAAAATTTAAATAATCTATGAATGTTGTACTTCATAATACCTAAATAATAATAAAAAAATAATATTAATATTAATAAATAAAATAAAAATATTAATATTAATATTTTTCGTGCATCTCCACTTCTCCTTCTTCTTTTTTCACCCCTTTTTTCTATCTCTTTCCTGAACACCTCGCACTTTCTTTCTCCAGCCGCCTCCCTTCCTCAGCCGCTTCACCTCCTTTTAGTACCTCGCTCCTCCTTTCCTCCAACATCTGACGCCTCGTCTCCACCACACCTCTCGCCTCCCTAACACTCCACGCCTCGCCTCTTCCCAGCACCCACCTTACCTCGCCTCCCCCACCCGCTTCGCCTCTCCACCAATGTAGTCAAAGAAGATGCGTGAAAGAGGGCTTTGAAATACCATAACTTTGCGTACGAAGCTCCGAATTACTTGTTTTGTTTCACATTTTATTCATCTTTTCGAGACAATTCGTGCATCTCCACTTCTCCTTCTTCTTTTTTCACCCCTTTTTTCTATCTCTTTCCTGAACACCTCGCACTTTCTTTCTCCAGCCGCCTCCCTTCCTCAGCCGCTTCACCTCCTTTTAGTACCTCGCTCCTCCTTTCCTCCAACATCTGACGCCTCGTCTCCACCACACCTCTCGCCTCCCTAACACTCCACGCCTCGCCTCTTCCCAGCACCCACCTTACCTCGCCTCCCCCACCCGCTTCGCCTCTCCACCAATGTAGTCAAAGAAGATGCGTGAAAGAAGAGAAGAGAAGAAACTAGGGTTTGGGAGGAGGAGAGAGAAAGAATAAAAGTCAGTATGAAAAATAGAGGATCGAGATTATTAGCATAGAGATAAAACAACCCCTTTTTTAACAATAATAAAATTTAATCTGATGGTCAGAAAAAAGTCAACAAATAAAAAATCCTAAGGTCAAAAACATCACACATGACCTTTTTTATTGTTCATTTGATCAATGTGTTTTAGTATATACTAAAGTTATATTCATTAGATCTCTTTTACGGATTCATACTATTATCTTTCGTGTAAATATCTCAAGGTATATTTAATGATAAACTTTTATTTATTTTTTTATTAAATATCATTTTAATATATTACTTTTTAATAGTTATTAATTATTTATTTTAATCTTGAATGTAAAGTGTATTATTTTTTAGGAAAAATGTCTATTTTCTCTAAACTATAATGTTTTAATATTATTTCCTTTGAATTTTTATTTTCATCCGATTCTTCTTTAAACTATCATTATTAATTTTATTCTCCCCTAAATTTTAACCGTTCATCCTATTTTCTCATCCATTAAATCTCCATTAATTTTCCGGTTAACTATTTTCTAACCTTAAATATCCAATTTAAAATTATCCAATTACCCAAAATCAATTACTTAGTTAATTTAATTACTTGAATCCAATTAACCCAATTACTCGAATCCAATTACCTAAAATGAATAAAAAATTAAATCTAAAAAATAATAAAATATTCTTCATTCTCTTTCCTCCTCAAGATGTCGTCTGTAATTTCCTTATGTAGGTTTGCCGGCATTCAATTTCTAGGTTTCCGGCTTCGTCAATAGTAATCATTAGAATAGTGATAATGAAATAGAGTATTATTCATGTAGTGATGTTCACAATAATATGGTTGAATTATTCAACAATAGTATTTTTCCTACTAGATGCATATCTATGGTTAAGATGCTAGAAATTATAAGAAGACAAGTTATGGTCAGGATTATTCTGCTTCTCAAGACATTTAGGTAAGATGTATTTCTCAATTTGTTTTAGATTATAACATCTTCTAATATATTTGTGTTTATTGATTTTGATTTGATCTGGCAAAATCATTTTGAAGATCATTTGTGAATATCATGTCATATTTTTTATCGTTTAGTAATGATGAACTTATTGTATAGTTGAACATCATGTTATATTTTTTATCATTTTGTAATCATTAGAATTGTGTGTTTTAATTCATGTTGAAGATATTTTAGTATTTTTATTTTAATTTAAAGTATTTTTATTTTAATATTTTCTTATCAATCATCAAAATGTAAATACAATAACCAAAATTTAATAATACATTAACATTAAAGAAAATATATTATTTTATAATAACCAAAATTTAAAAATATGTTACTATTAAAGAAAATATGTTACATTTATAATAACCAAAATTTAAAGTACGTGGAATGTACATTTTTTAGGATATGTTAGAAGTCATATAGTTCGAGGGGAATAGGCTGGAGGTTATATAGTTCGGGGGGAAGGGATAAGCTAGAGGTTATATAGTTCGATTGGAATAGGCTAGAAGTCATATAGTTTTGGGAAAAATAGACTGTTTAAAAAAATTATCAGAAAAATTAATGTATATTTAACCACTACAAGAAATTCACGGATTAGGGACTGACGAATCAGTCCGTAATCCGTCTGGAACTCTGATTCGGGACGGATTAGGGACGGGTAAGTGTCGTCCGCAAATGAGCATCGCCAACCCATTTCCGTCCGCAACCCGTCCACAAATATATACGGAATATGTAGTCCGCAAACCGTCCGTAATTTCGGACGAAAAGGTTAATCCGGAAATAGACGCAAAACCCGGACTACTTCGTGCCAAAAATTTCCGGACGACCCTGTTCCCATCCGGAAATGTTTTTTTTTTAAATAAAAAACCAAAATTTAAAAACTAAAAGTGAAATTAAGTAAATAGTATTCATATAATATTAAAATTATCCATTTACAAACTAGTAGGTGGTAATTGGGAATTATCATCGTCATCATCATTGTTTTCGGCCGTATCCCAATTGATAGTGGGCATGTGTTCCTTCATCATTCTCAGCCACTGCTGACGTTCCCTTCTTGATCGTTCAACTTCTCTTTGCAGAGCGTTGAACTCTGAACTTTGTTATTGTAATTGTGCTTTCATCTCCAAGATTGTGTTTTGTAATTCCTCGTTCGCGACCTTTTCCTTGCCTTTGGAGGAACTCGCATGGTTTGATGACATTCCACCAAGACCAAATAGACGATCTTTATACGGTGTTACGTGCTACAAAAAATATTGACATTTAATTTAAATTTAAATTATTAAAAAAATTATTGTAAAATTGTAATATTTTTACCTCGAACTACATCTCGTTGTATTCTTCTTGAGAAAGAGCCAGTTGCGTCCCATCTTTTCTTAGCGGGATTTGGGACACTCGTTCCGATGCCATGTTCACAATATCATCGTGAATTTGTTTCGCCCTGGTATCTACCCACGAACCGTCGGATTTTTTCTTGTGTGTATGTTCTAACAATTCCACGTACAACGGTTCACATACTTTCTCTTTCGTCTAAAACAAATTTGATGTTTTACATATTAAACAAATGTCACTCGTAATAAAACTTTAAAAAATTTTAAATCTTACCATATCTTCGTAAACCTCCGCGAAAGAGCGGGAACCAGCAGTATGCGCACTTATCACATATCCCGCTCTATCAGAACGACGAGATCGACTAGCGCGCTCACTTCTCTCCTTAAAGATAGAAGAGTCCCAATAGGCAAGTAGCTATTCCCAGACATTATCAGGGACCCAAATGGGTTTGACATTTTTTATCTAACACTCATGTTTCGTGTCGTATACAAGGTTTTTCAGTCGTTGTGCTGCATGCTTTTGAAATTCGCACTTCATTAGTCCGGTTATTGCAGGATCCCAATAAATTTTTTGCTGAAAATAATGAAATAATTATTTATTTAAATATTATTTTAAGTTTAAAATTTATAATGAAATGAATATTTAAAAAAATATACCACGAAAGCTTTCCCCCATCGTTCCTTTATTTCGGGATCGGTTCGCGTCCAGTTATAACATAGATGATCATAATCAGTTTTTATTATCTTTGTGATATGACGATTAAGCTGCTTACGACCAAACCTAAAAATAAAAGTAAATTAAGACTTGATAATTAATTAGTTACAAAATTAATTTAAATTTAGTTAATACCAAAGTGCACCGGATTTTGAATCCGGATCTATACGAGGAAATTTGCGTCTTTCCTCATCCATTGCTAAAAGCTCTTCCACTGTTGGTTCCTGATGCATCGGAGGCTCGTGATGCATCATCGGTTCGACCGACGGTAGCATCTGCTGATAGAAGGGATATGACATATATTGTGTCGATCCAGTCAGAAATAAATTCGGATTTATAAAATCCGAATATACTGGATCCGATTGTCTCTGATGTTGTGGACCATTAGCACTTTCTTCAGATGTTGAGCGGTTTCTGTTGTTACCGCCTCTTCCAACACGACGCGACATACTAAAATTGTAATTTAAAAAATTATATAAACATTTAACTCAATGTTTATATTAAAAGTTTTAATTGCTACTTGAATATTAATTAAATTTAATTTAATTTTTTAAACCACATATAATTTAGTATATGTGTTTTAATTTTAAAAAACATATAACTTAATATATATTTTTTAATATTTGTTTTTTAACAACGTATATAACTTGACGACATAATATAACATATATAACTTAACATACATAATATAACTTATTAACTAAATATCACTTAATATGACGTATATTTCATTTAGATATTTTATCGAACACCTAATCTACATAACTTACTACATACATTTATATTCAATTCTTTCAAATATATTAAACATACATCTAATATTCATTATATTAAACATACAAACATAATATTTTTCACAATTTGTATATATTTCTCAAATTGTCCCTGCACCTAATCTTCATTATATTAAGACATTTCTATTTAACATATATCTCAGGGGACCGGCGGACGGACAGACAGGCGGCGGACCGACACGGACGGCCGGCGGACGCGCGACCTGAAAAATTGAAACCGAAATAAGTTTTTCGGCTATGTGGCGGACTGTAAAACTTGCAAACTGAGAGAGAAACTTACCGAACGGGCGGCGGCGGACGGCAGGCGGACGGCGGGTGGACTAACGGCGACGGGCAGCGGCGAATGGAAAGCGGACGGTAGGCGGACGGGGGTCGCGACCCGTCCGGAAATTGGAGACGACTTTCGGACGGGTTGCGGCCCGCGTCCGAAAATTGGAGACTACTTCCGGACGCGGGCCGCGACCTGTCCAAAATTTGGCGACTACTTCCGGATGGGGTTGCAAACCGTCCGGAAATCGCAGACCGGCGCCCTTGTGCGTCCCAAAGTTGTCCGCAAACAGGATATTCGACCGAAGAACGGGGTTCGACCGATGGATGGGTTTCAACCGAGGGACGGGGTTCGACCGAGGGACGGGTTTCGACCGAGGGACAGGTTTCGACCGAGGGACAGAGTTCGATCGATGGGCGGGTTTCGACCGAGGGACGAGATTCGATCGATGGACGGGTTTCGACCGAGGGACGGGATTTGATCGAGGGAACAATTCATAAAACCTTATATATATATATATATTGTTAATACAATATAAAGTTAAAAATAACAATTCTTTAAATGTCTGAATTTGATTCAGAGTCACATAATTCTTCTGTCGATTTTTATGATTCTGAATTTGATTCAAATTCTTCAGCTTCTTCGTTTTCTTCTATTTCTTCATCTTCAATTTCTTCGACTTCACCATGTGGCAATGCTTCAATTGTAACTTCATCAATAGCAACAATCTCGGTGGTTTGTTGTTGCATGGCCAATTGCTGTTCTTCTGTGTTGTCGATGAATTTACCCCTTGGAAGTATCTTCATTGCGAAACGCAAACCTGAAGATCATCTGATATGTGGATAGAAAACGTAACAAACTTGATCGGTCTGTGACGCAAAAATAAAAGGCTCGTATTTTGCATATCTTCTTGTAGAATTAATTTCTACGACACTTAATTTTTTTATTCTTATTCCGCGATCGTTTATTGGATCGAACCAATCACATCGGAATAACATTACTCTTAAACTGACGTAACCTACAAAAATGGAAAATATAAGTCAACATATTCGAAAATATCAAACGAAAATAATCATGATACCTCCAATTGCTTCATGTGCATGTTTGTCCATTAATTCAAAAAAATATATGGGAAGTAGTTGTTGCATGAATACATGACAATCGTGACTTTTCATCCCTGATAACTTTCCTCCATGAATATCGACGCACCTTCCGATGTTAGATGCATAACCATCAGGAAATTTCACGTCTTCCTTCAACCAATTCAACAATTTATGTTTTTCCTCATTAGACAATTTGAATATCGGAACTGGAGCTTTACCATCTCCACTTATATGTAACTACTTCTGTGAGTAATACTCTACGAGATCCTTCTGTGATTTAATGTTATCCTTCGTTTTTCCTGTGACATTCATTACTATATTGATGATATTATCGAAAAATGTTTCTCTATGTGCATGACATCAAGATTGTGGCGAAGCTTCAGATTTTTCCAATACGGCATATCCCAAAATATGCTCTTCTTGTACCAATTATAGGTAATTCCGTAACCATCAATTCTCGGATGATTATTTCCTCCGCAATCTATACTCCTTGGAATACCCAAAGCAAGAAGTCGTTTATATAATATCTCTTCGCTGGTCAAAACTGAAGGAGGAGATTTCCACACAACAATATTCCTTTTGAAATTCCTCTTATTGCGTCGTAGTGTATCATAAGGAGGAAGAAAACGGCGATGACAATCAAACCAACTCGTCTTTCATCCATACTTCAACTGAAAATCGTCTTTTTCCTCCATGCAATATGGACAAGCCAATCGACCATGCGTTGTCCACCCAGATAGCATACCATAAGCTGGATAATCACTTATTGTCCACATAAGAGCACCTCGTAATATAAAATTTTGTCGTCTCGAAACGTCGTACGCTGGAACTCCCTTCCATAATTCTTTCAATTCTTCAATCAGTTAAAGAAATATATCCAAACTTCTTTTCGGATGATTAGGCCCGGGAATCAATATTGTTAAGAACAAAAACTCACGCTGCATGCATATATCTAGTAGTAAATTATACGGTGTTATAATAACTGGCCACAACGAATAATTTCTCCCAGACATCCCGAATGGATTAAAACCATCAGTGCAAATGCCTAAATAAACGTTTCGACTGTAAAATCAGGATATACCTTGTTAAAGTGTTTCCACGCCTCACCTTCTGATGGATAACACATTTCTCTGTCAGGATTTGAATGCTCGACATGCCATCTCATGTCGCTTGCGGTCTTCTCCGATTAATACAATCTTTTTATCCTGTCTGTAATTGGTAAATACCACATACGACGAAACGGAACCGATTTTTCATTTCTTGTCAAATAAAATCGATCTTTTCCACAAAATCGACAATTGATCAAATCCGAAGTTTCTTTCTAGAAAATCATACAGTTGCTTTGGCAAACATCAATCTTTGGATACAACAATAACCCCAATGATCTCATCATCTTCTTTGTTTCATAATATGACTCGACTGCATTATTATCTTCAGGCAAATAATCTCTTACTAATTGCGATATAGAATCCATTCAAATTTCTGAGAAAGATTATTTTTCAGTCTTCAAATTCATCAACCGTGCAGATAAAGACAACCGTGATAGACCACTTCTACAACCATCATAAAGTGGATGCCTAGCACTTTCTAACATTTCAAAAAAATTTTGCTTCTTCATTCGGATCTTCTTCAATATTTTCATCTTCGTTTCTTTCGACGAATGCAGTTTGCACCATTTCTACATAAGGGTTTTCTACATCTTATAAAGTCTGAGACACTTCATAATTTAAGATACCCCTACTTAAAATTTTCCAAAACATTACTGGGTCGTGGTGCAAAATTCTCTCCATGAGATAACCAAATAAAATAATTTGGAGTAAACCCTCTTAAATAGAGATGATTCCAAACGGTTTTCTCATTAACGAATTTTTCATTTTTGCATTTTACGCATGGACAAACCAATTTACCGTTTTCTCTATAAACTTGTTGATTTGTCACCACCGTCATAAACTGTGTAAGGCCTTCTACAAACTCTTTCGATACACTTTGAGTTTTTGGATCAATTCTTCTATACATCCATTGTCTCGAAACGAAAATATTCAATCTCGAAGATGATGCCATTATAATCAGAAACGATAACAAGATATGAAGAGAAATATATGAAATTTATGTGTGAGAAACGAATAGAAGAAGAGAGATTAAATAGAAAATTTTAAGACCGATTCTGGACGGATTGCGGAGTGAGATAAATATTTCCGGACGAACCATCCCGAATACATCCGAAAATTACGGACGAGTGGTGAATCTCTCCGCAATTTCTGAACGGACGACTACATCGTCCCAAAACCGTCTGCAAATTACGGACTGTTGTGAATCCGTCCGCAAATTGCGGACGCCTTTGAAAGTAGTCCCGAATCCGTCCCGAATTACGAACGACTTAGGGCCTACTCTGCTGTCTGCAAATTTGCGGACGGATTAGGGACGGATTTATTATTTCGTCCTTAAATTGTCCCTAAATTTAGGGACAACTGACTCAGTCCGCAAATTCAGTCCGAAATCCTATTTTTCTTGTAGTGAACGAAGGGGAAAATAGAATGAATTTTTAAATTTTAAGGGGGGAATATGATTAGTAATGATAGTTCATGGGGAATAGGATGAGAGAAAAAGTTCATGGGAGAATAGGATTAAAGCGCGATAGTTTAGGGGGAATAGACCTTTGTCCATATTTTTTATTGTCTTAATAAAAATAATATATTTTTCTCTCCAAATAATCTTTTTTTTTTCATTATTTTCTAGGGTTTTCAAATTATCTTTTCTTATTCTCTTCTCAATTCATCTTCGTCAATAATCTTCTCATTCCAGTCCTCTTGCTATTTTTTCTCATAAATCCATTCTTCGAGCCTTACAAATCGAGCCTCGTAAATAGACCGTTTCCTTGCTCTCATTTCGCATAAACAGATTGCACCCCTCAGTTTTGATTTCTCTATTTCATCCCTCATTTTTAATTCGCATCCCTCAGATTTTATCCTCCTTCATTTACAACCTTCTTGGTGTTGTTTGTTGGAATTGGCATTGTCTATTCGTTTTCGATTGTTCTATATCTTCTTGCCGATGATACTTTTTTGTGGTGCTTCATCATCGTCTGCATCATCTGTTTCCTCGACTTCTTCTGTTGCTTTCGTTTTTCGAATTCATCTTCTTATTCGGTAATTCTTCTTTGTTCGTTTTGATTCTCTTTTGTCCGCTTGATTTTGGCTTATCTCGAGTCTATTTCAGAAACGATCAATGACGATGGCTCTAGATGAACGAAATAAACTCGGTTTTGTCTTGGGTAAAATATCCGAACCTTTTTCCGATAGTCCTGAGCATGATACATGGAACCATGCAACGATGTTTTTGTTCTTGGATTATCAACTTCAGCTTGCAAAGATATTGCAGAGAACATAGTTCATATGCATACAACTTATGAAATCTGGATTAATCTATGAGAAAGATTTAATCATAATAATATACCAAGAATATTTGGATTAGAACAGGAAATACAGAATTTGGGACAAGGTTCGCTTGATCTCAATGCATATTATATAAGATTGAATACATTTTGACAAGGATTAAAGAGTTTAGAAGATTTATCTATTTGTATATGTTAGAAATATAGCTGCAATTTGTCATCTCAGTTTACTTCTAAGGAGGAATGAAGGTATCTTATTAAATTCCTCATGAGACTTAACGACTCTTATACTCTAGTTTGTCACCAACTCTTGTTAATGAATCCTCTTTCCTCCGTATCTAAGGCCTTGAATCTAGTTATCCAAAATAAGTAACATAAAAATGTTTTACCCCCACCCAATTCCTTCGTTTTCCAGACCATTTCAACTAACCTCCACCTATCCTGGTAGTAAACCAAATTATGGTATATTCCTCTTATATAATGTTTTCTATATTCCTAATTTCAGATCTAATCTTATTGGTGTCAGCTCTCTTACTCTTAATTCACGTTTAAATCTAACTTTTACAGCTTCTTCTTGCATCATAGAGGACTCTATTTGGGTCTTGATGATTGAAAAGGGTATTTGAATTGAGAATTTATATATTTGAGATATAAAATATAAATATAAATAATTAATATTCAAATATATAAAATATAATTTTATTTTAAATATATAAATAATTATTTATAAACATCAAATAAAAAAGTCCATTACAAATAACAAAACATATATATTATAACACCATTTTACAATACCATAATAAATTTATGCTTTTATTTTTAGAATGCAAGTTGCCACAATCAATATTGTTTTTTCACTTTAGAAGAGACGACGGGTATTCTACTTTAGATGCTGAAAATTCAATGAACTGTTTCCACTTCTATATAGTTGTTTGGACTCTTCATCTTTTTGTTACTGGACCCTAAATTTTTCTATATAAAATTTATATTAGGATCCTGTTATGAAATATAAGGTAAAGTTAGTAATTAAATTATATTTGTGAGTTATGCAACGAACCTTGCAAAGGAATTTAATGCATGATTCAAGAATCTAACACATTTTATGCTTTATTGTTTTAGATGAACAGTGAATTCATTATCAAAATCTTTTATATTAAAAGTTAAATTTACTCGATTCTGGTGAAACGTTGATAATGATGTGACAGTCTAATCAACAATTTTATCTTTATTAATTTATATTAATTTAATATAAATTTTATTAAATTAAATAACATCTTTAAATTTTCAAATTTACAAGTTGAATAATATTATGAAATAATTATTATCTGAATGTCTTTTGAGATTCTAAACTCTTCGTATTTTGTCCATCATTAATCCTATGTGATTATGACAATTCTATCTATTTATCTACATTGTTTTGTCTCTTCATCTATCCTTGTAAGCCTATAAATAGAGGCAACTTCATTTGTAAATATATACTTGAGAATCATTCTTCAATAAGAATTATCTCCTCCTCTCTCCTGCTCTCTTCTCTTAATATTGTTCTATTTCTTTTACAATACGTTATCAGCACGAAGCTCTGTTTTCCTTTCAATCTTTCGAGATTTTGGAATATGAATCAATTGAAGATCCAAGATAAAGATTTATGTCTCGCAGACAGTGCTACTACACATACCATTCTAAAAGAAAAGAAATATTTTTCAAACTTAAGAAATGATAAAGCATATGTCAATACCATATCAGGATGTGCAAAAATTGTTGAGGGCTCCGGAAGAGCAATTTTTGCGATGCCAAATGGCACAAAGTTTATCATTTACAATGCCTTGTACTCTCCAAAGTCTTCAAGAAATTTGTTAAGTTTCAAGGATATTCGTATTAATGGATATCACATTGAAACTATGACCGAATAAATATCAAGATAAGGCAAAAGCCATGATATTTCTCCGTCATCATCTTCATGACGGATTGAAAATTGAATACCTCACGGTTAAAGTTAAAGAAGATCTTTGGAAATCATTAAAAGAGAGGTATGATCATCAAAAAACCGTGATCCTTCCAAAAGCTCGTTATAATTGGATGCACCTACGTTTCCAAGATTTCAAAACTGTGAGCGAGTATAACTCGGCAATATTTCGAATCAGTTCACAAATGAAACTATGTGGTGAAACCATCACTGATTCTGATATGATGGAAAAAACGTTATCTACGTTTCATGCATCTAATGTGCTCTTGCAACAACAATATCGTGAAAAGGGTTTCCAAAAATATGGAGATCTAATCTCTTGTCTCCTTGTTGCTGAGCAAAATAACGAGTTATTGATGAAAAATCATGAATCCCGTCCCACTGGGTCTGCTCCATTACCTGAAGCTAATGTGGTAGCATTTAACAATTATCGTGGTCGTGGCCGTGGCCGTGGCCGTGGGCGCGGGCTTGACCGAGGTCGTGGACGTGGATATAGAGGAGGTAGAGGTTTTTTCCGCGGTGGACCAAGCAATTACAATACTAAAAAGGAATTCCGAGGAAATAACGAAGGAGGCAAGAATAAGAAAGAAAGTATTTGTCACCGATGTGGGATGCATGGACATTGGTCGCGTACTTGTCGTACTCCTAGACATTTTGTGAATCTCTACCAAGAGTCATTGAAGAAAGGAGAAAATGATGTTGAAGCTAATTTCGTTGAAGCTAAATTCGTTGACGATGACTCCAACAAGTTTGTGGAAGGCATTGATGATCTGATGTCCCTTGATGTTGCCGATTTCCTTATCCATCCTGAAGATGGAAGTGCTCAGAATTGATCAAGAAGTTTAATTTTTTTATTTATTTCAATATTATGAATTATGTTTCTTTTCTAAGTAATGTTGGTTTTATTTTAGTTCTCTTTATTTGAATAAAGTTTATGCAATAATATATGTTTCTTTTATTTTATGTCTATTTATTCATATTTTTTATTATATAGATTTTGGAATATGAATCAATTGAAGATCCAAGATAAAGATTTATGTCTCGCAGACAGTGCTACTACACATACCATTCTAAAAGAAAAGAAATATTTTTCAAACTTAAGAAATGATAAAGCATATGTCAATACCATATCAGGATGTGCAAAAATTGTTGAGGGCTCCGGAAGAGCAATTTTTGCGATGCCAAATGGCACAAAGTTTATCATTTACAATGCCTTGTACTCTCCAAAGTCTTCAAGAAATTTGTTAAGTTTCAAGGATATTCGTATTAATGGATATCACATTGAAACTATGAATGAAAAAGGCATTGAGTATCTTTGTATTACCTCAACTATAATGGGTAAAAGGTGTGTGTTAGAAAAGTTACATGCTTTATCATCTGGTTTATATTACACATCTATTGAGATGATTGAAGCATATAATACAGTAAACCCGAAGTTTACTGATGTTGTAAATCATTTCAAAGTTTGGCACGACCGGTTAGGCCATCCCGGTTCAACGATGATGCGAAAAATTATTGAAAATTCATGTGGTCATTCATTGAAAAACCAGAAGATTTTTCAATCCAATGAATTTTCTTGTGTTGATTGCTCAAAGGGAAAACTAATAACAAGACCCTCTTCAGCAAAAATAAGAAATGAATCATTATCATTTCTAGAAAGAATTCACGGTGATATATGTGGCCCGATTCATCCACCGTGTGGATCATTTCGATATTTCATGGTATTAATTGATGCTTCAACAAGATGGTCACACGTGTGCTTATTATCATCTCGTAATTTGGCTTTTGCGAGATTACTTGCACAAATAATACGATTACGGGCACATTTTCCTGATCATCCGATTAAAACAATTCGTCTTGATAATGCCGGTGAATTCATGTCTCAGTCTTTTGTGACTTATTGTATGTCGATTGGTATACGAGTAGAACATCCTGTAGCATATGTTCATACTCAAAATGGTCTAGCAGAATCATTTATAAAACGAATTCAATGGATTGCAAGACCAATACTTATGAAATCCAATCTTCCCATTTGGGCTTGGGGTCATGCTGTTTTACATGCAGCACAACTTATACGCATTCGGCCAACTAGTTATCATGATAATTCCCCTTTGCAATTGGTTTATGGTCAGGAACCAAATATTTCTCATTTGAGGATTTTCGGATGTGCGGTATATGTCCCAATTAATCCACCACAACGAACAAAAATGGGACCTCAAAGGAGAATGGGAATATATGTTGGGTATGAATCTCCGTCAATAATAAAATATATTGAACCAATGACTGGAGATATTTTCACTGCAAGATTTGCAGATTGTCATTTTGATGAATCATTATTCCCAACATTAGGGGAAAGTAACAAACATTTGGAGAAAGAGATATCATGGAATGTATCATCACTGACAAATTTAGATCCTCGAACAAAAGAAAGTGATTTAGAAGTTCAAAGGATAATCCATTTACAAGGTATTGCGAATCAATTGCCAGACGCATTCGCTGACCCAAAAAAAAAGTCACAAAATCTCATATTCCAGCTGTGAATGCTCCAATTAAAATACATGTCCCAGAAGGACAACCTATAATTGCTAGTGAGTCTAAGGTGCGCATGAAGCGTGGTAGACCACTTGGTTCCAAAGATAAACTTCCTCGAAAAAGAAAAGGAGCAACTAATCTTGATGGTCAAAATGATGACGTATCTCCAGAAGAGATCATTGATATGGTTAATGATGAAAGTAATCAGGTACCTGAAACCAATGAAAATGAAGAGATCTCAATTAACTACATCAATACAGGAAGAAGATGGAACCGAAAAGAAATAATTGTCGACAATATTTTTGTTGAAAATATAGCGCGCGATATAATAAATGAAAACGAGGATCATGAACCTACCTCTATAGAGGAATGTAGAAATAGAAATGATTGGCCAATGTGGAAAGAGGCAATCAAGTCTGAATTAGACTCTATTAAAAGGAGAGGAGTTTTTGGACCAATTGTCCAAACACCAGAAGGAATCAAACCAATTGGAAATAAATGGGTATTTCTACGAAAGAAAAATGAACAAAATGAGATCATTAGATATAAAGCAAGACTTGTTGCTCAAGGTTTTACCCAAATTCCTGGTGTTGATTATGAACAAACATATTCGCCTGTGGTGGATGCAATAACGCTTCGATACTTGATAAGTCTGGCAATGACCGAAAGACTTGAAATGCGCCTCATGGATGTGGTCACGGCTTATTTGTATGGCTCGTTAGACCATGATATATATATGAAAATCCCTGATGGATTTAAAATGCCAGAAGCATGTAATAATTCTCGAGAAATATACTCTGTTAAATTAAACAAAGCGTTGTATGGGCTAAAACAATCTGGACGGATGTGGTATAATCGTCTTAGTGAATATTTGATAAAAGAAGGATATAAAAATGATCCTATATGCCCATGTGTATTCATAAAAGGATCAAAATCAAAGTTTGTTATAATTGCGGTTTATGTTGATGATTTAAATGTGATTGGAACTCCTGAAGAGTTATCACAAGCTATGCAATGCTTAAAGAAAGAGTTTGAGATGAAAGACCTTGGAAAAACAAAATTTTGTTTAGGTCTTCAAATTGAGCATCTGGAAGATGGAATATTTTTGCATCAATCATCCTATATAGAAAAAGTACTTAAAAGGTTTTACATGGATAAAGCGCACCCTTTAAGTACTCCTATGGTAGTAAGGTCATTAGACATTAATAAAGATGTCTTTAGACCACGTGAGGAAAATGAAGAATTACTTGGTCCTGAAGTACCATATCTTAGTGCTATTGGAGCACTAATGTATCTTGCTAATAATACACGTCCTGATATATCTTTTGCAATAAGTTTATTGGCAAGATATAGTTCCTCGCCAACTCGAAGACACTGGAATGGTATAAAACATATCTTTAGATATCTTCGAGGGACCACAGATATGGGCTTATATTATAATAACTTATCAAAACCAAATTTAGTTGGTTATGCAGATGCTGGATATTTGTCAGATCCTCATAAAGCCCGATCTCAATCTGGGTATGTATTTACTTGTGGGGGAACCGCAATTTCATGGCGTTCTATAAAACAAACATTGGTAGCCACTTCAACAAATCATGCAGAGTTATTAGCTATTCATGAGGCAAGTCGTGAATGCGTTTGGTTGAGATCATTATCTCAATATATTAGGGAGTCATGTGGTCTCCCAATTGATAAAAATATCCCTACAATATTGTTTGAGGATAATACTGCATGCATAGCTCAATTAAAGGATGGTTACATTAAGGGTGACAAAACAAAACATATTTCACCTAAATTTTTCTTTACCCATGATCTTCAACAAAATGGTGAGATAGATGTTCAACAAATAAAGTCTAGTGAGAATCCAGCTGATTTATTCACTAAGGCATTACCTTCGAGATCATTTGAGAAGATGGTTTCTTTAATTGGAATGCGTCGTTTGAAAGATATAAAATAATGATCTTATCAGGGGGAGAAAAGATATGTGTTGCACTCTTTTTCCCTTTTACTAAGTTTTTCCTATTAGGTTTTCTTAATAAAGGTTTTTAACGAGGCAACATATCTATTCCATATCATTAAGGATATGTATTCTTTACTAGGGTTTTTCTCTACGGGTTTTACCTAGTAAATTTTTAATAAAGCATATTCCAATTACTCAATAGACATTCAAGGGGGAGTATTATGAAATAATTATTATCTGAATGTCTTTTGAGATTCTAAACTCTTCGTATTTTGTCCATCATTAATCCTATGTGATTATGACAATTCTATCTATTTATCTACATTGTTTTGTCTCTTCATCTATCCTTGTAAGCCTATAAATAGAGGCAACTTCATTTGTAAATATACACTTGAGAATCATTCTTCAATAAGAATTATCTCCTCCTCTCTCATGCTCTCTTCTCTTAATATTGTTCTATTTCTTTTATAATAAATAATCTATTTTCTCATACATTTTCGACTTTCAGTCTTCCACGTCAACAAAATAATTTTTTTAAATCAAACATAATAAAAAATTCAAACCATTGTAATAAAATTAACATATTTAAAGTTAAATAATATATTTTATCATACATTTTTAACTTTCACTCTTCCACATCAGCAAAATAATATTTTTTAAATCAAATAAAAAAATTTCAAACAATTGTAATAAAATCATATATATATATATAAACTATAAAAAGACTGCATTTTCAGATCTCCACATCAATTTTTATATAATTTTTTAATTTTTTCCGTGTCTCTTTCAATGGATTCAATGAGTGTCTAATTGAGGAAGAAGAAGTGTCTTTTAATCGAGGGAGAAAAAGACACGAACATTTTCTTCTTTTATTTTTTTGCATGTCTCTTTTAATGCA
Organism: Gynandropsis gynandra; assembly: GCA_036759665.1. Taxonomy (NCBI): domain Eukaryota; kingdom Viridiplantae; phylum Streptophyta; class Magnoliopsida; order Brassicales; family Cleomaceae; genus Gynandropsis; species Gynandropsis gynandra. The sequence continues at coordinate 23,584,751 of CM071867.1, forward strand.
TCTTACGTCTCCTATAATTATTTTTTATTTGAGGAAGAAGAAGCACTACAAAAAACATGCGTTTTTCAACAGACAAATGCGTTGAAAAACGCCTTAAATCCATTGGGAATCGCTCGTTGCAAATCGGGATCCGTTGCAATTCGCAACGGAGTTACAATGGATAATATCCGTTGCAAAATTTTAACGGACGACCAACGTATAACATCGCTTAAATTTTGTAACGGACGCCCGATGAAATTATTTGTAACGGATGCCTGTTAAGAGTTTGCAACGGACGCTCGTTGAAATTTGGTAACAGATTATGAATGAATAATTCGAATTGTATTTCAAATGAAGCCTAAAACGACTATATGTACAAGAGTTAACCGCGGAAGAGGTTTGGTGAGGATGTCTGCGAGTTACCAGCTTCAATTTGTCTGCAGACGAAGAAATAATCAAGTGCTAGGTGCTTCATACGGGAGTGGAAAACCGGATTGGTGCTGAGATAAGTAGCTCCAATGTTGTCACAGTAAATAATGGGGGCCGACGTGAGGGTAATGCCAAGTTCCGTGAGGAGATTTCCTAGCCAACAAATTTTGGCCGAGGTGTTTGCTACAGACCGATATTCCGCTTCGGTGGATGATCGTGAGTGGCCGGTTTGTTTCTTGGACGACCACGATATCGGATGCTTTCCAAGATAAACAATGTATGCTCCCGTGGATTTGAAGTCAGAGGAGTCTCCAGCCCAATCCGCATTGCTGAAAGCATGAAGAGACAAAGCGTTTTGAGCTGCAAGAAAGATACCTCGTGCACGAGAGCCAGCAAGGTAGCGAAGCACACGTTTGGCGCATATCCAATGCTCATCCGTTGGTTGATGCATGAACTGGGACAACTTGTTGACAGCATAGCTCACGTCGGGACGCGTGAAAGAGAGGTACTGAAGGCTCCCAATTACTTGTCGGAATTCCGTTGGATCAGGGAGAGGTGAACCCGAGGAGATGGTGAGACGTGAGGTCGATGGCAGTGGTGTAGCGACGGATTTTGCATCATTCATCTTTGTCCTAATGAGGAGATCCGTGATATATTTCCGCTGCGAAAAGTGTAGACCATGTGGTGTTCTTGTGGCTTCAATTCCCAGAAAGAAGGAAAGGGCATTGAGATCTTTAATTGAGAATCGAGATGCCAACAAGGTAATGAAGGTCTGAATTTGAGAGTAGAAAGAACTCGTGATGATCATATCGTCAACATAGACCAGAACATACAACTTGGTTGTTGTCGTGTGAAGAACAAAGAGTGAGGCATCCGCTAAGGAATTCTTGAAGCCACAACTAAGCAAGAAATTTCGTAATTCGGAGTACCATGCGCGAGGTGCCTGCTTGAGTCCATAAATAGCTTTACGAAGCTTGCAGATATGAAGGGGGTGATCCTTGTCAATGAAACCGAGCGGTTGCGCCATATATACATCTTCGGTGAGTTTGCCTTGTAAGAAGGCATTGTTGACATCAAGCCGGTTGATGTGCCATCCGTTGGAGACCGCAAGGCTAAGCATGGTACAAATTGTTGCGGGCTTAACCACTGGGCTGAAAGTCTCGTGAAAATCTACTCCCGGTCGTTGATGAAATCCTTTTGCAACCAAGCGAGCTTTGTAGAGATTAATGGAACCATCAGGATTCCGCTTGATACGGAAGACCCATTTACAGCCAACAATATTGCTGGCGGTTTCAGGAGGTACTAGTTCCCAAGTCTCGTTTTGAAGTAGGGCATTGAATTCATCACTCATAGCTTGTCTCCAGTTGGTGTTGAGGAGAGCTTGTGTTGTTGTTGCTGGTTCTGTTTCGTCAATAGGACCTGTACATCATGAGCAAACGTAGAATTAGATCTAGTGGCGTTTGCCTTGCTACGGGTGACCATAGGATGAATGTTTTGAGCGGCTAGTGCTGGCGGGGGAGGAGAACAGGGCATCTCCGAATCCGTAAGAGGAGCAGCCGAAGGAGAGGAGTCCTCAGTTTGGTTGTTGTCCGTGTCACTCTCAACATTGATCAGGGAAGAATCTAGTCGTGGGGGCATCGACGTAGGAGATGGAGTGTGTGAGAAGGTAAGTGGTTGGATGGGTGATAGGGAAGGACCATTGGAGGATGATGAGGGAGTGGGGATTTCTGGATGGGTGACATATTTAGAAAGGTTGGCAAAGGGAAACACGGATTCGTGGAAGGCAACATGACGAGAGACAAAGACACGGAGCTTGGATAGGTCTAGTTTGTGAGAGGCATAAGGACGTAGCCAAGGATAGCACAAACAGCCAAATATTTTTAGTTTATGTAGATTTGGCGGTGTTTGGAAGAGGGTTTCGTAGGGTGAGGCATAGGAAAGGAGAGGGGTTGGCATTCGACTTATGAGGTATACTGCGGCCGTGAAGGCATAGGACCAATAGGGTAGCGGTAAGGAGGCATGCATAAGGAGAGATAAGCCGGTTTCGACAATATGACGATGTCGGCGTTCAAATATTCCATTATGCTCAGGGTGTGTGGAGGGGTCGTGTAGTGTGATATTCCTTTGGCCGAAAGGAAAGAGGCAATAGCTATGTATTCTCCACCATTATCGGTGTAGAGATTGACAATTTTAGTGTTAAACTTGGTTTCAACAAGGGATTTGAATGCAATGAAGGTTGTTCGAACTTGTGATTTTTGTTTGAGCGGATAAAGCCAAACGTGTAAAATGATCCACAAAGAGAACATAATACTTGAAACCATCCGTTGAAATAATAGGAGATGTCCACAAAATCAGAGAAAATAAATTCAAGTGGACGCGAAGAGACAATAGACGACTCATGAAAAGGGAGTTTATGACTCTTATTACTTAGACAAGAATTGCACGGAGAAACTAAAGAATCTCGAACCAACGGAATTTGAAACTTAGATAAGGCGTGTTTGAGGATGGGTAGTGATGGATGTCCTAGACGTGAATGCCAAGTGGAAACGGTGGGCTTAAGGCTGGAGAAGGCAACGGTTGGTGAGGAATTGGTAGTGGGGGACGGCCACACGTAAACTCCATCTTTAGTGTTTCCTTGAAGAACCGGAGCCCCCGTGATTAGATCCTTCACCTGAAACATATGAGGAAAGAATTCCACAGAAACACCATTAGACTTGCATAAATGTTGAACCGAGACCAAGTTTTTGTGCATGGAAGGAACACAAAGTACACTATCAAGCGTAAGGGAACGAGTTGGTAAAGAGAATGAGAAGGAACCCGTATGAGTAATGGGTTGCCCTGAGCCATCGGCTATAGGGACTTCCTCGGTTCCTTGATATGGGCTGTGAATCGACAAGTTCTGCAAGTCGGATGTAATGTGATGCGAGGCACCACTATCAAGAAGCCGACTCGAGGTATCATAGGTCGAATACGTAGCAACATGAGTAGCGGGCGACCAGGGACGTTGAGGTGGTGTCCACCTATTCTGAATCGAATCCGAGGATGAGCTCATGGATATGAGTCGGAATTGATTGCAGAATTTCGCACTGTGTCCCTGAATTCCACAAGCTTGACATCGGCCTCTATAACCTCCCGTGGACCCCTGTTATTGTTGTGATTCCAATGAGGAGTAGGCGCTCGTGATCCATCATTTTGGTTGAAGTTTTTGGGTCTGGCCGCGACAAGGTGAGCCGTGACGGGCAGGGCAGTGGCTGGCGGAGGAAGATCCAAGGCAAGTTTTGCCTCATGATTGATGAGTTTTTCATAGCTCCTCGATTGATATTGCTGTGTCTTTTGTGTTGATCACGTCAGCCACGGTTTTGTATTCCTCCGGCACACCATCAAGGATGGCTTCAAGAACATCCTCGTGATCCATTGGTTTCCCAAGGAGTGAGAGTTCGTCCGTTTTGGTGGTGATGAATCGCAAATATTCTTCAACCGATTGAGATCCTTTGACACAACGTTTGATCTGATCTCGTAGCTGTTTGACATGACCACGAGAGGCTTTACCATAGATGTTGGCTAGGGTACGCCATGCTTCTCTGACAGAAGTGGCTCGAGCGATGACCGGTTGAAGCGGAAGGGAGAGCGCGTCCAGCATGGAACTAAAGAGCAGTCTGTCCTGATGTTTCCACGGGCTGAAGGCGGGATTGGATCGATGAATTCCATCGATTTGTTTGTGGCTGGCGGCACAATGGAGTCTTTGGTGATGAAGCACTCGAGATTGTATCCTTCAAGAAGGGAGCGGATTTGGAAACTCCACGTGAGGTAATTCGTCGGTGTGAGTTTTGTAACACTTGACATGTTACACGAGAAGAGGAGTTTTTTGTGGCTAGGTTGGATCGAACATGCTTACAGACTCGGTGCGGTTCGATGGTTCAGGGACGTGCGACATTACAGTAGGGAGCGGGCTGATGAGGCGACGAAGAGGACTGATGAGGCTGCATGCGGACGAGGTAACGAAGCAGTGGCTGGAACGGGAGGGAGTGATGCGGTTGCGGGCTGGTGAGGCGACGAAGCAGCGACTGGGCCAAAAGGTGAGGTGGCTAGGTATGTCGGAAAAGAAAAGAGGGTTAGGCGGCTAGGGTTACGTCGTGAGACGATTTCCTTAGCTCTGATACCATATGAATGAATAATTCGAATTGTATTCCAAATGAAGCCTAAAACGGCTATATGTACAAGAGTTAACCTAATTAGAGAGTTAACCTAATTAGGAGTACATAAATTACAATTATGTCCCTATTACAATAATATCCCTTTATACAGATGTCTGTTAAAAAATTTTAATGGACTTGTGTTGCCATCCAAGCGAGAAAAATGAGCGGGATTTAAAATTTCCAACGGGCATCCGTTGGAAACTGGCGGGAAAGAACAACGGACGTCCATTGGAAATTGGCGGGAAAGGGCATCCGTACGTCCATTGCAAATTGGCGGGAAAGGGCATCCGTACGTCCATTGCAAATTGGCGGGAAAGAGCAACGAACGTCCATTGCACTTGTCGTTGTTCATCATAAGGCGCATCCGAGCCTGCATGTCGTGCACACATGTTGTGTAGATGCACAATGTATCCTTTCTCCGCCATCTGTAGGCGTGCTGTAAAATAATTTATAATTTGTTAGTTTTATAACATATATAACTAATAATTTTAAATAAAATGTAATTTAAAATTTACGATAAAAGTGCACCAACATCGGTGGCGCACGGCTTCTGGCGTAACTTACTAGGAATAATATAAGTCACGTAAGGACCCTTGGATGATGTCGTTGTTCGTGTGCTTGATCACATCATCCACGTCAAACGTGCAAATTAAAATTAAAAAGTTAGATAATATTATAACTTACAATAATATTAATGCAAATAATAACTTTTTTACCATAACGTCCCGGTAGAACGGTCGGAATCGATAATCTAAAGGGTAGGACGCCCATCAAAATTATCGATCAAAGAACCGATATCCACCATATCGTCCATTTCATCATATATCGGCGGTGCCGATACTGGTGAAGGAGGACGATATGGTGGTGGTGGAGGCGGAGGAGGAGCTCCCGCTGAACCAACCAACATTCCCCCGATCCTATAAATCGTCTAGCTATCAATTTTTTGTTTAGTGTCTGTAAATGTGTTTGTGTGTGAAATGTAGTGTTTGAGAGGATTTTTAGGTTATGATTTGTGTTGAAAATGAAACTGTTCAACGGTTTATGTACAAAAATGTCCGACGGATGCCCATTGGAAAATACGTCATCCCAACGGACGCAGTTAATTGACACGATGTCCTGTCTTTCCAACGGGCATCCGTTGGAAGTACGTGTTCCCGAGGCAATGGACGGCGAAATGGCGGCTCGTCTCCCTTTGCAATGTGCATCCATTACAATTTCCAACGGATGCCCATTGGAATTTTCTGCAGACTAAGGTAGGCATCATTACACTTTGCAATGGGTATCCGTTGGAAAATTGTAATGGACGTCCGTTACAAATATTTCTAACGAGCATCCTTTGCCACTTTAACGGATGCCCGTTAGAATTTCTTCGACTGTTACACGTTCCAACGGATGCCCGTTGGAATTTTTGTAACGAGCGTCCGTTACAATTTTCCAACGGATGCACGTTAGAAATATGGAAAACTTAGAAATTTTTGTAAGTGTCGGAAGCGATTACGTGTTTCAACGGGCATCCGTTAATATTTCCAGCGGATGCCCGTTGGTATTAGATAATAATATGAAATTCTAATACATTAAACTTTGTTTATATATTCTTCGATGTAGTAACATTTCGATTGTTCGATTACACATCATCTACATTATTATACATCATGTACATTACACGTCATGTACATTACACATCATCTACATTTATTATACATCACACGCATTATTGTATTTACATTTCTTCAGTAGATTCATCGATCGGCGAGCATTCCTTCGATTGTTCATTGGATTCATTGACGTTTTTATATTCAGCATATTCTGGTTCAACGTCTTCATAATCGCGTATGAATTCTCCGTCTTGCGAGAATCTCCTCGTGATCTGAATCAATTAAACGAATCGGTTGCGGATGATCGGGTTGCAATGGATATTCCTTATCATCTGAGCTTATGATCCCTTGTGGCTTGATCTTTACTACGACCCACCACTCCTCTTTTCGACGTTTCAATGTTGTTGAATATTGCACGTAACATACTTGATTTGCTTGATCTATTGTGATCATACTTATCATATCTTCGTGCAAGATTGATCTATTGTGATAAATGGATCATACTTATAATATTTTCGTATTTTACGTCCTACTGTTGGGTCGAACTACTGACATTTAGAAAGCATCACCTTCAACCCAACGAGACCGAGATATTCCACTTGTATGATTTGGTGCAAAATGCCGTATAAGTTATCACTTTCTATATCACTATCAACGCAAAACGCGATAATTGTATATGCTTCTATGTTTTTCGTGTTCGTACGTGTGGAACGTGTAGCCGCGAGTAAACAAGATTGGCCAACACATGACATTTCGTGCAGGACCATTAGCCAAATCTTCTAACCACGTATGAAGTCTTTTATAAGAACATTTCACCTGTACGTATAATAAAAACAAATGAATACTTTATAATAAATGCAATTAATTTTAATAGATGTGTATACGAGTAATTACAAAGTCTCTCAACCACGAGCCATAATATTGAACTTTCATGTCTGTCAGTTCATTTGCATTTAGATGAGGATATGTACCAAGTACTTCTTCATCAAATATCCTGTATAATGAAAATACGTCAATATTGTATATAAATACATATATATTTAAAAGATTTAATAATATGTACCACTACCTTTTGAACGGTAATAATCTTGACAATTTAGTAGTTTATATGTGTAGACGTGATTATACTCCTTTGGTGTTAACCAATATTCCTCGGATTTACCTCTTGTACGTCCAATCGGTGTAAACATCTCAGGGATTGTGCCAAACTGTGGATTATATTGATACAAAAAGTTTGTGTGATCATCTGGTGCACGTCGTTCTTTCGTTTGAATATACGATTCGAAATAAAATGTGCTGAAATATGTGATTTCTTCCAGCAAGTATTGTTTGACAATAGATCCTTCGACCGCTGGTTTGTTTTTTGCTTTTTTCTTTAAATGAAAGAAAAACCTTTCAAAAGGATACATCCATCTGAATTGAACTGGCCTACCGAGTATTACCTCATCTGGTAAATGTATTGGCAAATGCTCCATGACATCGAAGAATGAAAGCCAACAAACTTTTTCCAATGCGTATAATACTTTAGAGATATTGTTTTGCATTAAATCCAAGTCATCCCTTTTTAAATTCCTTGAACATATATCTCTGAAAATATGTTGATTCCGCAGAGCACATCGTGAACATTCCGTGGTAAGAGCTCAATAAATGCAATTGGAATGAGTCACTGCATGAAAACGTGATAATCGTGACTTTTCAATCCGATCAGCCTCGAACCAATAATATCCACACACCGAGCAATGTTCGATGCATATCCATCTGGAAACTTAACATCCTTTTGTAACCACTTTAATAATGCCGTTTTCGCTGGAACAGACAATCTGAATACCGGGACAGATGACCTTCCATCTCTTAATTCCAACTCATATCGTTGGCATATTGACTTCAAATCTTTTCTTGAGTGTATATTATCCTTAGTTTTACCCGCCACATTCAAAGCAGTATTGATGATGTTATCGAAAAAGTTTTTTTAGATATGCATAACATCGTCGGTATATTGACTTCAAATCTTTTGGTTAACGATGCCCACGATCTCCACCGCATTCTACCGATTCTTGTAAATCACCCATTGTGTTCAATCTTTCGTAAAGGATTTGTGTTCTGGTTTGCATGCACGCTGCCTCTTTTTTTTGTACCACGTTCTTTCGAAAAAGTTTTTATCTTTCCGGAAAGCATGCCCATGAGGAAGAAATCTTCTATAACAATTAAACCAACATGGTTTCTTACCATGTACTAGTCGAAATGAATCCGTATCCTCCATATAATATTGACATGCCAATCTTTCGTGTGTGCTCTATCTAGATAACATTCCATAGGCATGAAAATCACTAATTATCCACAACAAGACCACTTTTAATGTGAGGTCCGTGAAACATGGTAAGTCGGTTCACCGACTTACCTATGTATTTATATATATATATATATATATATATTTATATTATTCATTATTAGGGTTTCAAATTTAAACAGAAAAGAGAGCCGCCGTGGGTTTAAACCGAGAGAGAGAAAGAAAAAAAAAGGGAAGAAGAAGGAAGAAGGAAAAAAAAAAGAAGAAATTGAAGAAGGATCTTCAATTTTCATCGCGTTCTTCGTGGGGCGATTGTGGTAATTTTTTTAATAATTCGTTGTGATTATTCACTTAATTCGAATATTTATATTATGGAATTTATGGAATTGAATGGATCTATAATAGGAAAAATTGGTCGGTGTTGTTGCTAGCAATTTTAGCCAGAATCGTCAAATCATCGGGAAGCTAAG
>CM071867.1:23594350-23606142 GCA_036759665.1 Gynandropsis gynandra
ATATGGCGAGGAGAAAAAGTAACGAGGATGAGCAGCAACATGAAGGTTCACAGCGGAATGATGGGAGAGGCGTGCACGAGGTCTCGATGAGTTTTATTTTGCATTTCGTTTTTTTTATTTATCGTGACTGGTATTTACATATTGTTTTGCTATTTGGTCCGGACCACTCTTATTTCGAAATAAATCATTTATATTTATTTTATAAATGTGTTTGAGCGATGACACGTGTAGCCACCTCTTGGAGGTGATGGTGGACACTCCTAGTCCCGAGGTTGTTCCGGGATGGGGGTGTTACATTTAATGTGAAATTTTGCTTCGTACTGACGTCATAAGCAAGAATTCCTTCGTTCCACAAATGTCTTAATTCATGAATTAAGGGTTGCAAAAAGATATCGAAACTTTTCTTCGGATGTTCTGGTTCTGGAATCAGCAACGTCAAAAACATTACCTATCTTTTCAATCACATCTCTGGAGGCAAATTAGACGGAGACAAAATCACCGTTCACAAAGAATATTGACTTCCACATTGTCCATATGGACTAAAATCATCCATGCACAAGCAGAGATAAACATTTCTCGTTTCATACGCGAAGTCGAAAAATATTTCATTGAAATCTTTCCAAGCCTTACCATTCGATGGATGCTACATTACACTTTCGGTCATCGAGTGTTCTGCGTGCCATCTCATTATCGCAACGATTTTTTTTTCGATTCAAATAACCTTCTCAACCTATTTGCTACACGCATATAGAACATTTTCTTCTATGGTACATATTTACGTGAAGATGGTTTTTAGGCCGAAATCTAGTTGCACCGCAAAACTTGCATTCCAACAAGTCTTTATCATTTCCCCAAAATAACATGCAACTTTTCTACGAACATCAATTTTCTCATGTGGCATTCCTTAATCTTTTAATACATTATTTGTTTTGTAGTATGTCTCGGGAGCTTGATTATTTTTTGGTAAATATTCACGCATTGTTTTGCAAAATGAATCCATGCAATTTTCAGCCACATTGTAGTCTGTTTTTATACTCATCAATCTTGAAGATAAAGATAAGTGAGACGAAGCTTCACGATAACCTTGATATATAGGTTGTTTCGCCGAATCCAATAGGTTGAAGAATCGACGTGCATCGATGTTCGACATCTCTTCATGTGTTTGTTCATTAGAAACTCCAGGAAAAGCCTCTGACACTTTCATATATGGATTGGTCGTTGATGCTTCATAAATAACTTCTTCATTTCTTTCTACTTGTGCATCGTGCACAAGTATCTCTAACACCACAATTTTCACCGTGAAAAAACCAAACTTCGTAATTCTCAATGAAACCCACCTTATAAAGATGTTTGCAAACAATTTATTAACTTTCGATACTTTATGTTTTTGCATATTTTGCATGGACATAACATTGTCCCGCGTTCTTGACACAAAGGTTGTATCGATGCAAAACTCATGAATTGCTCCAATCCGTGTAAGAATTCTTGCATAATCTCTTCGGTTATAGGATCTTTTCTTCTATACATCTACTCTCTCGATCTATATATGTCTTGATTTGAAGAAGACGAAATTTTGTTGAAAATATGTTTGTTATTGATGGTTTGATGCAATATTTGGTTTTGATCTAAATAGTGAAATTTCCAACGGACATCCGTTGGAAATTGCAACGGATGCCCGTTGCTAGCTCACGTGAATTTATTTCCACCGGTTAACCTCGAAATTAACAATTTCAAATATTTTTCCCGGCTTCTAACGCACTTCCAACAAAATAGGCCAACGGAATAAATCCGTTAATATTCCGTTAAAAAATGCGACGGATTGAAACGGATGGGGCAACGGATAATATCCGTTAAACCTCCGTTGAAATTTATAACTGATTCCAACGGATTTGCGCTCGTTGAAAGTTCTCACAAATCCATTACAGTCCGTTGCCATTTCGTATCAACGGACAGATCCGTTGCTCTGTCCGTTGGAAATGACATGTTTTTTTGTAGTGAAGAGATAAGTGTTTTCTTCTTATCTTAATACAATCCAAGGAACCAAAGATTTAATTATGTCAATCAAGAGAAAGGATGATTCATGTTATTTCGGTTGATCGTGCAACCATAGGAAAGGACGAGTATATCCGCACCCCCATTAATCTTTCCACCCACTAATCTCTCCACAAAACAAAAATCAACGGGATTCAGTTTGGTGACATTAAAGCACAGTGAGAGACCCCTATGCAATCCCACATACGTCCCCACTGTCTCCCTTTCTAAGTTCGTAGCCTTCGCAGTGGCTTCATTAATGTTACCTACTAGGTAAAAGGCATGTTCATGAAGAAAATTCATCATCCCTCTTCGCCAGCGATTTCGTCGACAAGTAGAAGAGTGGGTCAAGGAGCATTCTCTCTTGCGTTGAATCGCTGCTCGGGTTGAAAAAAATTGCTTCTCGATTTCCTATGTCGTTGTTTTTTATGTCGTCTTTATTTCCGACATTGTTTTGTCCGGCGTCGTTGCTTCTGGTGTAGAGTCGCAGGCGTTTTCTGGGTTCCACTCATTTTTTTCAAAGGTGTATTCATCAAATCCTAATGAGTGATCCATTTTTCTTCTCGGTTGAATTTGTTCTCTAATCAATTTTTGGGTTTCGAATGTTTGATTTATCTATATCCATTCTATTTTTTCTTGCGAATCTCTAGGGATGGTTGTGTCTGCATGGCGATCCATGAGCCTTTGACTTTATATTTGGTGTGAGAGGATGAAGAAGATGACGAATGAGAGCAAATGAGACCTGTAGATTAAATGTTCAAGTCGTTTGATTTGGGAGTTGAGAAGGACTCGCGAGCACAACGTTGTTGTCTACAGAAGGCAAGATTGTGAAGAAACCTGATTACGAAAATATAGAAGATACTGAGTTATCTCTGTACAAGACAAGCTCAGTAAGTTACAAGGTCACTATTCTATCACGAGCTCATTGCATTTCATCTTTGGTTAACATCTTAAATCTTAAATATGGTTTATAAAATTGCTTCGTGTGGATTTAATCTTTAACAAGGTTATGAGTTGTAGTGTTTTAATTACTCGAGGTAACATGGAACCTGTATTTACGGCTTCTTTGTTCGTGGTTTATAAAGTATTCAAAGCAAGGAAAAATACATGAAAGAAACCTTCCAATGGCATCTTAATATGTTAATGTTACAATCTAAAAACCAAATGTTGCTGGAAATCCTCTTTTGCATCTTATCTACATTTCTTTGTGGCTTAAATTAATGTGGCTATTGCATCAAATGCTTCTCGATTCCAGATCTAAAATAGTGATAAAACTTCCATTGTATCTGTTAGAAATGCTTTGGTAAATGGATTGTCGGAAAATTTAAGAAGTTTGTCTTCTTTGCTCATGATGAAATAGTAAGTTGTGTTCGTGTGGATTAATGTTTTCCTATTCTTTGTGTTAGGGGCATACTCAAGAATTCATGATCCAAAGAGGTGAGGCTTGAACCAACGATCTCTGATCCATTTTATGTTTGCTCCATTGATAAGGTTTAAATATGACCGTAAGACTTTAAGAATTTATAAGACTTGTAGGTTACATCGTATGTTCCATCTGAATATCTAAGCAAACAAAGTTTTATCACTTTTTGTTGGGATTAAATTAGAATAATTATGACTATTAATTTGATAATAAGTTATTTGGGGCATCATTAAACAATGACCTTCGAGTGCCCATGATTTTTTTTCCTTTTGTTGGTTATTAAATGTCTCTGTGCGTCTCGAGCTTGTGAAATAGGTTCACAAGGAGCATCAACATTGTGGGAACCGATGCAGTTGGTTTTCAAGCGTTATGTTTTACAAAGAGCGTCTGTGAGTTTGCCTCAGCCATTGCATCCTGCTTGAAAAGAGCCTATTAATGATACTTCATTTGCTCTGATATGTGCTCTATCTTGATAATATTTACACCACATCAAGGGTTTGCAATGAAATTGTATATTTTATACACAAGGAAAATATGATATGTTTAAATTATGGCTATGGGCGTGAACTACATATCATTCATGTGTAATTTGACCATGTAACATTTTTTCAAAATCTATATATATCAAAATAAGTAATTATGATGATCACATTCACATGGGGATGGGGGCCGTAGGATGCTTCCAGTCATTGTATGTTTATTGATTCATTCTAGGAAAATGAAATCATATACACCGTTTTTAGTTCATGGAACTTCTTTCCTGACAGTTGATCATGAGAATGAATCATCAAGGAAAATGAAATCGTATACACTCCTTCTCCTTCTCCTTCTCCTTCTCCTTCTCCTTCTTCTCCTTCTCCTTCTCCTTCTCCTTCTCCTTCTTCTTCTTCTTCTTCTTCTTCTTCTTCTTGTAAAACGGTGAGAGTTTCTCTCTCACATCACATGTTTATTTGGTGTTTATAATTCTTTATAAATCGTAAAATCTCATAATTCTTTACATCCTCATGAGGATGACTATTACGTGGTGTCATTGGAAAGGATATAGTAGTTCATCGTTAGGTTTTCCCCGTCTTCAATAAAAAGTTATAATCTTTCATTATTTTTCTAAAATTGTTGTGCGACAATCTAGATATTTCTTGGGTTTATTTTGTATTTGGAGGTAAATGTAAATTAATTTAATTTAATTAGTCTCTGATTGAGTTATTTTGTTTGATACTTAGTTTCAAAATTTTTTAACAGATTCTTATATATGAAAACATTCTGGTACTGTACAAAATAAAATACAAATCAAGAAATATGCACAGATACGACTTGAACAATTTAAGCGAAAAAATTATGATACAAAGGTTAGTAGACATTACCAATTTCTAACAACATTGTACCATTACATGTACCACAACTTATTGTATCACAACGTTGTATTACAATGTTGTACCACAACTTGTACAACATTGTTGATTGTACCATAATATTATATCAGAACGTTGTACACGTTATACCATAACTTGTACAATGTGTACAATATCGATTCTACTCTACCAAGTACTAGTATTTCTTCATATTTTTCACTTTAAAGACATCAAAAGTATTGTCCCTCCCAAGAGATACAAGGTCATGTACACGATATATATCAACCCAGACGAAGCTGATCCATTTGTTAATTACTGGATGTCCAAGTTAAGCAGAATACTAGCACACACGTTTGAATTTTAAATTTTGTTGGAAAATAAACAATTTTTATAGTTCTACAGTTTAAATTTTAAACTTACACGAGTTTCAAAGCATAGATCCTAAAATAGAAAAAAAAATCTGATATCCGTTAAAACATTGATCCCAAAAGAGGAAAAAACTAACATTTTCATCAGCCATTCCAAAAAGTGTCAGAATTACTTTTTTTTTCAATATTCAATTATTTATATAAAATAAATTGAATATTGATAACATCGGGTTGTATCCTTGTTGACTTTTAGAATTTTGGGTTGAACTTATTAAATTCGTGTTTATTATAACTTATTTCATCATAATACATGTTTACTTTATTAAAAATGATACATTATGATTGTTTATATGAACAAGCCATATATTGTGTGATGAAACAAATAACTTGTACATAAACTTCATATAATGCATTGCATGTCTTAGTTTATGACCGATGATTAAGAATTATAACAATCGAATTCTAAATTCTGATTTGATACAAATGTGGAATAACACATTAGGTTAACTAATAACTAAGGCAACCCAAAAATCAAAGGTATAACTACGATACAATTCGATTTTATAAAATGGAATTTAGAATGTTCATCAATTGAATGTGGATTGAATGTCCTTATACCTATAGTTGTCGAACAATTTACGAACATTTTTTAATCTTATAAGCATCATTTTAACAAGATAAAAAATGTGTGTGGTACAACATGCTTGTACTTAACAATACTTAAACGTTATACAATATAATACTTAAACGTTAATAACGCTTATACAAATAAAACATTTAAATGTTAACAATACTTATATAAATACAATACTTAAACATTAGCAATATTTATACGAATACAATATTTTAATATGTTCAGTATTTATACAAATACAATACTTCAACGTTTACATTATTTATAAAAATACAATATTTAAAAGTTAACAACATTAATACAAATACAATTTTAAACGGTAACAATACTTATACAAATAAAACATGTAAACGTTAGTAATACTTATACAAATATAATATTTAAAATTTTAACGATATTTAAACGTTCTTCCGCATTACTTTTTTTCATGTTCAATCATCGATAGACTCTTCTATGTCCTTTTCGTTGCGGTTATCCGACATAATTTATTATAGTTAATTGAATCTTCTTCTCGCGTCTGATTCTCTTTTATGGAGGAGAAACCCTATATTCTCGTATCTCATCCGAAACGATCTAATAAGACAGATTGTGAATAATATTAATCATCCTGACATATGCTAACACATGTTGTTCATTTAAATAAAACTTTGAACATGAATCGTGGATTTGTGTATCATCATCCATTAACAACGACAAAAGCATGAACACACATATTTATCAATATCAAAGGCTCTATAAGTACACGTTTGACTTCTCAAATCCACCGAATACATTTTTCTATTATGCCGAATGATATTGGATTCAAGTGTAAAGCTGATTAGTTTATGACTTGTAGCCGTTTCGACTCCATGAATCATGTGTGTTATATGTTTTCCAACAACGGTGTCAGCTTCTGTGAAATTGAGCATTCGACATAATCTTTTTTATGTTTATTAAATTATTCTGCTATTCTTAACATTTTTCATCCGACATTGGCAATAATGAGTACTTTCTTGCATCTTTAAATACAAAATTGATAGATTCAACCCATTGGTATTTCAATGTTCTACCGCTCTCCAGGAAAATAACATTTGTCCATTTTTCTAGTTCAACACCATTTTCGACATAGATAACAGTTTGAGGGTACTTAGTATTAAATTCATCATATAGCTCGTAAAATTGAGTAACTGAATACACCTTAACACATTGTCTAAACTTCTCCGCTATGGATTCCCTATTCATTTTCCTACCATGGTAAAATTTCAATTTCATATTTTTGCGATACATACCAATAACATAACCATATTTAACGTTCTTGTACATGTCACTTATCGCCTTGACAATACTCTTATCTATATCCGAGACGAAAACCAATCAAGATAATCTTGTATAACCTCTTGATACTTCGTCACAAACCATGTCCAACTAGAATCATTCTCGGAGTCTATTATTCGAAAAAAAATTGAAATATTGGTTAAAATTGATGTCTTGATCTGTAGCAATGATCAAGACTCCACCGTACGCATTCTTCAAGAAAGTTCCATCCACGACAATAAATTTTCTTAATACTCTAAACCCTTCAATACAAGCTCTCAATGCAACAAATAAATATTTGAATCTCTTATTGTTGTCTAATTCAAAATGTGTAAGAGATTCTTCATTCATTTTCTTGTGCAAGTAACGTAGAAGCATTTTTAAAACTAATTTCTGGACTACCACGTACATCATATTAAACCAACTTCTTTCCTCATCATGTTGTAGAATATGATATTTTTACACCACAACATTCATGCACCATTATTCTAATATCTCTTGGACTTGGTGTATCTAGTTGTCCAGGATAACGTTCTTTCAAAAAGGATTGAACCATTTTTGGTGTGCCAACATTATTATTCTTCTCACCCCTAAATCATGTATGAGTCTTGTCGTGTACTCTCACCGAGAAAGCATATAAAGATTGCACATAGTCACACATAAAAACCATTTGCAACCAGAATCTCTCTGTGTACAAGTTGCGAAAAACAATGTTTTCGTCGATTTATGTTAAATCTGAAGCATTTTATGCATGCATTATGTTTAAGCAACAACACGGCGCCGCCTTTGCATGTAATTTCTTGACCCACATTAATGCTAAATCGACGTCCCAATCAAAACTTAAAGGATCAACAATCATTAAATCATCAATACACACTTCATTTTCGACTTCAACACATTCTTCATTATAAACTTCATTTTCGGGTAGATCAAGTTCTCCATTTTTAGCTTTAACACATTCTTTATTTTCAACTTTATCTTCGATTTCAACACATTGTTCATTGTCAACATGTTTATTTTAAACTTTCAACAAATAACTAACAACATCTCGATTTTTTTATTCCATCGATGTTCTCAACATGTAAAACATCTATACATCCATCCTTGTCAACTTCGAACAAATAGCCAATAACATCTTCATCATCTAAGATATATTAAGGCTTCATTGGTCCTACAATTATCGTGACATTGCTCAATCTTATCTTCTTTGTAAATTTATCTATATCAATCTTTCTAGTGATGCGATCAACACGATCATTGTATTTCGCACATCGCAAACTTTCATTGAACACTACTATATAAACTTCATTCTTTTATGAAATCCACCGTGTTGATTCATCATTTGGGATCTTTTGATAAAACCCTTTATAATCAAAATGAATTACTAACTAATAATTAGCTCATCAACATTCATCATACACAATGAAAAGAAATGTCATAAAATTCATCAATCCACGTTGCATCACACGTTGTGTACAACTTTTGTGGACTAACTTAACACGAGCGTTGTACACACACGTTGTGTACAATATGTGTTAAGTTCGTCCAAAAGAGTTGTACATACACGTTGTGCAACGTGTGTGCTAAGTGCGTCCACATACGTTGTACATACACTTTGTGTACAATGTGTACGCGAACGTTGTACCACATGTTGTACAATATTACACGTTGTACCACATGTCGTGAAGCGTTATGGCACAAATTTATAGCAAAAGAAGAAGAAGAACCAAAATGCATATGAAGAAAATGAACGAGAATGCATGTGAAGAAGAGAAGACGAACGAGCATATGATAAGAAGACTTGTTTAAAAGCGGAATTAGACCCAACACAAGAGGTTTTTTTGCGTGGGAAAGATGAAAAATGTCAAGTTTCTTTCTTCATAACACCAGGTAGATAAAAAGAACGGTTATATCGACCAACTATAATGCACATTACATCGACCGAGCAAAAGACTTTACTTTCAACCAATAAAATTGGAAGAAAATTTAAAAAAAATGTTTGAAAATTACCTTATTATTATAAAAAAAGGTTATTATTATAAAAAGGGAAGGTCAATAAAAATTAATTTTAATTGAAAATCACGTGAAAAAATATTTTCATTAAAACTATCTCATTCCCATGAAAAAGTTAAGGGTAAAACTCCTATTTCCACCCAAAGTTTGGGTACTTTGCCTATTCCCCCCTCATGTATCAAACTCATCCTATTCCCCCCTCATGTATCACCCCTAATCCTATCCTCCTCTCATGTATCAAACTCTTCCTATTCCCCCCTCAAGTTTTCTAATTCAGCCTATTCCCCCACGCCGTTTAAAATTCTGTTAAATAACCAGAATTTTGACCCAAACCCTAAAAAACCATCAATTTTGACCCAGTTTCATACCCAATTTTGACCCGACCCGACCCGACCAAAATTAAAATTAAATTAAGTCTAGTTTACCCAATTATTAAACCGGTCCGGTTTAATATAATTTTGACCGGTTTACTGAATTTTGACCCGATCCAATTTATTTAAATTTTGACCCGGTTTACTCAAATTTTGACCCGGTTTTATTGAAATTGACCCGGTTTTGTTGAAATTGACCCGGTTTTTTCTCGGTTTTGCTGGAATGTTTATCCGGTTTGCTGAAATTGATTCGGGTTTGAACTGGTTTTGTTGAAATTGACCCGGTTTTGTCTCGTTTTTGCTGGAATGTTTATCCGGTTTGCTGAAATTGATTCGGGTTTGAACTGGTTTTGTTGAAATTGACCCGGTTTTGTCCCGATTTTGTTGAAATTGACCCGGTTTTGTCTCGGTTTTGTTGAAATTGATCCGGTTTTGTCTCAGTTTTGTTGAAATTGACCCGGTTTTATCCCGGTTTTGCTGAAATTTTTTAACTTATCCGATTTTAGTGTAAATTTCACCCAAAATTATCCATTATAAAAAAACCTCATTGTAAAATGTAAGAATAAAGGCATACTAATCTATTCAACGAAATATCTTCAAGTTAAAGTAAATACTAACGTATTCAACAAGAAAAGAACATAAACTTTGGGTGGGAATATGAGGTTTTATTGAATTTGTTTATGTTCTTTTAAAATAACAAAAAATCTCAAATAAAAAAATAAAAAATAATCTCAAATAAAAAATTTAAAAAAAATCTCGAATAAAAACTCCCAATATATACAAAAAATCTCAAATAAAAAATAATAAAAAAGACAATAAAAGGAGAATGTTCAATATCCTTTATAATTTAAAGTTTTTTATGTTAATGTTATTTTACAAATTATCAAAGTAGAAATAATCATATTCCCACCCAAAGTTTATGTTCTTTTCTTGGTGAATACGTTAGTATTTACTTTAATTTGAAGATATTTCATTGAATAGATTAGTATGCCTTTGTTCTTACATTTTACAATGAGTTTTTTTTATAATGGATAATTTTGGATGAAATTTACATTAAAATCTGATAAGTTAAAAAATTTCAGTAAAACCGAGACAAAACCGGGTCAATTTTAACAAAACCGGGTCAATTTCAACAAAACTGGGACAAAACCGGATCATTTTCAACAAAACCGGGACAAAACCAGGTCAATTTCAACAAAACTGGGTCAAATCCGGATCAATTTCAGCAAACCGGATAAACATTCCAGCAAAACCGAGAAAAACCCGGATCAATTTCAACAAAACTGGATCAATTTCAACAAAACCGAGTCAAAATTGCAGTAAATAGGTCAAAATTATAATAAATTGGATTGGGTCAAAATTCAGTAAACCGGTCAAAATTATATTAAACCGGACCGGATTAATAATTAGGTAAACCGGATTTAATTCAATTTTAATTTTGGTCGGGTCGGGTCGGGTCAAAATTGGGTATGAAATCAGGTCAAAATTGATGATTTTTTAGGGTTTGGGTCAAAATTCTGGTTATTTAATAGAATTTTAAAGGGTGTGGGGGAATAGGCTGAAGTAAAAAACTTATCAGGTCAAAATTGATGATTTTTTAGGGTTTGGGTCAAAATTCTGGTTATTTAATAGAATTTTAAAGGGTGTGGGGGAATAGGCTGAAGTAAAAAACTTGAGGGAGGAATAAGATTAGGGGTGATATATAAGGGGGGAATATGATGAGTTTGATACATGAGAGGAGAATAGGATTAGGGGTGATACATGAAGGGGGAATAGGATAAATTTGATACATGAGGGAAATAGGCAAAGTACCTTAACGGTGGAACAGGAGTTTACCCAAAAATTAAAGATATTGTAAGAAAAATGGATGTGTGGAATGAATCATATATATAAAACTACATCAGTCCACACACATATCGGGTTGCAGTATATATATATAATCATTAGATTAATTCATGATACTATAACTTTTTTTGGAAAAAATGTTATAGCCTACAGATTGATAAAAAATATTCATCCTATTCGACATAACTAAAAAAATTAACTTTTAAGTCATAATAAACGAATTTTCACCCCTTGAATGCAAAATATAGCATCATGGGTTTAAAAAAACCTTCATGTTGAATTCGTGGTTACCAAATAAAGCTTAAAGGGTCTTTGTTAATTAAGATGAATTAAGCATAAGAGCCTAAGAGAGTCAATGTCGTAATAGAATGTTGAATTCGTCACTCAATTAAGTTGCTAAATAATAAGATTAGAATATAATTAGTCACCACACCAATAATCTCACCCACCAAACAGCTCTTTCCC
>CM071867.1:23606152-23630652 GCA_036759665.1 Gynandropsis gynandra
GCAATGAAACTGGTGGAACAGCGCTTTCCCTTAGAAATAAAGTTCCTTACACAACACTTACCCTTTCAACCACCATCCCGGAAGTTTGGATGATTCATTGCATTTGTTGGAGTGAACAATTTTACTATGATTACGGTTCTTGATTTTGATCCAAAATACAAAGGATACTACTTCTTTGGATACAACCCCATCACTTATAATCATCCTAATTCAGGAAAAATCAATATATTCACTAAGCAAAGACAAAGAATGATTCACTAGCAAAGGATGTTTAACAAAAAAAATCTAACAATTATCAGATGGTGTTTCGTTATCCAATTCGCCTGCAGCACAAGCATCTGAAGCAGACAGTGAAAGGGAATCCTCCATGACTACTTATTTTAGCTTGCAAGAAACACAACATACAGCAGCAGATGACCCAAAAAACAAAACCCTAGAAGAACAAGCAGATGAACTCTAAATGGGAAATGGTGGATTCTCAGTTAACGTTATTCAAATGCACAAGATGGCTGGTTGAGGACACCCTAGATCCCATCAACTGCCCTTTTCACTATTTCTGCGACAGCATCTACCCCGGCGACTACCCTCCCATTACAGACATTCTGGTTTTCTTTTTTGTTTCTGTTTCTTTCTTGGCTACTCTAATCATCATCATATCGACTTTACTATCAAGAAGAGATAAAGCCAAAAGGTACTTACTTCCAACTGGTCCGATCTCTCTTCCCCTCATCCTCTTGATCCTCGCAAAGGGTCAAAGGATCAACACCCTTTTCCCTGTTTCCAGCTTCGGCCCTGCGATTCTGCAGCTCGTTCAAGTCTCTGCACTTGTGTTCGAAAACAATATAGATAAAGAAGCAAACTATGTGTTTTTTGAAGCATCAACTATATCTGGGGTTCTTCACGCCAGTTTGTACTTAGATGCAGTGATTCTCCCTTATTACACTGGCTTTGATGCTTTGATCTCCTCTACTTTCTCTGGAGTTTGCAAGTCCTGCATCTGCAGGCAAGAAGCTTTGGTTGTCGGGGGGAAGTTTGTTGCTTATCGGGGATGGTCAACCACAACGTTCCTTGTTGCTGGAGTTATGTGCATGAGAATTATGTACAGGCTATGCAGAGATGATGCACAAAAGAAGAGAATTTTGCTGATCAGAATTGCCGTGGAGGGCTTAGCTTGGGTTTCACTTATAAGAGACGGTGTTTACCTGGCCATCAAGTCTCCACTTGAAGAGCTAGTGCTGTTTAGGGTTTTCATTTTCGGTTCCATTCTTTTGTTGATCTGTTTGTATGCAATTGCAAAGTTATGTTGTTTGATCACTCAGAGGCAGAGGCAAAGACAGAGTGCAAACGAACATATATAACATCTCAGGAACCAAATAAAAAGTTGGAGATAGAGGAAAGAAGCAAATGTATATTATAGGACGAAGAAATCTGGTTTTATCCACACAAAAAAAAAAGCGTATAATTAGAAGAGTTTTTCCTATCAAGATCTCCCTACAAAATTGGTCAGATTGACTTCCGGCGCACAAGGATCAAGATGGGATGAACAACTTCTCCCTTGGCAATCAAAAGCAGGCTTCATTGAAGAGCCAATCTTCTATAAGAAGAGAAGAAAGAAATTACTTGCAAGAAAGCCAATGTCTCCATTCATAGGAAGAACCTCCTCCTGCTGGTGTCCATTTCAGGCTGAGATTGGCAAATAAGATAAATTAGCAGGGTTAGGGTTGTTTCTCATGATAGTCCACGAAATGTATGGACTACCGAAGTTATATCTTGTGATGATTACCTTATGAACCCATTCATATTCTCCACCTTTGGTGTCAAAGGTCCCATGCTGTAAACTTATCAGTTTGAGTGTGAATTGAGGACCACATTCCTGTACAAAATTTTAAAACCAACAGAAGTTTTGTATTCAGACATTTCTCCGAAGAATGACAAGACTCGCCCACCCGTGTTTATGCCGATGGAAATGTAAAAACAAAATGTCACAGGTAAAAGCAGAGGGTGACAAATGTATGCTGACCTGGAGGCGAGCTATTACTCTTTCTCGAGCTATGCCATTCTTTTCCTTTTCATTGCCAGTACCCTTTACTTTTGATCCACTTTGCTTACTTTCCTTAGTCTCAAAAATGTAACTGAACAAAATGCATTATTAGACATAAGTTTTCCCAGGCTGGAATTTTGCAGCTACACTTCAAGAGCAATGAAAATGCATACCGATGATGTCGGAAAAAAATGAAATCCCGTTGGTTGTGGAATGTTACAACTCTTCGACCACGAAAATTTGGATCTTGAGGGAAGAGCGATTGTATCATTCTTGACAAAAAATAAAGAGATTTATGAGAAAAACAAGATCGAATTCAACAAAGTTACACTTTGAATGAATTGGGTACCTCGCAACACGATGACCCAAACGTGTGGTAAAATTATTCAACACAAGCTCTGGTTCATGGCTTGTAGGATTTCCATGATTCTGCATTGTAATAAAAATTTCACCAGTTACTAAACAAATACAGAGTTATACAGAACTTTAAATTCAGTGTTTATCTGCACCTAAACTTAAAACAATATACTTAGGAAAATGCTTACACCTTTATATCCTTCCGCAAGACAAGATTTGATAACTTGAAATGAGCGGTAGGCCCATCTGGCAAGCCAATGATAAGGAGAGCATCTGCATATTAATCACAAAATTTGTGAATGGAAAACTTCACAACCTGGATACAGCTGATCATAGAAGGCACATATGCTAATATAAATGTGCATATGAAAGAGTGAAACCAACCAGGTTCCCTGCGATTCGTATGAACTATAACCAGAGATGTAAAATCCTTCTTCTTCGCATATTCTATGATCTACAAAACAAGAGAAAAAGGATTAGTTTCACATGACACTTAACTATATTACCAGATCATACGTTAAGATGGAAAAAACACACACAGAACCAGCAGCACCTTTTTCAGATCATACGTTCCTCTCTTGTAATAGTGAGAATTTGGGATCACCGAGAGTAACTCTGATACAAATGCAGGTCCCCTCTGCAAACATACAAATTGGGGATGAGGTCAAAAGCAAAATTTTTACAGATCTATGCATACCAGGCAAGGCAACTATGAGATAGGCTTACGCGCACAAACTTACAGTTGAATTGAAACGACATGTTGTGATCAAGATCTTCGGTGTAACCTCACGCCCCAGAATAGGACGAAATTCATCCCCATCAATATCAGCAAAGAGCTACAAATAAGATACCATCAACATTCAATGACACGGCATATATTCAACTCATTGAAAACCAAACCACGTAGAAATTCCATGGCAAAACATACCTCTTCGTCATCAGGTCTACAAACAGTCTCGTCTTGCTCTCTGGTATTCTCAATCGTCCGCGGGATCATCCTCTCTGGCGGCTGCATGAAAGCGAAATACAATTTACACAACAGACTCGAAGGCTTTTTTTAAATCAAAATCAACAAAATATAAACGAAACACATGAGCCTAGATTTCTTCAGTTACCCACCTCCTCGCCGAGCTCAAGAGCTCGCTTCTCCGCAGTGTCCCTAGCCTTAATCTTCTTCCTCTTCTCTACTTTCTTCTCGTGCTTGAGCTTCGCGTACACTTGAGATCTTTTCTCTTTATTCTTTATCATCGACGGAAGTATCTCTTGCTTCTGCTTCTTCTTTTTCTCCTCCCCACTGATACTAGCCCTCTCTCGATCTTCAAATTCCATCGCTTCACCGTCACTCTGCTTCCTCTTCCCCATTTTCCGACCGCCAAGACCTCTGTGTACCGGGTGATCGATGGATACGTATGACGACGGCGGTGAACTTCAGGATTTAGGGATAGAAAAAAACATATTCAGGGATTTTATAACTTGGGCTTGGGCTTAGAAATCTTAAAATGTCAACTATTACTTCAGCAAGTGTAAAGTTACGTCGTTTTAGTATGGTGCTTGGATAGGAACGACGTCGTTTTTGTCAAAAGTCGGTTTCGTTTAGATTAGCGACTTCTCTCAGCTTTACTTTGTTTGGCCGCAGTGTCTTTTGTCGGGGTTGCTATGCGATGCGCCATGGAAGAAACAGAGTCATCTCCTCTGCCGCAGTTTCCAGTCTTTCTCAGGCAAAAAATCCGCCATCTCAAAAGCTATGCAACATTCTTCTCGTTGCGTCTCTCTCCAAAACTCTCTCTCTGTCGGGTACGCGTAACCTGGATTCGAACACTATCCCGTTATCGGAATCTATTGTCCTCCATATCCTTCGCCGGAACTCGTTGGAACCTTACAGAAGATTGGATTTCTTCCGGTGGTGTTCTTCTCTCAGGCCCAACTACAAACATTCCGCCGCGACTTACTCCCAGATCTTCCGTACTGTCTGTCGGGCTGGGCTCTTCGGGGAAGTTCCCGGTTTGCTTGGTCTGATGAAGGAAGATGGTATCGTTCTGGACCAAGCGACTCTCAAGGTACTTCTCGATTCTCTCGTCCTCTCGGGGAAGTTCGATCCGGCGCTTGAAATTTTGGATCACATGGAGGAATCAGGAGCTGTCTTAAATCATAGGTTGTACGATTCCGTTCTAATTGCTCTCGTGAGGAAAAACCAGGTGGGTCTTGCTCTGTCTATATTCTTTAAGCTTCTGGAAGAGTCTAATAACCATTGTGATGGTACGGATGGTGGTAGAAGTTCGTTTTCTGGATCTGTTGCCCTAAATGAGTTGCTAGTTGGTCTAAGAAAAGCCGATATGAGGTTGGAATTCAGAAGGATTTTTGAAAAATTAAGGGAAATGGAAGGATTCAAGTTTGATACATGGGGTTATAACATATGTATTCATGCGTTTGGTTGTTGGGGTGATTTGGATTCTGCATTGAACTTATTCAAGGAGATGAAGGAGCAAACTTCAGCTTCCAAGACTTCCGGTGGTCCTGATTTATGTACGTACAATAGCCTTCTTAATGTGTTGTGTTTACTAGGAAAAGTGAAAGATGCTTTGATCGTATGGGAGGAACTGAAAGTATCTGGCCATGAGCCTGATGTTTTCACTTACCGCATACTGATCCATGGTTGTTGCAAATCTTATCGGATGGAAGATGCGATGAAGGTTTTCAACGAGATGCAGTATCATGGGTTCGCTCTTGATACCGTTGTGTATAATTCCCTTTTAGACGGACTGCTCAAGGCAAGAAATGTGACAGAAGCGTGTCAGCTTTTTGAAAAGATGGTTCGGGAAGGAATTAGACCGTCCTGTTGGACATACAACATTTTGGTTGACGGATTGTTTAGGAACAGAAGGGCTGAGGCTGCCTATACTCTTTTCTGTGACTTGAAGAAGAAGGGTCAGTTTGTTGATGCTATTACTTATAGCATTGTCGTATTGCAGCTTTGCAGAGAAGAAAAACTTGAAAAAGCAATGAAACTGGTGGAGGAAATGGAAACTAGAGGTTTCTCTGTGGATTTGGTTACGATAAGTTCGCTCTTGATCGGGCTTTATAAACAAGGAAAGTGGGATTGGACAGAAAAGCTTATGAAACATGTACGGGAAGGTAACTTGGTACCTCATGTTCTGAGATGGAAAGCTGAAATGGAAGCTTCACTTAAAAGTCCTCAGAGCAGAGGAAAGGATTACACCCCGATGTTCCCTAGTAAGTCGGATTTTACAGATATTATGAGTATGATGGGTCCCGAAGAATCTGTGGCTACGGTTGTTGAAACATCACCTGCAGAAGACGATCCTTGGTCGTCATCACCATATATGGACCAATTAGCCCGTCGAAGCAATCAGCCTACAGCGTTGTTTGGTTTAACCAGGGGGCAGAGGGTTCAATCAAAGGGTACAGATTCGTTCGACATAGACATGATCAACACATTCTTATCGATATTTCTGTCCAAGGGAGACCTCAGCTTGGCCTGCAAATTGTTTGAGATATTCGACAACATGGGCGAGACGGACCCAACGAGTTACACCTACAACTCCATGATGAGCTCATTTGTGAAGAAGGGTTACTTCAAAACGGCATATGGGGTGCTCCAGCAAATGGGTGAGAAGTTTTGCCCAGCCGACATTGCAACGTACAATGTAATAGTACATGGGTTGGGGAAAATGGGAAGAGCTGATATAGCCAGTGCAGTTCTTGAGAGACTAATAAAACAAGGCGGGTACCTAGACATTGTGATGTACAACACCTTGATGAATGCTCTGGGTAAGGCAGGGCGAGTAGATGAAGCGAATAGGCTGTTTGAACAAATGAAGAGCAATGGAATAAACCCGGATGTAGTAAGTTATAACACCATGATCCAAGTGCATAGCAAAGCAGGGCGATTAAAGGAGGCATACGAGTACTTGAAGGTGATGCTAGAGAATGGTTGTTCACCAAACCATGTTACTGATACAATTCTGGATTATCTCGTCAAGGAGATGGAGAAATCTAGGTACATGAATGAAAGGCACAAATGATACTTCCCCTTAGTGTATGTATGTATTTATATAACTTTTTTTGTATTTGTACTAAAAAGGAACAAGCCAACATTCGTCAATGGCAATCCCAAAGTATACCCTCTCTCTTTCTATCTCTCGAAGTAATAACAAAAATGCTACATAACTAATTATAAAGAAAAAAAAACCGTCTTTCAGAAAAGGCCGAGGAGCATAGAGAATCCAAGTAACATGAGCCAAACGATGTGAATCAAAAGCAAAGCTTGGCCAGGAACAGACAGATTAACGCCATTGCCTACATCGCAAGCCCATTGTTTGGAAACACGAGCGCCATTGCACAATGCGTCCTGACAACCGCACCAGTACGTGACACCGTCATCGCCGCAGACCGGGTCGGCCCGGAAACACTTAACCGGGCACGACTTCGGTTTAATCTTCCCGTCACAAAGTCCACCGTCGGTCTTCTCCGAGGGTAACCGGATCTCTCCTCTCAATGTGGAACTCGCAGAAACTAAACATATACTCAGAGTAAGTATGAGAACAAATGGGAAACCGGCGAATGACATTGCCGAAGTGAATTGCTCTCTGCTAAGGAAAAGGATTTAAAGAATTCTTGACGAATGCTTCTCTTCATTATTTTTGAATAAAAAAAGAATCAAATCGAAGTTTTTAGCCTTTAGACATAAAAGGAAAATTTATCTCTTTAATGGAAAATGACAACTTATTCCATACAGAATATTTGTATTAATGTCTGTGTGTTGAACTCTGCTCGGTCGGTAGGTGTGGTAGTGACATCGAACGGTTACCATATTAAACGACGGTCATGTCTAATGCTACAGCAAAGAACTACGTGCCGGTATTCGATCACAGATACATTAATCGAGGATAAAACTACACGACATTTCCTTCCTGGCTATCAATCCGACGCATATGCCAAGAAACGAGTAATGGACTAGGACTACGTGCAGGTTTTTCTTTAGTCACATTAACTCCTTGCTGTTTATTTCACAAGGGAACGACATGCATTTCTTCTCGTGATCATGGTAATGATACTTGATGAATGAAATCATAGGTCTGACTGAGCTAAAAGTTTGATATTCTGAAAACAGACAAGGAATCACATTGTCGTAACGAAATAACAGAAAGTAGAGATAACTCTTGATTCTAGTTGACTGATGCCTGCAGAGTTCTTAAAGATGCCTGCTGCTCGTCCTGATATCATTTCTGATTGCTTTCTGAATCACTTTAACAATGAAATACTGCAAATACAAAGAGTCTGATTATTCGCTGAATCGAATGAAATCATAATAAAATGGTCTGTGTAGGACTCTCATGGAATGTAAAATTACCTGAACCCCTATGATGAGAGGGATGAGTTTCTTTCCTCTGTCGTCGGAGTAAGATCCATCTACCATTTTCTGGTCAATCAGAATAGCTTTCCTCTCATTCGTTGCTACATCGGTTATTGTCTTAACCAAATTGGGAATCCACACTTCATCATTTGGTAGAACCTGAAACACATCAGAGAAGCAACTTTGATTTCCGCCACTTGCTCTACGCAAGCCAATCGTTGTCAGAATTGAGGACTGAAGAATCTTACCTTTTCTTCCTTTTCATTCTTGTTGCATCTTCCGCTGTTCTCAGCAAAGACAGCCGGAACAGGATATTCCTGCAAGCAACAGGCAAGTGAAAGTATGAGAAATAACCGTAACAATGCTAAACTCCACCTCTTTCATATGTTTCCAATCCTTCATGATCCTCAGTCAACGATGTTAAAAAAGGTATATGCCGGGAGATCAACAATCATGCGCTTCAACGAGATAAATCAGTGGTCATGAAAATGATTCAGCATGGGTATCATAATACCTCAAACTCTTGTCTCCTTATCTTAGCACCTGCCCGGATGGTTTTGAGGAGAGATTCTGATCTCTTGGAGGAAAAAGCTTCGTAAGAGAGTTCATCCGGTGGGGAAAACTGAGCATGAGTCAAAACAAGCAAGCTTTTACTCCATATTTCCTTCCCAAAGTTTTGGCTGATAGCCTTGACAACCTGCCTATCCAGCTCATCAACTCTATACACATCCAAACGATCAACATAGAGCATGACATCTATGGTCTTGTTCACTAGGAACCTGTAGAGAAGATCTCATAGGTAAACACACACTGCCCAACAGCCAATATGCTTAAAACCAGGACAATAATGAAAGAAACAACAACAATTAAATACATTACAGCAGCAAAATTCTACAAAAAGCAAAACACAGCAGCCACAATTTAAACTCATAGCTGATAAATCACAACTATACCACAAGGCCATACCCACCAATCCATGGGTGGACCTCGTTAACCATAAAAGATAAACCTTCGCAAAGCAGAAAAAATCAACCAAAACTATATCACAAGCACAATGAATTCCTGATATAAAGGGTAAAACAAGTACTAACCCTTTGATTAACTCTAGGGCTTGGTGATTAACATATCCAGCCTCCACAAGTCCAGGGGTGTCGATAATATTAATCGTAAATCCTCCCATTGTTCGTGAAACCATTACCGGCCTCAGCCCCTCAGCCTGCAAAATCGAATAAAATCAATGACTCTGCTTCTCAGTCCCACCAAATAAACGAAAAATGGAACTAATGAGTACCTGAAAAGGACTGACTCTGACCACTTGTTCGCCAATAAGAGAATTGACCGTCGAAGATTTCCCAACACCACCTTTCCCCAAAACAAGAACTGTAATAGTGCTCATATTCTGCAATCACCGAACAAATTGTCAAAACTACAACCGAAAAATCCTAGGTCAGGCATAATTCTCAAACTAACATGATGACGGAGATTTCAATGGAGTTGTCGCAAAAATAACAGGAAGAAGAAAAGGGAAAACCTTTTGCTTCAAAGTGGCGAAGAATTCGACCAGCTTTTCCTGGGTAGCCGCCGGGAACTGCTGAAACCCGACCCATTCACGAACAAGAGACCCCATTGCCTTCCCTAAAACAGAACAAGAACGGAAGTCCTCTCCAAAATAGTAGACAAAATTGAGGTGTTCTCTAAACCCTAAACCCTTAAGAGGGGATGAGAAACGTACCTGGTTCGCCTCTTCGTGAACTTGTGGTTTTGGGGTTCGTTTGAAGAAGATGACCCGACCTTATCGCAAACTCTTCCTCTTTTATATTTTCCCTTTGGCAGGAGGCTCACCGTACAGAACTTTGCCTCAGCTTTGTAATTTCAAAAGAAAACAAAAATGTATTTCACCAGGGTCGTCCATACTAAATCATATTATAATCTACACACACACACATATATATATATATACGTGGTGTATATCAGTACATTTTCTTCTGCTTTGACAATAAAAACATTTAAATAATTCTTTCGGAGAATAAGTTATATTTGAAGACAATTTCTGGGGCTTCATTAAACAAGGTCTGATATCTTGTACAATCACACCTTTAATGATCTCTGATAAGTATGCCCATTTCTGTTCACAAACTTGAGTCGCTACAAGAACTGAATCACTGGATTTTGGTGATAGCAATACTTCTTTGTCCTTACTCTTTCAAGCTACGTGGACACGTTGAACCTTCTTACGTTTATACCTCAACGAAAACTTATGATCGTTCTTGAAGTCGAGGGCCTCATTGCGTTCGCTCAGGACGCCCAACCGTTTTCTCATGGCTTTAGCATCTTTCTGCAAGTATTTTGATCTCACAGACGAGTCCTTTGCTGTTTCCTTTGTCCCAGAACCTGTTCCAAGAATCTTCGCCTTTGAAATTGGAAAGCTCTGGTAGAAACAGGCATACTGTTCTTCACTAGTACATAAATCTTGTCCCATGAAGTGCTTCGGAAAACCGAACCCTCTGAGCAGACCTTGCTGTCTAGTATCTACGGAATCATCCAATGATGGGTCGGCGTCTTTCTTCTTCACTCTTCTGATTGATCTTTGTATAGTTTCTGGAAATATACTCAAAGTGTCTTGCTGGTTCAGCACACATTTAGGAAGTTCAGCCGTTGTGTTGACTCTACCACCATCGAGTGTCTGAATTATTGTGCACGAGTAAGCAGTCGCTTGGAACGGAGATGATGTTTTGTCTCGTGAGGCATCTGAGCTGGTCGCGATATCAGGGTCCTTGACACAGGTGGAAGGAGGGTTAGTAACTACTTTGAGAAGACCCCTTGGCATAGACTGATGATGGCCTTCACCGCAGACTGGGTTAGGACTGTGGTTCTGGAATATTCTACTCTTTGGTATCTTTGCTTTGAGAATGCCCTTGGAGTCACCGCGAAGAGGAAGGATTACATGGCCAGGTCTATTAAGTTCAGAGGGGACTCTGTTAAGATCAGGAAGCTTGAGATTCTGGCTTTGCGTTCGTTTTGACCAATAGAAGAGTCTTTCGTTAATTCCCATTTCCTTCTTGTATTGATCCCACAACCTTCTCATGTCAGTAAAAGTCTGTATCGTGTTTTCATGATAGGACCTCAAAGAGTAGTAATACCTCTTCCTCTTGACTAACATAAGATATTCTCTACAACAAGCCACCTCCGGAACAAGCAATCCTCCCCTCAATTTCTGGTAAAAACTGTGCAATGGATTCCCAAAATACAAATTGCTGCCACTGAGAAGTTCCTTCATTGTCAAGTTGAATGTCTGTTGATCCATATCTGGCAGGAAAGATGACAGGAAGAACCTTTCTTCGTCAGACAGAAACGAATTCCATGTCTCAATGGATAAAATTCTTTTTAAATCTGGTAGATCATATAGCTCATAAGGTATGCTACAGATTTGACCTTCCACCATAGCTGATTCACAGTTTGATTCCACAATGTTACAACCATCAGAATCATCTTCGGAATCAGTCATATATGCTTCTTTGTTTTTCATCTCTGCAATGGTTGTTGCTTTCTCTGCAGTTTTTACTGATCCATCATATTTTAATACCAATTTTCTTAGGATCAATATGACCACAAAACAGAGAGGACTTCGATTAAATCCACAGGTATTAAACCTCAAACCACAAACTCAGTTGCCCGGACCAAGAACAAGACCCCTGCAGCAAACGATCAGATTTTTGAGCAGCTCATATTAGTCAGATAAGTACATGACCTAACGAGTTTGGAATAATTGACCACACACAAACTGTCAGCACTACTGAACACAATAGATTATCCAAGTACAACAACTGACTGCACAAAATATGTAATCATGTAAATTAGCAAAAGAAATTGCCCGATGCCTAAAGATTTGACAGTTACACATATTCATGAATCACAGTTTTATGCTGTGAACAAATTTAACTGCCAAGGAAAAAGTAGGACAAAACCAGAGTAGAAACAATTTGCATTAACCCAAACACTAAGCAACAATCAAAAGAAGTGAACTTACAGCCACCACCGAGCACTCGAGAAACAGGACTGACACTCAGAATATTCAGGACTTCCAGCAACAAAAGCTGAACTAACTTCAGATAACACATCGGGCTCCAGAGAGTATAGTTATAGTATATATCCACAGATTTAACAAGCACAACCTCATCAAAAGCCAGCGACCTTAAGGTTGATCCGATGCTCTCTGAATTCGAAGAAACAGCATTACAGATATACAACAAAACATCGGAATGACACCTTAAGAGACAGAAATCTGAAGAACAAATAAATCACGCAACAATCATGCATTTTCACGTCGTATCTCGTTGAAATCCAGAGAACCAGCTATAGCAACCTTGATTGACAAAACATTCAGACCTCTTCTGAGATCAAACAACTAATGGAAGATCCCTACAGAGGATCAATCGTGCAACGCACGATGTTCACAATCCATATTCAGAAGAAAGTGCAAAATTCAGAATCCAAACCTATGAATTAAAAGGAAACAACAACAATCATTCTGATCACCTTGATCAGCAGAATCCAGAGCTCCGGTGAGTTCAGTTAGACAATCCAACAACAGAGATCACGCAAAAACATAGATTCTCCTATCGAAATTGAAAGATAAAGACAGACTTACCAACTCCAGTAACAGCGAAATCAGCGAATTCAGGAGAAGAAATGGAAGTGGAACCATCACCCATTCGGTAGCCGGGAAGAGCTTTATCGCCTTCACTCTCCTTCACCCATTCTCCTCCTTTTCTCTTTCTTGTGTTAAAGGCTTGCTTCCCCTTCTTGAATTACGTAAAGAAATTATACAAGTACGGAAGGGCACCGGGACTGTTGCCCTTCGCTGAACCCCTTTAACTAGCCGCTAATTACATTTCTTAATCATAATTAATTACCAATTGATCTGATCTCCGTATTTTAAATCCTTGTTGGCGCGTGTAGCTTTATAATGATGTATGGTGACATTTTAATTTAAAATATAAATAACTTGGACATAATATTTATTTGGATATAGAAATCTATACATATACTTAAAAAGCTTTTGTAGGTAAGGGTATTAAATCGGTTCGTCAATCTACGGATGAATCCTAATCCAATCCGTATAAGTGTAGATTGGATTGAATTTTTTTATCTCATATATAAAATAGAGATATGGGTTGTATTAAAATTTTAATTGATCTATATAAACTACATGTCAATTTGTGGGTCAAAATTAAAAATATATTATATAATATATATAG
Organism: Gynandropsis gynandra; assembly: GCA_036759665.1. Classification (NCBI taxonomy): domain Eukaryota; kingdom Viridiplantae; phylum Streptophyta; class Magnoliopsida; order Brassicales; family Cleomaceae; genus Gynandropsis; species Gynandropsis gynandra. The sequence continues at coordinate 23,619,183 of CM071867.1, forward strand.
TAACAAAATATATTTATAATATTTTTATTATTTTTATTAATTTATTTTGTAAATCAACAGAACCAATATTTGGAAGAAGTTTTCTACTTTGTTTATATTTTAAATTTAATATTTATATTTTTAATATAATTTATTTATTCGATTTGGAATTATTGTCATGATAGGATTTCTATGAAATTGATGATATTTTTGAGACGAATGAAGAAGAAGCAAAACACTTTTGGATATATATTTGGATGAAGAGAAATTGAGAATGTTGGATTATCCCGATTTGGATGTCTTGGGCTATTGGAAGGATATCGACATCGATATCGTGAGTTGGCATACATGGCTTATGATGTGTTAAACATTCCTATAACTATTGTTGCTTCTGAATCATCTTTTGGTATTGGTTCTCGGATCTTGAACAAATACAAAAGTCGACTTTTCTCCCAGAAAATATGCAAGCATTATTTTGTTCTCGTTTTTGGATGCATGATTTTAAAGATGACGAAGAATGTAATATAATTTCAAATATATTTTTTTGTTTATAATTTTGTTTAATATATATTATTTTGATTTATATATTTATTTTTGTTTGTTTATAGATATGGATAATGAAGAACATAAAGATTGAAAACAAAATATTTTTATTCAGAATTTTAAACTTTTATTTGGATTTTCTATATTGTTTATAATTATTTTTATTTCTAAATATTTTTAATGTATTTAGATATTTTTATTTAAAATTCTAGACATTGCTCGAATTATTTATGATTTTTTGACATTTTATTAATTAATTAATTATACAACTTTAAAAAAAATTAACCTACGGGTCAGCCCATATAACCCGCGATTTTTAGTGATCCGGACTGGTTTGAAAAATCTAAACCCATTTTAAATACGGACTAGACTAAGCTGATCTAAAAATAACCTAACCCCCAATTAGCACCTTTATTTGTAGATATGTTAACACTGTTGACCTGTTGCCCATGTGTAAGGCTGGTTTTCATCGGGTTTAAATCTTGGGCTGGAGTCCGGCCTAATGTCGTGTGTCGTTCGACTTCGTCGGAAGGTTTTCCCGCCTTTGTGTGCCATTCCCTGCCATTCGATCGTCATTTTTGGAATTTATTCGATGGCTAAATTTGCTCACCGACACTTTATTATCGTTCCCCTCCGTTGGATTATTATTTTTTGTTTCCAGGTTTCTTATTTTTCTTCTCTATTCATTTTTTTCGTCGTCGCTTCATCTGTTCTGTCTTTTTCCATCCTTGCCATTGCAACTTTCATTCTCTCATGTTTATCGAGTTCTTCATGGGTTTTGATTCCTGTTGAATGTAGTTGTGTCTAGATTTTTCCTGTTTCCTAGATTTTGCCTCAAATGTCTTTTGATTTTGTGGGTTTCGCGTTGGGTTTTTTTAGTTTATCATTTTTTTACTTGTATTTTGTTTTCCTTTTGTGGTCAGTTGTTCTCAGATTCATAGATATTTGTTATGGTTTTTGTGGTTTGTTTTTCTCTGGTGGGTTTACTGTTGATCTGGAGTTTTCGCCTCAGTTTGTATTTGTTTTCGATTGTTTAGTGTTTATTATCATCTCTATGTTGTAGCTATGGTGTCCAAACATTCACTATTGTTTATGGTTTTGTCTTATTTCTTTTCTTATTGTTTTCTTCTTGAATGTATGAGTATTCGTATAGTTACATGTTTGTTCTGTTCGATGGGTATTTTGCTAAGGATTGGGTATTTTGCTAAGGATTGGGTATTTTTTAACCTTATTTATAAATTTTTTGTTTTCGTAGATTTGTTGTATAGGTTGTATTGTTCTAGGACATTACTTTTTATTTTATTTGTTTTTACATAATGAAGAATAATTCGGAACGTTTAGTTCTCAAGCAAACTCTTTTTAGATCAAAACTTCCCGACCATAATGGAATACAGAATGAAGTATGCTTAGTTTTCTTTGTTAAATTTATAAGCGAAATCATTTTGCAGTAATATGTACTTTATGATTTAATGTTACAGTTTTTCTCCGACTAAATTAATTACAAAACAACTTTTCAGGTGAATCGTTGAACATCCCGAAGAATATCAAGTTATTAGCTCCGCGTCCGCAACCGAGTGAATCAATTGCTTTTTGGAATGCTTTCGTTGTTAAGACAATTGCAGATCTCAAAAAGGCTACTGACGTATACGACTTATTATTTGATTACAACATTTAGAAATTAATATGATATATTAACCTTTATTTTTTTTATATGTGCATACTTTAACTTGCATAGTTCCGGCTTTAATCACAGAAGTTCTTAACAGAGATGGATGATACTATTTAGGATGCAATACCTGCTCACGAAAAGTTAATGCGATTGCGGATGACAATTCGGCTTGCATTATGATTAGGCATTTTGTTTTGCGGTTCGTGTAAAACAACGACTGAAAGCCCATTTCCAAAGTAAGTTACTTGATGTTTATTTATGAATTACAATCTCAACTACCAATACAAAATTCTTAACAATTAGTTCTTTCAGATTTCGTGTGTATATGAAAATTACTGACGATACCGGCGAAGCTATGTTCCTTATATTCGATAAAGAAACTGTGCAACTCCTGCATAAATCAGCTTTCGATATAAGAAATGAAAATTCAGAAGTATATTACATTGACCCGGGTTTTGATGTCCATTATTATTAACAGTCGCTTTGTCTATTTCTGTGTTTTAATGCCATGTATATTCATATCGTCAAATAGAGGACTTCAAATGAAATTCCAGCCAACCTAAGAATTTTAGAGAATCGAAATTGTATGTTCAAGATAACGGTTTCCCCATTGCATAGTCAACGATCCTCTGGTTCACAGAGCATGGGTAGAGGTATTTTACCTATTTATTGAGTCAGCCAACTGAGAGACAATAACGACATAGTCCGCTCCATATCTACGAGAGTAGGTTATAACATTTTAACAAATGAACCGTTGTCTACAGACAGATTTTCTATAACAATTTTTATCGGACTACGCCTTTTGATTTCCAAGAATACATATTTTGTTCCTTTCGCCCAGGTAAGGTTCTGATTATTTATTACATAATTATTTTATAAAAAATTTTTACTCTGCTAAATCTTCACACCATTAACAACGTTTCGAACTTTGTATATGTATTAAGTTTTCTTAGTTTTCTCTGGAAAATATCTCTATGTGATATGTTCCGAGCTCTTCTTCTACTAGCCATTCCTATGGTAAATGGCATGCTGACGACAGTGATAGTCACACATCTCTGCAGTCAAGCACATCTAAGGTAAAGTCAAGAGACCAAGATTTCGGCTGCACTGATCGTCCAGAGTAAATGCTTGATATAAATCATCTTCCGCAGTTTAACTTCTTTTGTTCTAAACATTTTTTGGCTTTTTTATCAATAGAGCTCGCTTCCATGTATAATATTATATTCGAATAGTTTACATGGACCTTTTGTTGTAATCAGGATTGTTGAACTTTGTAACATATTGGTAGTCTTGAACCTGTGACATAACAGCGTAGTATGTTGGCACTTATTAATTTTGTTGTTTACATATTTGTTCCAATGTCATCTGATTTAAAAAACGGAAGAACCAATGTTGTCATCTCTTCTTTTTTTAATTGATTTCAGCGTTCTCATATAACAGAAACAATTGCTCCTAAACATTCCTTAATGGGCGAATCTTCAAATTCTCGGCAAAATAATAACATATTGCAATTGCCGGATAACAATTCTGTTGGTACACATCTGTCTCTGTGATACTGTAAAAACCATGTTGTTATGCACATTATATACGTTAGATGATAACGTATATATAACTTTATATTACTATTGAGCTAATATTGTTATTATGTTCAGGTTTGACACCATATACAAATATTGGCGATCAATGTTTTGTTTGTGAGTATTGTAATGCTAAGATGTGGTATTCGGAACATTTGAATAAAAGTCGCGATATTAGTGATCCGAAATTTAATTTGTGTTGTTCTAAAGGGAAAATATCATTGCCAAGATTATTAGATCATTCTCCATATTTAAAAGAACTTCTTCTGAAAATTCATTCACAAAGTGAACATTTTAAAAGACATATTCGTCATATTATACACGTTTACATTAATGGTGGTCACATTGATAATTCAATCAATTTCGTCAAAAAGTCCTATATATTCAAAATAAATGGACAAAATTATCATAGAATTGGTAGTTTGCTGTCAAAACATGGAGAAGTCGCAAACTTTGCTCAATTATATATTCTTGATATGGATAATGAATTTAACAATAGATTACATGCGATTAGGTATGTTAACAATTCCTCATAAAAACTACATTTTTTCCTTTCTGCCATATTATTTATACAAAGTATTTATATTTGCAGCAACCATTCGCAACACAAATCTTCGCAACATGTAGATAACATGTGCAAGGATATTGTTGAAAACATACAACAAATGCTCGATGAACATAATCCCTATATAAAGATATTTAGGATTGCCCATGATAGATTTGTAATTTCTAATCAATTGAAAATGATATTACGTTTAATAGCAGAACGCAACACCAATAATCGAATGTATAATTTACCCGAAGCTTCAGAAGTGGTTGTATTGATAGTAGGTGATTTAGATGAAAGATTAAACTCTAGAGATATTATCTTACAAAAACACACCAGTGAATACATGCAAATAAGTGAATTACATCCATCATACCTTCCACTTTAATATTCACTATTGTTTCCATATGGCGAAGACAACTACCACCTTGGATTGAATTTACGATTAACAGTTTTTTTATCACAAAACCACGATCACGAGTTAGTCTAAGAGAATTTATGGTGTATCATTTACAACAAAGATATACTGAATCTTCTAATATATTGCATTCAGGTAGTATCTTTCAACAATTTGTTGTCGATGGTTTTTGTATGGTTGAATCAGAAAGAATTTTTTATATAAAAAACCATCAAAATACATTTTGATGTGAATCTTATATAGGGCTATAGAATCTTATGTTCAATTAGGGAATACTTTGGGATCTGAAATTGGGAAAAATCATACTACCTTCGACATTTACAGGTGGATCGCGATATATGAAACAAAATTATTTAAATGCAATGATTTTATGTAAAAACTTAGGTTTTCCCGCTCTATTCTTGACGTTCACATGTAATCCCAAATGGCCTGAATTACAATGACTTTTGTGCCATTACAACGATGCATCGAAAAATAGGCCTGCTATTTTGGCAAGATAATTTAAAATCAAACTTGAAGATTTATTAATAGATTTGAAATAAAATAAACGACTAGGTGAAATTAATGCATGTAACAAATACTTATTATTACATGAAAAATAATAGATTCTAATGACTCAAAAAAAAATTCTAACTTCATTTTAACTTGCAATTATCTACACTGTCGAATTTCAAAAAAGAGGAACGCCTCGCACACATATATTGCTATTTTTTAAAAGACAATCAAAGCTGCTGACATCAAGCGATATTGATTCCGTTATATCTATTGAAATTCCAGATAATACCACACACTCCATTCTGTATACAGTAGTACAAGAGACAATGGTGCATGGGCCATGCGGTCTTACTAATAAATATTCTCCATGTATGGATAAAGGCAAATGTATAAAACGATTTCCCAAGAATTTTACAGATTCAACATATAGTAACAACGAAAGATATCTAATTTATAAAAGACCAGATAATAGAAAGTTCATTGTAAAAGATGAAATCAAATTAGATAATCGATATATTGTACCATATAATCCTTATCTTCTTTTGAAATACAAAGCTCATATCAATTTGGAATGGTGCAAGCAAACAAAAGCAATCAAATATTTATTCAAACATATAAATAAGGGATATGATAAAGTTCCTATGTCAATAACCACGCTTGAAGACATGCAACAAAACATACCTCTTAATGAAATAAAAACTACTTCAGTTGTCGTAATATCTCAGGATGCGAAGCTTGCTGGAGAATATTCAAGTTCGATATTCACCACAGAAGTATACGGTGAACAAAATATAGTGTTTGATGAAGAAGATGAGCTATTTGATATAAAATCGAATGTATATAATCAATAAACAATGTTCACATAATGGTTCAAATGCAATGCCTTATATTTCGAAGCTCAACAATTGACATATTGCAATTTTCCAACGAAATTTATATGGAACAAAAAACATCGAATTTAGACAATACATAGACGCGAATTTGCATTTGGCAGATTACAACATATTAATCCAAATGTTGGGGAACTATATTATTTACGAATGTTATTAAACAAAATGCATGGTCCTACTTCATTCGAAGATCTTTGTACGAGCAATGATATTTTATACGAAACATTTAAAGACACATGTAGAGAATTGGGACTTCTAGATGACAATGAAGAATATATTAACACAATAAAAGAAGCAAGTAATTGGACATCCCCAGTGTATCTGTGACTATTGTTTGTCATTCTATTAACAACTGAATGTATCTCATGTCCACAACATGTATGGCTCATGACATGGCAAGTCTTGGCTGATGATATGCAATACAGACATCGACGTCTGCTGAAATTACCAGGTTTGAACATTTATTAACAAATGATTCTATTTTACTTATACGAAGTAAACAATGTCCTAACCATTTCTCTTTCAAATAACAGACTTCAACATGTCTGATGAAGAGATCTAAAATACAACACTTGGTGGAATAGAACAACTACCACAAAAAAACAATCAATCTCTAAAAGAATACCTTTCAATACCTTATCCTAAAGAAGCTCAAAACCAATCATTAATAAATAGAGTGATATACGAAGAATTATATTATGACCAAAAGAAAATAGAAATTGAATTTATCAATCTTAAATCGTATCTCACAACAAAACAATGCTCCATTTATAATGAAATTATAAATGTTGTTGATCAAAACAGATGACAAGTATTTTTTATATGGACATGGAGGAACTAGAAAAATTTACTTATGGAAAATGTTATCTGCATAAATACGATCCCGGAGACAAATTGTTCTAAACGTTGCTTCAAGTGGTGTTGCATCACTTATGTTAGAAGGAGGTCGCACATCACATTCAAGATTCACAATACCAATAGATATTAACGAAGACTCAATTTGTAATATTAAATTAGGGCCAAATTTATCAGATCTTATAAAACAAACATGCCTTATAATATGAGACGAGGCTTTGATGATTCATAAATATTGTTTTGAAGCTCTAGATAAAAATATAAAAGATATCATGGGTTCAATAAATCCTTCTTTCAAAACCAAACCCTTTGGAGGCAAAACAATTGTATTTGGATGCGACTTTCACCAGATTTTACCAGTAATCACAAAAGGAAATAGGCATGAAACAGTCCAAGCATGTATAAACTCCTCTTATCTCTGGAACTATTATCACATATTGAAATTAAAAAAATATGCGATTGCAAATGAATGATGATTCTTCAAACTTAGATGATCTGCAAGCTTTTTCTAATTGGGTATTACAAGTAGGAGATGAAACTTTACTTGAACCTAACAACGACAAATGTTTAATAGATGTACTTAAAGAATTGTTAATTACTGAAACGTCAAATCCAATTGAGAGTATTTCAGCTCATGTATACCCAAATATTCAAACAGTATCAAAACCCTTTATTTTTTCAAGAACGAACAATATTATGTTCGATAAATGAAATTGTTGATGAAATAAATGACGCACTTTTAAACAAAATTCCAGGTTGTCCAAGAGAATATCTAAGCTCTGATTCATTATGTAATATTGATCCTAATAATAGTGAAACATGCGAACTATACAGTATAGAGTTCTTGTTTAAAATATCTATGAATTCTTAATAATTGTCTAACACTCAAAGAAGGAGCACTCATTATCCTTTTTAAGGAACATTGATAAAATGTTTGGATTGTTCAATGGAATACGACTTCAAATAACAATTAAGTATGGAACACTACTTCAAATAATAACAGGAAATCACACGGTCAATAAAGTTTTTATACATCGACTTCCATTAATCCCAACTAATACAACATTACCATTTCATTCCAAACATAAACAATTTCCTGTTATGTTGTGTTTTGCAATGATAATTACCAAAAACCAAGGACAAAACATCAATCCAATAAATATACATTTGCCAAAACCAGTGTTCAGTCATGTATACGTAGTCGTTTTAAGAGTAAATGACATACATGGTTTAAAATTGTTTATTTCAGATAATAATGATTAATGTAAAAAAAAAAATAAAAAATGTTATATAAAACAATATTTACAAATGTATAAAATCATTGTATATTTATGTTTAAAAAAATTTTGTTCATTCCGTTTTTAATATATTTTCATACATAGTATTTAATGATTAATGAAAAAATAAAAAATGTTATATAAAACAATATTTACAAATGTATAAAATCATTGTATATTTATGTTTAAAAAAATTTTGTTTTTGTTCTTTTTAATATATTTTCATACATAGTATTTAATATAAACGAATAATAAATATCACACATTAATTTTAATCCACGCAAAACGCGATATCTCTGCTAGTAATAAATATATATATATATATAATTAGACATAAATAAATATTTATGATTATAAATTCACAGTTTCTATTCGAACAAAAGACAAAACTTGGAAATCTAACGAGCTTATATTATTGGGATGTAAATAACTTGGACATTAATCCAACGATTGCGTGTTATCAGTAATCACCATGAAAATAATGGATGAAAATATCTAAACCAACGTGGTAGTGTTAGATAGCAGGAACGGTCTAGATTTTTCAGAAGGAGCCAATGAACGGTCAGGATCTCGTCTCCATAAAATTATCCGGGCCTTAAAATATCATTTGCGGGTCTTTCAGTTTTTCAAGAAATGTCTCTTTCATTCTCGAGAAGATAAGCTCCTCCCCTTTGTACTTTTCCTCTATTCGTCTCTCTCTCTCTCTCTCTCTATATATATATATATATAAAGCAGACCCCACCGGAGAGATTTTCTCCGACTCTACCGGAAAACTTATTGATTCATCGGCGATAAATAGATTCATGGCTTGTAGTATCAGGCTTCGATTGGCCTCTGTTGTCTTGCTTCTAGGGCTTGTATCGTGCTTTAGCTTGCAGGTAGCTTCATAATCATTTCTCTTCTCTTTCGTTCTTTGCTTTTTTTTTTTTGTTTTTATTTGTTTGAGATGATCAAGAATTATGGATCATTTCTGATACGTTTAGCTCTGGGTTTGAGTTTTTACCCTTTTGATGGGTTTGATCAGTTGTTTATCCGTCCTTCCTGATCTTGGTTTGGTTTTGACTTTTGAAGAGTAAAGTGTAAAATTGAAGTAACTACAGTATTGGAAAAAATATACTTTTTTTTTTGTTATTCTGAATCTTAAAGCAAAAACTTTCTAAGAAAGAAAGAGTAATTTGGGGATTGAATCAGTAAGTGAATCGCTTTTTCTCTCCATAAGTTGAATCGTTCTTTGAATGGACTAGTGAGCAACTGAATTCATTATTAATAGAAAGAAAGGGAGATTCAAATTCATTCTATTACGATTTTCTGGGTTTATTCATTGTTTTCCTAACAAAAGAGAGTGTTTAACTAGTTTAGCTGATTTTGTATTAATCAGGGCATTGCAGCTGATAATATTTCCAAGCTTAAACTGAACTCAAAGATTCTTCAGGTACTCTCAAAACCTCCACGATTTGTATACATGCGAGAAACTGTTCTTCGAAATGTTTCAAGGTTTGGTATGAATTAGATTAGATTATCTTTGGTCTTTAGGAGAACCTGTCTGTGAACTGTTTGAATTGGAAGAGAAGTTTGAGATTTCTGCTTGTAAAAATGTTGAATTTGTGGTCGTTTTCACCTCTCAGTAGTTTTGTCTTTTGTCAAGAGTTTGCACTTCATCTTTTTACTGCTTCTCGTACTGTTATTCCGATTGCCTAATCAAAGGGCATTCTTTGTAGGATGAGATTGTAAAGCAAGTGAATGAGAACCCAAATGCCGGATGGAAAGCTGCCATCAACTACCGGTTTTCCAATACCACCGTGAGTTTACTGGCTTTTGTGATATTTTTTTATTGTGAACAATGAAATCCGTCTGTTTATTCTTGGTCCCGAAATTCTAGCTTTCGTATTTTGCTTCTGTTTGTGCAGGTTGCAGAGTTTAAACGCCTCCTTGGAGTGAAACCGACACCGAAAAAGGAACTCTTGGGTGTGCCTATTGTAAGCCATGACAGATCCATGCAGCTGCCAAAAGAATTTGACGCAAGAACTGCTTGGCCACAGTGCAGCACCATTGGAAGAATCTTGGGTCAGTTCTAGACTCTGATTTCATTTTTAAATATTCAATTAATGGGCATCATTATTTACTGACTCGTTTTAACTTGTGTTGAAACCTCTACTCAATTATCTCACTGAAGATCAGGTAAACCTCATTTTCTTTCTAACTTTAGGTTTCCATGTCCAAGACCTGTAATTTGATCAGTGATGGCATTTGAATTTCGGTTGTTTAGGGTCACTGTGGTTCTTGCTGGGCATTTGCTGCTGTGGAATCACTGTCTGACAGATTTTGCATCCACTTTGGCACGGTATTCCAAAATATTTTAACTATATAGCCTAGATTGATGGATCATATCACCTTTCATCGAAGCTGGTTTAATTTGTCTCACTGTGCAGGATGTTCCTTTATCTGTCAATGATCTCTTGGCATGCTGTGGATTCCTGTGTGGGAGTGGTTGTGACGGCGGATACCCCATTGCCGCCTGGCGATACTTCAAGTACCGTGGTGTCGTCACTGAGGAGGTATGTATTTCTCTTGCAGCTGCTATACATATTATGGGCACTGAATTAATCGAATGTGTACATGGTTCTTGTCACAGTGTGACCCATATTTTGACAATACCGGCTGTTCTCACCCGGGTTGTGAACCAGCATATGACACCCCAAAATGTGTGAGGAAGTGCGTTAGCGAGAACCAGCTATGGAGCAAATCCAAACACTTTAGTGTGAGTGCTTACAGAATCAAGTCTGACCCACATGATTTGATGGCAGAAGTTTACAAGAATGGTCCTGTCGAGGTCGATTTTACAGTTTACGAGGTAAGACAAATGGTTCTTCCCGGAAGTTTAGATCTATTATATATTGCATCTTATGCACGCTGCTCTTTTTCCTCTCATTTTGCAGGATTTCGCGCACTACAAGTCTGGAGTTTACAAGCACATTACGGGTGCTAACATCGGAGGTCACGCTGTTAAGCTAATTGGGTGGGGAACCACCGAGGACGGTGAAGATTACTGGGTATGTAACCCACATTACACTTAGATATCACCTGCCATGGCCATTTCAAAGACTTGTTCAAGAATTCTCACTCTTGTCTTGTTATTTGAATTGTTTCAGCTTATGGCAAATCAATGGAACCGAGGATGGGGTGAAGTAAGTTGTTCTTTCGATCCTTTTATTATTCGCAA
>CM071867.1:23633652-23659211 GCA_036759665.1 Gynandropsis gynandra
TTTCATACATAGTATTTAATATAAACGAATAATAAATATCACACATTAATTTTAATCCACGCAAAACGCGATATCTCTGCTAGTAATAAATATATATATATATATAATTAGACATAAATAAATATTTATGATTATAAATTCACAGTTTCTATTCGAACAAAAGACAAAACTTGGAAATCTAACGAGCTTATATTATTGGGATGTAAATAACTTGGACATTAATCCAACGATTGCGTGTTATCAGTAATCACCATGAAAATAATGGATGAAAATATCTAAACCAACGTGGTAGTGTTAGATAGCAGGAACGGTCTAGATTTTTCAGAAGGAGCCAATGAACGGTCAGGATCTCGTCTCCATAAAATTATCCGGGCCTTAAAATATCATTTGCGGGTCTTTCAGTTTTTCAAGAAATGTCTCTTTCATTCTCGAGAAGATAAGCTCCTCCCCTTTGTACTTTTCCTCTATTCGTCTCTCTCTCTCTCTCTCTATATATATATATATATAAAGCAGACCCCACCGGAGAGATTTTCTCCGACTCTACCGGAAAACTTATTGATTCATCGGCGATAAATAGATTCATGGCTTGTAGTATCAGGCTTCGATTGGCCTCTGTTGTCTTGCTTCTAGGGCTTGTATCGTGCTTTAGCTTGCAGGTAGCTTCATAATCATTTCTCTTCTCTTTCGTTCTTTGCTTTTTTTTTTTTGTTTTTATTTGTTTGAGATGATCAAGAATTATGGATCATTTCTGATACGTTTAGCTCTGGGTTTGAGTTTTTACCCTTTTGATGGGTTTGATCAGTTGTTTATCCGTCCTTCCTGATCTTGGTTTGGTTTTGACTTTTGAAGAGTAAAGTGTAAAATTGAAGTAACTACAGTATTGGAAAAAATATACTTTTTTTTTTGTTATTCTGAATCTTAAAGCAAAAACTTTCTAAGAAAGAAAGAGTAATTTGGGGATTGAATCAGTAAGTGAATCGCTTTTTCTCTCCATAAGTTGAATCGTTCTTTGAATGGACTAGTGAGCAACTGAATTCATTATTAATAGAAAGAAAGGGAGATTCAAATTCATTCTATTACGATTTTCTGGGTTTATTCATTGTTTTCCTAACAAAAGAGAGTGTTTAACTAGTTTAGCTGATTTTGTATTAATCAGGGCATTGCAGCTGATAATATTTCCAAGCTTAAACTGAACTCAAAGATTCTTCAGGTACTCTCAAAACCTCCACGATTTGTATACATGCGAGAAACTGTTCTTCGAAATGTTTCAAGGTTTGGTATGAATTAGATTAGATTATCTTTGGTCTTTAGGAGAACCTGTCTGTGAACTGTTTGAATTGGAAGAGAAGTTTGAGATTTCTGCTTGTAAAAATGTTGAATTTGTGGGCGTTTTCACCTCTCAGTAGTTTTTTCTTTTGTCAAGATTTTACACTTCATCTTTTTACTGCTTCTCGTACTGTTATTCCGATTGCCTAATCAAAGGGCATTCTTTGTAGGATGAGATTGTAAAGCAAGTGAATGAGAACCCAAATGCCGGATGGAAAGCTGCCATCAACTACCGGTTTTCCAATACCACCGTGAGTTTACTGGCTTTTGTGATATTTTTTTATTGTGAACAATGAAATCCGTCTGTTTATTCTTGGTCCCGAAATTCTAGCTTTCGTATTTTGCTTCTGTTTGTGCAGGTTGCAGAGTTTAAACGCCTCCTTGGAGTGAAACCGACACCGAAAAAGGAACTCTTGGGTGTGCCTATTGTAAGCCATGACAGATCCATGCAGCTGCCAAAAGAATTTGACGCAAGAACTGCTTGGCCACAGTGCAGCACCATTGGAAGAATCTTGGGTCAGTTCTAGACTCTGATTTCATTTTTAAATATTCAATTAATGGGCATCATTATTTACTGACTCGTTTTAACTTGTGTTGAAACCTCTACTCAATTATCTCACTGAAGATCAGGTAAACCTCATTTTCTTTCTAACTTTAGGTTTCCATGTCCAAGACCTGTAATTTGATCAGTGATGGCATTTGAATTTCGGTTGTTTAGGGTCACTGTGGTTCTTGCTGGGCATTTGCTGCTGTGGAATCACTGTCTGACAGATTTTGCATCCACTTTGGCACGGTATTCCAAAATATTTTAACTATATAGCCTAGATTGATGGATCATATCACCTTTCATCGAAGCTGGTTTAATTTGTCTCACTGTGCAGGATGTTCCTTTATCTGTCAATGATCTCTTGGCATGCTGTGGATTCCTGTGTGGGAGTGGTTGTGACGGCGGATACCCCATTGCCGCCTGGCGATACTTCAAGTACCGTGGTGTCGTCACTGAGGAGGTATGTATTTCTCTTGCAGCTGCTATACATATTATGGGCACTGAATTAATCGAATGTGTACATGGTTCTTGTCACAGTGTGACCCATATTTTGACAATACCGGCTGTTCTCACCCGGGTTGTGAACCAGCATATGACACCCCAAAATGTGTGAGGAAGTGCGTTAGCGAGAACCAGCTATGGAGCAAATCCAAACACTTTAGTGTGAGTGCTTACAGAATCAAGTCTGACCCACATGATTTGATGGCAGAAGTTTACAAGAATGGTCCTGTCGAGGTCGATTTTACAGTTTACGAGGTAAGACAAATGGTTCTTCCCGGAAGTTTAGATCTATTATATATTGCATCTTATGCACGCTGCTCTTTTTCCTCTCATTTTGCAGGATTTCGCGCACTACAAGTCTGGAGTTTACAAGCACATTACGGGTGCTAACATCGGAGGTCACGCTGTTAAGCTAATTGGGTGGGGAACCACCGAGGACGGTGAAGATTACTGGGTATGTAACCCACATTACACTTAGATATCACCTGCCATGGCCATTTCAAAGACTTGTTCAAGAATTCTCACTCTTGTCTTGTTATTTGAATTGTTTCAGCTTATGGCAAATCAATGGAACCGAGGATGGGGTGAAGTAAGTTGTTCTTTCGATCCTTTTATTATTCGCAATAGTCCCTTGCGGCGAGACTGAATTAGGAGAATGCTGAACTTATGTGTTTTCATCGTCGGTTTTACGAAAACTTGCAGGACGGGTACTTCAAGATCAGAAGAGGAACGAACGAATGTGGAATCGAAGATGACGCAGTGGCAGGTTTACCTTCGAGCAAGAATCTGGCTCATGAAATCACTGGTTTGGATGATCTTTGGGTTGCATCAGCTTAAATGTTCTTACGTGTCCCAAAGAAACCCTCCTCGTCTGTGCTGTAATACAATCTTGCTTGTTGTCCTTGTCTTCAATGAAACTATGTATGGAAGTATCTTTTACATGAACTTATGTTCCTCTGAATTGGTATGGAATAAAGTGATTGTCTTGTATTTCTATTTCTGGACCTGTTATTAATATTTGATTTTGCATAATTATTTATATCAATATTTTTTTTACATTTGTATTTTAAGAAAGGTGAAATAGTTTAGATTCTGCATACTCTCTCAGTATCTACTCAAGGAAGGCGTCTGTGTTCTTGCAACAGAGGGGGCGAGAATTCTGGTGTTTTCCATCGGAGACAATGTCGCCGACGACCCCAATCTTCAGATCGCTCGTAGAATCAGTTGAAAACAACCGCCTGAATCTCTTCTTCTCTCCCTTTGAATTCGTTTACGATCCTATATCTTCAATCTTCGTCCGAGCGAGGACGACGGTGGTCTCCGTGGTTTTTTTCCGGTGGTGGTCTGATTCATACATGGTACATCGTTACCCTAACTTTCTGAGAAAAAGGAATATTTTCTTTCTTCTCTTTATCTAGGAATTTCAGATAACGAGGTTGATGGACTTCCCCTTTATTCTCATTTCTTTTTCTAGGGTTTCAAACAAATGAAATGCATAAGGTACAAGCACGTGTTTCATGTTCCTGGAACAAAACCCCAGTTAAAGGGGAAACGCCGTGCGATTCTAAATGCTTGTTGTCATGGTCTGTAGTATCGATTTTTTCGTATAACCCATGTGAGCAAGTTAGGTTTGGTTCAAACATTGTGGTCCTTAATCGCAGAAAAAAAAAGAAAAGAAATTCCTTAACTTTTTACATGAATTTCATGGAAAGCTTCTCTTTTCACGAATCAGACAGAAGCTTTAGTTTAAAACTGTTCGAGTTACAGAATGGTTTTAACACCATAACTTAATAGTAATTCGTTTATTCGCATGGATCGAGATGTCTTGGTTTCATTCAAGCATCAGTTGTAGCAAAAAAATATATTAAAGAAATGATATACATGACTAGTATTTGTGTGATGGCTTTGTTTACAAGCTATTGAGAATCTCTATGACTGAAGCCACTTTCAGGAGGAAGATACTCTGTTTTTCTTTAATATGACAAGAAAAAAGTCGCTAATTTGGCTATTGTTCTTGTTCTTGGAGCCATTCCTTCCTCCATATTGAGGCAATTTGAACAGGAATTTAGGATTTTTTATTTGTTGCTTTTAGATTTTTTTGGATACCTAGGGAAGATACATATATGAATGCTTTGGTTGATGTGGCAGCCGAAACCAATGTTGCCATTTTAGGATGTTGTCAAATTTTTCCCCTTTCGTTGAATGTCATTCCTTTACTTTTTCTACTTGTTCTGATTTCTATGCATAACCTTTGATGTATATAACTACTATCTGTGATTGTTAATGTATAATCCCATAAATATTTCCTTAAACCCTGGTAGGTAAGCATTCCTTAAAGATTTGGGTATTTGGTGTCTGATTTTGGAATTCTTCTTCCCATCTACTTATGTTTTAGAGTTCATCAACAAAGATCAGGAGAACTGCTGCAGCGAGGGAGCCAGCAATGAACTCCATGTGTAGATCTTGACAAAGGAATTGTCGCGCAATTAGTGGGATCAACTGTTGTATTATTATCGTGGTGACCCTTCAAAAGAGAGATGCTGAGTTCTGGTGTTGCTTCTTTGATGAAGTCCCCAACTAGTTGCTGTGATGGGCCTCTCTCTTCATTCTTCTGTGGAAGTGTTGGAACTGATCTGTTATCCAGCAGACTGTCTGGTCCTCAGCTTCGATGCTTGAAGAGTCCCGCAAATAAATGTGTTTCTACCAGAAGATTCACTATTACTTCTGTTCTTGCAGATGTTGCCAATAATTTTATGGTAACTTCTACTGTTTAGATCACCTTGTTATCTTGTAGTGTTCTATTCAAATGCCTCATAACTGTTGCTTGTAATGCAGACATTCCAGGCAGGAAGTTTTGCAAGACAAGAAGCAGATCCTAAAATGGTTGCCTCCATAATATTGGGCGGAGGAGCTGGGACACGCCTTTTCCCTCTTACCAAAACTAGGGCAAAACCAGCTGTGAGCCACACAGCTGTGTAGTACATTCATCTCTTACAGCTTAAACTGCTACTCTTGGTTCTGAATGCTCTGTGCTATATGCAGGTCCCTATTGGAGGATGCTACCGACTGATAGATGTTCCCATGAGTAACTGCATAAACAGTGGAATTAACAAAATTTACATCCTTACTCAGTACAATTCTCGATCCTTAAACCAGCACATTGCACGAACGTATAACTTGGGCAATGGTGTAAATTTTGGTGATGGGTTTGTTGAAGTATGTTCTTTTCTTTCTTTTCTTCAATAGGAAATTGTTTTTTTTTAATGAAATTTGTTGAGGTAGGTTGCATCTCATTGTCAACTTTATTGAATTTTTCCGAGATGTTTTAAGATCGGTTATGTGGCGATAGTTAGATGCCTTGTTTGTTGGTATAGGTATTAGCAGCCACTCAGACACCAGGAGAATTCGGGAAGAGGTGGTTTCAAGGTACAGCTGATGCCGTGAGACAATTTATTTGGTTATTTGAGGTAAGTTGCAGCATTTAGTTGGCTTCGTCTTACTTACTGATTATAGAATCAAAAGTGATTTATTTTTTTTTCCTCTAGGACGCAAAACATAGACACATAGAAAACATTCTGATACTGTCTGGTGATCACTTGTATCGGATGGACTACATGGAATTCGTGCAGGTCTAACTCTTGGTTTTAAATTTCCCCTCTTGCTTCTCCTTTTACCTAAGCTCTACTGAAACATATATCTCTATTCTCAGAGACACATTGATTCAGGTGCCGACGTATCTGTTAGTTGTATCCCTGTGGATAACAGGTAAAGATGACAAGCCTTTTTGTACATATTGATATCTTTATATGGTGACACTTTTGCGTTGCTTCATATTTTCTCTCCTTCAGTCGGGCCTCTGATTTTGGATTGGTGAAAATTGATAAAAGTGGAAGAATAGTGCAGTTTCTTGAGAAACCTAAGGGTGAAAGTTTGAAAACAATGGTAGGTTTTGTTCTATGATTGTCATTGAACCGATAGAGCTTTGCTGATATCTGATCACAGAATGCTTGATATTGCAGCTCGTAGACACCACCGTTTTGGGATTATCTGACGAAGATGCAGAACAATATCCCTATATAGCCTCAATGGGCATATATGTTTTCAGGACAGATGTATTGCTGAAACTTCTTAGGTAGACTGATATAATACAAACCTGGGTCATAATGTTACTGATCAGTTTGATAAGATTCATGCTGGTTCTGAGATATTTCTTGACTTTTGCTGATTTCACTTTCTCGAATCATTTTCTGATCCATTAGACCCTTGATTCAGAATTATGCTTTTCTTGTTCTGGGAGATTCAAAATGAGATGTTGTTATTTCTATAGGTCGCAATACGCAGAAGCAAATGATTTTGGATCAGAAGTTTTGCCCATGGCAGCAAAAGATTACAACGTGCAAGTATGTCAGGCATACTTATCTTACATTTTACTTTCGATTGCTGAGGATACTATTATCATCCCATGTCAGGCATACTTATTCAATGGCTACTGGGAAGATATCGGGACAATAAAGTCGTTTTTTGATGCCAATTTAGCTCTCACAGATCAGGTAGCAGTGTTAATCTCTGTTCTAAGCCGTTCTCCGATTACTCTTCCTCCTAAACCTTTACATTTTTCTCTCTCCAGCCTCCTAAGTTCCATTTTTTTGATCCACTAAAACCAATCTTCACTTCGCCCCGGTTCCTACCACCATCCAAAATAGAGAGATGCAAGGTATGGCGTCACAAACATGATAATTCCTGCCATCTTTTTGCTTGATCTTTCGTTTCAGACAAAGTTTAATGCTTTTTGTAGATAAAGGATTCTATAATCTCACATGGGTGCTTCTTGAGAGAGTGCAGCATCGAACATTCCATTGTGGGTGTCCGTTCTAGGCTTGAGCACGGAGTTGAGCTCAAGGTAGATCACTCGTTTGTTCCTTTCATCTCGCTTGATATTTTCCATCATCTTATCTGTTATTTGACAGGATACAATGATGATGGGAGCTGATTATTATCAGACAGAACTAGAGATAGCAGCATATATGGCAGAGGGCAAGGTTCCAATAGGTATCGGTAGAGATTCAAAGATCAAGTAAGTTTCTGAATTGAACCAAGAGGGATATGAGCAGACCAAAAGTTGATCGGTTATGAATAGTTTGTATGTAATCCGCAGAAACTGTATTATCGACATGAATGCAGGAATTTCTCATTCTCCATCTATCTAATGATCATGGTTTCCAAATTGCAGAAAGTGGAAGAAGCTGAAAGACCATCAGAAGGATTTTACATCCGATCTGGAATCACCGTTGTCTTGAAAAATTCCACAATATCAGACGGCACGATCATTTAAGCATCACTCATGGATCATTCTTTCAAAAGGGTAAAATTACTTTCCCCCTCTGGATCTATTGAATTAAAGACAGAAAGTATCGGTAGAAGTTACATGTTGGCTCAAAACTGTGAATAAAACCATTCATTCTTTACATTACATCTATTCTATATACATCTTTCCAAAGATCATCCTACATTTACACTGAATCTAATCTCGTCGGATACCTAAGGCTACTCAACTTTCTAGATTGCTCTGCTATAACTCGAGCAGTCGAACTGCCCTCTTCAAGAAAAACCTCGTACCCGTCCCCGAGCTTCCCAGTTCCTCTTGTGCAGAGTTGCCAGAATACCCCACCGGCACCTGAGCCTCCTCCTCTTGCACTCTCGTAGATAACTCTGTAGATTCTTCCGAAGAACTTGTTCCTTTTGTCCACACTAAAATCATAGGCCATGGAAGATTTGCCGAACTCGGCTATCACCAATGGCTTTTTGAGGAGAGTGTCACAGTCATGTATATGTGCGGTGATCCATTGCTCCACAAAGGTGACTTGGTCAGTCTGTTGTGGCAACCTGTTGATTCAGAGAGATCAAGATCCGTCCATTAGATGGGTTTTTAGAAGTCGCAACGCAATGAGACGGCCAGACTGACCATGAATCAGGATAGATATGGATTGTGGCGAAATCGATATCGGGGATGAGGTTGTTGGAGATGAAATCGGTGCCTGTAATGTCGGAATTAGGGTTGTAAATCATCCTCTCCGGTCTTGATTCTCCGTAGAATCCTTCCAGCCCTATTTCAAGCAAGTGATTGGAGTCCAATGACTTCACGTACGCAGCCATTTCCTTCACCCATTTCTGCCATACGCGAAAACGACACCGTCTCTCTCTTGTCCGTGATGTGAATTCATATATATTTATATATATATATAATACGTGTATATATATAGAGAGGTAGATACATACATATATACATACATACACACATGACACACCTGAAGAGTATAGCCTGAAGGATCATTGCAGCGAGGTTCGTTGATGAGCTCCCATGCAAAGATGGTAGGATCGTCTTTGTACATGACACCAGTGATCGTGTTTCTCCTCCTCAACATGGTCTGTCCCCTTTTATATTATTAAATTCCACACCACTATATAACCATATTCCATTCATTTATTTAAATTTAAAATATTGAAGCTATTCTTTATTTTTATTTTATTTTTTGCATGGGTCTAAATCAAGCACCACGGGACGTTGACGATCTTCAACTAAAATGTTAGTTAGATGTTTGGCACACATCATGATATCTATTCGTGGTCCATGTATACATAGAAATTAAATAGACTTGTCGAGTTATAGGGATGTTTGAGGAAAATTAATATGTTTAGTAAGATATATAGAGTTTGATAGAAAGAAATAAATTTTTGATATCGAAAGTATTGTGTAAAATAAGAATTTTAATTATAAAGAAAAAAAAAACGGAAATGGATGGTTATATGGTATACATACTAACCTTGATATGAGTCTTATAGAATTGGTTGACGAGAGGATGAGTATAGAACTCATCGGGATCTTCTAAACTTGCCCATTCCACGTACTTTGATCTTCCTCCAAAATCATCATAATTATTCGCTAAGCTTATTATCAATTTAATATTATATTTCCCAGCTTCATACACCACAAAGTCCAACCCCTGCGTAGCCACCAAATATACATCATCAACATTCATTGCCCTATATATATATACACACACACATATACAACTATATCCCTTGATTATCCATTTTATTTATTGTAAATATAATTTTCAATTATCCCTTTAAGTGTCTAAATTAACTTTTTGTTCCTTTTTCTATTCCTTACTTGCTGATCTGATTTTTTGTCCCTATGTACGCATGTATCAACGTATATATGCATGTCAAAAGAACAAGAAAAATATGGTTTTTGTCCCTTAACCATCATCAATTCATATTACTAACAATATTTGATCATAGGGGCGGATTTTAGAAAAAAAAGGGTTATTAATTCATTTTAATTCTACTTTTTAATAAAAAAGTTTTAAAAAATCAATAACCATTGGGTATTTATATTCATATATAAATCTGTCTATATGCATATATATTCATATACATATATATGCATATATATTCATATACATATATATACATATAAGCATCTAACTATACCTGGAAGACGTGTTCATTGTAAATACCAGGAGAGATCTGAAGGGGCTCGTAGCCTCCTTCGTGGAAACCCCAAGTCCTGGCGACGTTCATGCCGACGGCGGATGCCTGACGGAGAGCCGCCGTGACGGTGGCTCTAGACGCCATCTCCGCCGCGGCGTTCATCATCCAGTAGGCGTTGAACCCATTCAGATACACACGCTCTCCGTTCAACACGAAATGCGTGCCGTTTCTCCCCACGAATCCGGTCTTCGTCGCCTTGCCGTCTGTGTTCTCGATGCCGCAAATGCCACCGTTTCCTATAAAGATGGGAATAAAGCAAAGCAAAGACGGCACGATGTTCGACATGGCGTCGATGTTACCCGTCAAACCTAAAAACTAAGGAACCAGAAGACATTATATATGTGAGAACATGCATATACAGACATATATATATATATATACACAACTCACAGATGCCTATATGCATATACAGATATATATATATACACAACTCACAGATGCCTATATTTGACTGAATTTTCGTGGATATAAGGTAAACAAAACAGATTTTGTTTTGTTTTTAATGCAGAACATGATTAATTAATTGTGAATATATATGTTCGGTGCTACAACATATCATTGGTAAAGGAATTAATTACTTTGTTTTGATACGAAAACGATAACACGTGTTGAGCGTGATCCGCGTGTGGAGGAATCATATCAAGGAATAGAAGAAATAATTGTCTTGAAATGGATATTAATATAAGGATATTAGCATCCTTAAAATCAACCCATATATTAAATAACAAAATCTATAAATTTATCTTTTATCCTTTTACCTCAGAATTATTAGTGTACAAAATCAACAAACTCACTATTTTTTACCATTTTTATCCTCTATCATGTCAACATAACATACTTAATTTCATAAAGAAATCTTATTTAATATTATTGCATTAAAAAATTAACATTTGTTTTATAAAACTTTGAATTTTTAGGGATGAAAAGTTTAATATATATATATATATATATATACATACAGTGAGTTTTTATAGACATAAAGTTATGACATTACATATTTGTACATAAGGTAATATAATTAATATTATATCTTAGTTTGTATGATGAAAAATGAAATTAAGTGATAGAAATCCAAATATATACCCGATATAATGATTTGATTTCACAGATTTTTGAATTTAGTCATGGGGAATATTTTATTGTAACATATATATAATATAATGAATGGGCTCTCCAACAAAATTGATTGATATATAAGAACTCGCTATAGGCAAAGGAACCTACCTCGCGATGCATCATACGTATCTTTATGTATCTAGAATATATACGAACATATATTTTCTCTACATATATAGACCAATTAAAGTATGTATGATTTCTCAGCAGCCTTCGTCATATGTATGATTTCTCAGCAGCCTTCGTCTAAATTAAATGAATATATATCCTTAAGAAGTAAAATCAACCCTTAAGAATACATGACGTGGAGCTATGTATAAAACTATATATATATATATATATATATTCGACGGAATTTGACAATTATATATACAGCAGGTGTGTACTCAACGTAACTACGCCAATCAGGAACTCACTCGTCGGTGACTTGTCTGAGACGGCATCTATATGGTCACCGACGCTGACCGTTACCCCAAAAAAATCCGATTAATATGTTGAATTCAAACGATAAATATATTTATTTAGATAGACAATGTCTATAATAATTTTTTTTACTTACAATAATTTTTTTTACTTACAATAATTTTTTTATCTATGTTCTTATTTTGTATACATAAATGAAATGTGTTAGTACATGAATATTTATATTTTTTAAAATTTAAATTTTATGAACATTTACATTTTTTAAGAATTTCATTTTATAAAGATTTCTATTTTATGAAGATTTCTTATTGTGTGATAATACATATTTCTATTTTTATTGAGATTCAATATTGTGATATTTTCATTATACATATTTTTAATTATTATTGATATTACCAATTGTGTTAGATATTTGTAGATTTGATAACATTCACGAGATATTTGAAAATATTCTAAAAGGAAAAAAATCAAGCAACTTAACAATTCTATCGAAAGAAAATCAATGAACAATTTGGAAAGGAGTTTAGTATTTAAAGGAGGAAATGGATGCACGTCCAACTCAACCTCTCAATCATATTGGTGTGTAGAAATTTATGAAGAAGAGAGGAGAGTGAGACAAGAGTTTTTGTATTCGTTTGAGAGCATTCGAGACGAGAGGAGTGTTTGTAACATAAGCTTAAACCATAAAAGTTTGGAGACTTATAGGTGAGTGATTCGAGTGAGAGTCATTTGGAAACCTAGGATTATTGCGAGAATAGTTTTAGACGGTTCACACAAGTGTTTGTGTGACGTTTCGCTTGCAGTTCAGTTTCAACACGGGTGTTGTACTCAAATGGAGTTTCTGAGTCGTGTAATCCAGATATACTCATAGAAAAACCGAGTTATACCTGGTGACCGTTTGAAGTCTGAATAAAATAGTGTTTCGACGTGGTGTTGCGAGAACATCACAGAAAAATCGTTTTGTGTGTTTATGTAAATCCTTCGGGATTTATGAACTCTAAACTCAGTAGTGATAAGTGGGATTATGAGGTAGGAGAAGTATTGCATAATTACACATGAAAATCTGAAAGTTGAAGTATGCAAGTGAAAATAAAATCATTAAACCTGAGGTTTCCAAAAATATTTCTTTAAACTCGTATTTATTACATAGCTTCTTTTAAAAGTATGCAGATGGTGAATAACACTCCTACACTCAGCTATCAATGGAAATAGTGTATGGAAATTATGAATGCATGATAGTTGATATGAATGCAATGAGTACATTGGCTCGGGCCTAAATTGTGGGACAAATATCCAACTTTGATGTCCTAAATAGGGATGACCAATCTGGGTTTCAATCCGGGTTCCTGGGGTTTCGATCCGGGTTCGGGTTCCTCGGGTTTACGAAAACTGGACCCGAATTGAACCCAGATGTTTTTTGGTCTGGGTTCTTCACGTTTTGATTCGGGTTCGGATTATTCGGGTTCTGAAGTAGTGAACCTGAGGAACCCAAACGAGGGAGACGCAGGGTGGGGGAGACGCCGGTGGACGAGGGAGACGCAGGTGGACGAGGGAGACACAGGGTGAGGGTGACGCCGGTGGACGAGGGAGACGCAAGGTGAGGGAGACGCTGGTGGACGAGGGAGACACGGGGTGAGGGAGATACGAGGTGAGGGAGACGAAGGGTGAGGGAGACGCACAAAAAATTGGCTGGAGGAACACGACTGTACATTAGACGCTGAAATTATTTCTGCAAGAGGAGCATGGTTGGTTGGTTACTGACCTTTTTCAGGTGATAGATATCAACAATCGACTGGCAAAGTTGTCTAGTATTCGGGTGATTTGCAACTAAACCTACGATGGAATCGATGCAATAATAACAAGACTGTTAGAAGCTGTTGGAGACAGAATGCACCAGAAATGAAAACGTCTAGGTTGGAAAAGAATCTTCATTCTTTGAGGAATGAAACTACAGTGATATAAGAAGAAGCACCTATGTGTAAATCTGAGAGCATACTTATAGAGGAACTTACATCTATTTGTAAGTTTCAATTGATTGAAAGTCTTGATCAACCGACACTCGACTTGAGTACTGAACATTCTGAAGTGAACTCCGACCTAAAAAGTTGTAAATTTTGACAACGTTAATGTCACACCGTTGGTGCAAGAGAGAGCATTTGATGAAGTCACTAGATGCAGTCATTACAATATTGTTAATTGGGGGCCTTACCATTCCAAGAACGGATCTCGAAAAGTTTACTTAATACAATGAAAGAACTTGGGTTATGCTATTGGAGAGATGCGCTAAGAGTCTCTGCCAAAGCATCCACTCTTACCCCGCTATAGGAAACACATGGCCGAGGTTCGTGTCTTTAAACTATTGCGATGCTATTGAATGACAAAATAAAAGACAACACAAAAGCAGAACCTATTGTCCCGCAACTGTATTGTGGGCCTTTTCGCAGTTCTCTCAAA
Organism: Gynandropsis gynandra; assembly: GCA_036759665.1. Lineage (NCBI taxonomy): Eukaryota > Viridiplantae > Streptophyta > Magnoliopsida > Brassicales > Cleomaceae > Gynandropsis > Gynandropsis gynandra. The sequence continues at coordinate 23,647,574 of CM071867.1, forward strand.
GTATGTGGTGTCTTCAATGAGGCCAACCGAACTAACCTCGCCGATGCAGTCTTGTACAATAGGAAGCATACAACGGGAAACAAATAAACCAAAACGAAATACTTAAATAAACTGTTGTTGGAAAATCAGAAGAAGACACAAAGGAGATGAAGAACAAAAACAACTTGAACAAGTAAGTATTCTAAAAATTTAATTCTCTTATTTCTTCAAAACGTGTTAACAACATCAATTTATAGAAATTATAGGATGAACCAATCAACCCACAATCTCTAATCCCTACAATTCTACCTACAATTCTATAGAAAATGAAAAACCTTAAAATAACTAAGTCTAGCTACAAACAAGGAACCCACAAATGAACGTGGCTTATTGCAAAGACTAAGTTAGAAAACTAACTTTGAATCATGCTTCAACACCACCCTTTGATTCAAAGTCGCATACTCCAAGCTTGCTCCTGAAATAGTCGAACTTTTCTCTTGATAATGCCTTGGTTAGAACATCCGCAATATGCTCATTTGTGTTGCAGTATTCTAGAACAATTGAACCTTCACTGACCAAATCTCTGATGAAATGAATTTTGATGTCAATATGCTTTGTTCTCCCATGATATGCTGGACTTTTGGTCATTGCACAGCTTGCTTCTTTGAACTCCAACCCACTGCCCCTGTTCCAAGAGAAAAAACATATCCCAATGTGCTTTTCCTGTCTTGTAAACAACCTGCCCAGTCGTCGTCCGTGAAACTAATTAACTTAAACTTTAAACTTGTGCTATACCATAAGCTAAAATCTGTTGTTTCAGCAATGTATCTCAACAATCTCTTTGTTGCCCCATAATATTGCTTCGTAGGACTATGCATAAAACTAGAAATCACACCAACAACAAAAGAAATGTCTGGTCTTGTGTGAGTAAGATAAATGAGACCTCCAACTAGGCTTCTGAACTTTATTTCATCTAGTTTTCTTGTTTCATCCTCCATCTGCAGCTTCTCATTAATATTCATAGGAGTTATTTCTTCATTGTAGTTAGACATATCAAATTTCTCCAACAAACCTCTTGCATACTTCTTTTGAGAGACAAAAATTCCATCTTCCACCTGTTGAACCTGAATACCTAAAAAGAAATGTAGCAGCCCAAGATCTGACATTTCAAACTTGTTCATCATGTTAGCTTTGAAAACAACTACGAGTGAGGCATTAGATCCCATATAAATCATATCATCAACATACAAGCAAACAATAAGAATGTCACCTCTACTTTGCTTCTTTGTGTAGAGATTAGGCTCACTTTTACTCCTTTCAAAACCAATTTCTGAAAAATAGGAGTCGATCTTGCGGTACCAAACCCTCAGCGCTTGTTTAAGCCTATACAATGCTTTATGTAGCTTGTAAACACACCTTTCTTTTCCATCAATTGTGAAACCTTCAGGCTGATCGACGTATACTTCTTCCAACAACTCTCCATTCAAGAAAGCCGACTTGACATCAAATTGATATATTGGCCAATGCAAATAAGCTGCTACGGCAAGTAGGATTCTTACAGTTTCGAACCTTGCCATCGGTGAAAACATGGCTTCATAATCCACACTTTATTCTTGAGCATACCCTTTAGCTACGGGCCTCGCTTTATTCTTTTGTATGCTGCCATCTGCAAAATATTTAGTTTTAAACACCCATTTCACTCCAATTGAATGTTTACCTTCAGGAAGTTCAACTAGCTACCACGTTTGATTCTTCTCGATAACTGTTATCTCTTCCATTGCATTGTGTCACTCTTCTTTTTCAACTGCCTCATCAAAAGTTTCTGGATCAGCAATAAAAAGTGCTTGAGATAACTCATAAATCTCCTATAAATATTTGAATTTTCTAGGAGGTGTCGTGCTTGAATTCCCTTCCTCTCTATTAGAGTCACATCACTCGCACGAACAAGACTTGCTGGAAGTTGAGTTACTTGCAGTTCATAATCATTGTCTAAAGAAACTTCCACAAGTTTACCATTTTCTCTTTCATGCCAACTCCAAGTTGCATCCTCATCAAAGATAACATTCCTACTCTCAACAATCTTTCCATTCACAGGGTTATACAATCTATATATTTTAGATTGCAAGCAATAGCCAACGAATATGCATTTTTCAGATTTCTCATCCAACTTTCTTCTGTTATGAGCATCAATAAGAGAATAGGCAACACACCAAAAACTCTTAGATGACTTACCTCATGTTTTCTCTTACACCATGCTTCATATGGAGTTCTGTTCATGACCTTTTGTAGGAGAAATGTTCAGTAAGTACACTGCTGTCCTCACACATTGTGTCCAAAAATGGTTTGGCAGTTTTTTTCTCTTTCATCATGCTCCTTGCCATCTTATCAATTGTTCTGTTCTTCCTTTCAGCAACACCGTTCTGCTCCGGTGTGTGAGGCATAGTAAGCTCGCGATGTAGCCATTCTTTTGCACAAAACTCTCTGAATTCATAGGACAAAAAATCTCCACCTCTGTCTGTCCACAACACTTTTATTTTCTTCCCACTTTATTTCTCAACGAGTGCCTTAAACTTCTTGAACATTCCAAATGTTTCTCCCTTAGAATGCAAAAAGTATACCCAACTCATCCTACTAAAATCACCTGTAAACAACAAAAAATACTTGCTGCCTCCAAGAGAAGTGATGCGTATTCAAAGTTAAAACAAATATTAACCTAAACTACCCGCAAGTGCACGACACATGTGTAGTACTCTAAGTGTCCATCCATAGGGACTATGCAACACAACCTAAACTCAAACTATGAGTCAAAGTTGCAAACGAACGAAATATGGGTTTTGAGAATGAAATACTAAAAACAAATAAACTAACGAGTTCTTAACAGTGAGACAAACGTTCTAAGAATCCGGTTTCACCACAAGACTACCGAAACCAACAATTAACCTAACTAATCATGCAATCCCGATCAAGTAATCTAAGGCAGATGATCCTAATAGGATATCCTCCCTCTCTCAAGGCATAGACACATGATCTAGTCAAGTTATCCCCTACTTTCATGGCTAACACCTTATGCTAAACCCATAAGATCTGTGATTCATCCACTTTTACCCTCAACCGTTGCTACCCTACTTTCGTGGCCTAACCTCGGTTGTTCTAAACCTGATTATCCGGAATTAGAATTCTCTTTTCGGTCCTTCTCCTAAGTTCCTAAAACATGCATCTACGTGGCCATCGCAAACACAAGTCAATGAAGCACTCAGATAAAGAATAGATTAATGAAAATGAGAAATTGCATTCAAAGATAAATCAAAGTGGTTTTGGGATAGCCAAGGGCTAATCCCTTCTCCTAGAACAACACAACTACTCGCTCATGCGTTAAAAAACAAACAACATAATCGAAGTAAAAAGTCTAAAGAACATAAAAACCAAACGAAACCAAAGTCTTCAATTGATCTCCAATGCCCCTTGAAGGTCTCCTCCGCAAGAACTCTCTCGAACAACTCCTCTCTCTAACTTTGTTTCTGCAACTCCTTCTGCAACTCTCTCTCTCTCCTTCTCTCTCTAACGGATATTTTTCTCTCCTAAAACTTATCTGAACGAACCCTAGCTCTCCTCCTTGTCTTCCCTCTTTTCTTTCTTTCCTTTTCTCCTCTTTTTCCTCTTTGGTTGTTCACTTCCTTTCCTGTTTTTTCCTCTTTGCTGCAGCTTGTTGTTTTTGTAAGTTTTCCATTCTTCTTTGCATTGATTTCTATTCTTGAGTAAGTGGACACATTTCCATTCTATTTTCCAGCCATATAACTCTCATTCCTCTTCTCTAACAATGTTTCTTTTTTATGTAGGCAACTAACCACTTTCTTTTCCTCTTTCCCGCAAGTTTCCTTTTCTTGTTTCTGCAGGTGACGAACGCGACCCACACGGGCTGGAGTATGTGCCACGCACGGACTGATGTTTGCTGGAAGTTGTTGCCCGTATGGGCTAGGTGAATACCCCGCGTGGGCTGTGTTAGTCCTTGCCGATACTCGTCCCGTTTGCTCCGTTATGATCCTCGATGTTAGTACTTTCTCCCGTGTACATCTTTTAGCTCCAAAATGAACCGAATACGCACTAAAACCTGTAAGAACACGAAAACACAAAAACGAGTAAAACAGATACAAAATCATATGTAAACATCGCATCTATATCGTAAACATCTCTAAAATCGTGCAAGAAATACGTATAAAAATGAAACGATCAAAATCCCTAGACTTGAATGTTTGCTTGTCCCTAAGAAAATGCAAACATATAACACTTGGGGTATACAAAAACCGAGAATTCCCCTTTCTCCTAGAAATACCGCTAAAGCGAACCTAACCGATCAACTAGCAATTCGAGAGCAAATTCGGCCTAATTAAATTTTCAGTCTTCATCCTAGGTTCACCTAGGCTACCTACGAGAAAGTAAATCGAAGACAAACTAAACAAGCCACCGTAACCCTCTCCACCAAACGAGACTTCAGACAAATGCTAAACCTTGAACAATCGAGGATACTTGTTTCTTTTCCGAATTTCTTCTTTCTTTATTCTTTTTTTTCTTGTTTTCTTTCATTTTTTTCTTCTTCTTTTTATGTCCTTTATTATTATTATTATTATGGAGACACACTAGGCTTCTAGTACGTCGGATTTGAAGGGATCCAGCCTCTACTTAGACCAGACTACTGATGACGGTATACTCATGCATCTCGTTCAAGAGTGCAGCAGAGTAGGCGGCATTTTTATTGTGCCGTGCTCTTAGGAAGTAGAAAGATGTTCGCCAACCCACCACTTAGACCCGAACCATCGAAAGAGTATCAAGGTCGATGCACTCATATCGACCGAACCATCGAAAGAGTATCAAGGTCGATGCACTCATATCGATTTCAGATCATGCTTTTAGGCATTATTTCTATCGACAACAGAGTGTTAGTGTGCGCTCTTTATTCTGCAAAACAAGCTCGATTTCATACGATCTAATAATCCTCATCAAAAGAAGTAAAGCATAATCTATACGAAGTATGACCATCTGGATAGATAGAATAAATGAAACACTAGCCTAGCGACCTCTTCAAAACGTCCCACAAGCAACACTAGGATTCCCAAAGAATTACGACCTATTGTTTTTCAGCCGAATAATAATCTCTAACACTTAGGAAAACCTAGCTCAAACATGCAAAATATCACGAAAAAGACCAACTTCTTTAGTATCATAGGTTTAGGGTTCATGTCAAAACGTGGCACCGGACAAGTGCCTAAGACGACTCTGACTTACGAAAGCAAAAACAAACATCAAAACTATGAAATCAAAGAGAAAATAAAAGAAAATGAAACGAAGTCACCCGACAAACGTGAGCTGCTCCCCCAGACTTGAATTGAACGGCGTCCTCGACGTGAAGCTCCGATGGAGGGTAAGAGAAGTGAAGTCATGTTTGTGGTGGTATTTTTTGTGTGTTTTTTACTGAGTCTTAAACTAAACAACCAAGAAAACATAAAAAAAAACAAATGGTTGGGTTTCCTCCCAGAAAGCGTTTGTTTAACGTCTTTAAGCTTTGACGTCTCCATTCCTCACGCGTGCGCGATGGATAGATCGGAAATGGAAATGGAGTTTCCACTTTCGATCGGTTGAGCGGCTTGGTAGAGCTTTAGTTGCTGCCCATCAGCTTTGAACGTCCAACTCGAATCACTCCATAGTTCCACTTCTCCATGTATGAAGATTTCTCATACCTGAAAAGGACCAGACCAACGAGACCGTAGGTTGCCTGAGAAAAGCTTAGGACGAGAATTGAAAAGTAGAACTAAATCACCTAGTTGGACGCCATGAGGTAGGGTCTTTTCATCGTGCCATCCCTTAGTCACTGCTTCTTTCTTTGGCACGTCATGCACGAAATTCACTCGTTCGCTGCCCAAGGTTGGATAAATGATATATGCACCAAAAAGTTTTATGATGTCTTTTTCCATTACCTCTTTGAAGTACGGATGCATCCTCCTTTGAGTTTCGATGGAAGGTTCGTGGCTGTCTTCCGTAGAACTTCCGTGCGTACATATTGAAGAACGAACTCTCCCCCGTTTCTTTACGCGAGTGGGTTGTTTCCTCATCTCATTTGCACTCAAGTTAGCATTCATAATAGCAGGATATGTTTTATCGGATTCAATGTACTTATACCAAAAAGAAGGCGGAGGAGTTTCGGGCTCAAGTTCGAGCATCTTCTCCACTGCGAAACCAGCGTGCGTTTCGTGTGGTATCTCCTCACATGAGGCGTCTCCTAGTGCTTCAATAGTACTCATGAATTTCGAGTACATCTCAGCTCCTTCGTCCGTAAATCCTGCATCTTCACAAACTTGTGTTAAATATCGTACAAGATGACCAGAAACACTTACTTGATCATGCGTGTCTTTCGCTAACTCGTCCAGCGAATCGACTGTAAAGCAAGACTCCTTGAATGAGGGTCCGTTCATGGGGCTGGAAAAGTTGAATTCTATCGTCTTATTTTCGACACGTAAGAAAAGCTTTCCTTATTGTACGTCTATCATGGCACCTGCAGTAGCTAAAAAACGGTCTACCATGAATAATGGGTACCATAACATTTTCTTTTATGTCAAGTACAACGAAATCAGCGGGAATGGAAATATTACCTACCTTGGTGGGAATGTTTTCAGCAATTCCCACCGGATATCTAACTGAACGATCCGCGAGGCGTAGAGACATCTTTGTAGGTTTGAGATTCCCGAAGTTCATCCGCTTGAAGACCGAGTGTGGCATGATGCTCGCGCTTGCTCCTAAATCACACAAAGTATTGTTAATGTCAATATTACCTATTGTGCATGGAATAGAGAAGCTTCCGGGGTCCTTCAACTTTGGTGGCAGCTTGTTTTGAAGGATAGCGCTGCATTCCTCGGTGAGTGCTACCGCCTCGTTCTCTTCGATATGCCTCTCTTTGGAAAGAGCCTCTTTGATGAGTTTGGCGTGATTGGGCATTTTTTGGAGGGCTTCCACGAATGGGATGTTGATATCAAGCTTCTTGAGGCCCTCTATAAATCTGCCCACTCGTTCTTCATTCTTGTTGCTCACCAACCGTTGAGGAAACGGTATAGGAGGTTTGTACGCCGGTGGAGCAACACATGCTTTATCTAAATCTGGTTCGACTCCTTCCATAATCGCGATGGTACCTTTGCCTCATTTCATGGACGTTCCAGCAGCTTGATCTTGCTCTTTGGAGGTCGAATGCTCGATCATATCAGTGCAGCACACAGAAGTAGCGTTAACGTACTCTCTCGGGTTTAAGTCGGGTTTACGGGAAAGCTATCTAGGAGTCCGAGAGGATGAGGCAGCTTGCTATGCTACAGAGTTCTCTAAACTCTTCACACGGTTTCTCAAGGATTCCATCTGGGTTTTGAGTTCGTTGATTGCTATTACCACATCCGCATTGAATTTGGCTTGAGCCGATTGTTGCTGCCTTTGCTCCTTGATAAATTCGAGCATTACCGTATCAAGGTTTGAAGAAGGGGCTTGAGGAGCTTGTGAAACCTATTGAGCATTCTGAAATTGTTGATTATTTTGCTGGTATAGCTGCTGTGGTTGCTGAAATCCCGAATACTTTACCGGTTGAGTCGTTCGGTATGATAAGTTCGGTTGGTTCCTCCAATTCGGTTGCAGGTATTCCCGAATTGTGTGTTTCCTTGCTTCTGGACATAATTAATGTATTCCATGTTCTCTTACAGTGTGCATTGATATGCCACGTGTTCGGTATCTCAGCAATTCGCGCAGTGCATGGCGTTTGCTGCATTGCTCGTCGCTCTGCTCTGATTCGGCTCATATAGGCGTCGAGTGCTGTTAGGCGTACCTCTCGGTGTTGACCATATAGTGTGATTCATGGCGAGATTATCGATCAGCTCGTATGCCTCCTCCACACTCAGATCCATAAACGGTCCTCTAGCAGCGTTATCCAACATCGTTCGGTGTTCATCTGAAATTCCGTTGTAAAAACTTTGGATAACATACCACTGCTTGAGACCTTGGTGTGGACACATCTGTAGAAAATCCTTAAATCCGCCCCACACTTCGAACAACGTTTCTCCATCTCTGCATCTAAACGTTGTGATTTCCACCCTCATCTGAATCGTCTTGCTTGGAGGAAAGAATCGTGAGAGGAACAATGTGGAGAGCTGGTCCCAAGTCGTGATTGAACCAGCGGGAAGCGATTGCAACCATGTTTTCGCTCGTCCCCTAATTGAGAAGGGGAAGAGACGCAGTAAGATCGCGTCTTCCGAATCTCCGTGTATTTTGAACGTATCGGAAAGCTCAAGTCTCTGAGGTGCTGATGGGGATCCTCGTGATTTCCACCCATGAATTACTTCTGATAAAGCATGTTGATCATCGCCGACTTGATTTCAAACTGTTCTCTCGCAATAGCATGCATCCGTATAGCTGTTTGCACGTTGTTCATATTTGGCACCACGTAATCTCTGAGGCGATGTGGTGGAGGAGCCTGTGGTTCTCACAGTGCGAACGAAATATGGGGTTTTGAGAATAAAATACTAAAAATAATAAACTAACGAGTTCTTAATAGTGAGAAAAACATCTAGGAATCCGGTTTCACCACAAGACTACCGAAACCAACAATCAACCTAACTAATCACGCAATCCCGATCAAGTAATCTAAGGCAGATGATCCTAATAGGACATCTACCCTCTCTCAAGGCATAGACACATGATCTAGTCAAGTTATCCCCTACTTTCGTGGCTGACACCTTAAGCTAAACCCATAAGATATGTGATTCATTTTTTTACCCTCAACCGTTGCTAGCCTACTTTCGTGGCCTAACCTCGGTTGTTCTAAACATGATTATCCAGAATTAGAATTCTCCTTTCGGTCCTTCTCCTAAGTTCCTAAAACATGCATCTACGTGGCCATCGCAAATACAAGTCAATGAAGCACTCAGATAAAGAATAGATAAACGAAAACGAAAATTGCATTCAAAGATAAATCAAAGTGGTTCCGGGATAGCCAAGGGCTAATCCCTTCTCCTAGAACATAATGACTATTCGCTCATGCATTCAAAAGCAAACAACATAATCAAAGTAAAAAGTCTAAAGAACATAAAAACCAAACGAAACCAAAGTCTTCAATTGATCTCCAATGCCCCTTGAAGGTCTCCTCCGCAAGAACTCTCTCGAACAGCTCCTCTCTCTCTAACTTTGTTTCTCTAACTCCTTCTGCAACTCTCTCTCTCTCCTTCTCTTTCTAACGGATATTTTTCTCTCCTAAAACTTATCTGAACGAACCCTAACTCTCCTCCTTGTCTTTCCTCTTTTCTTTCTTTCCTCTTCTCCTCTTTTCCTCTTTGGCCGTTCACTTCCATTCCTCTTCTTTCCTCTTTGCTGTAGCTTGCTGTTTTTTGTAAGTTTTCCATTCTTCTTTGCATTGATTTCTATTCTTGATTAAGGGCACGTTTCCATTCTATTTTCCAGCCATATAACTCATATTCCTCTTCTCTAACAATGTTTCCTTTTTGTGAAGGAAACTAACCACTTTGTTTTCCGCTTTCCCGCAAGTTTCCTTTTCTTGTTTCTGTAGGTGACGGACGCGACCTGCACGGGCTGGAGTGTGTGCCCCGCGTGGGCTCACTTGTTGTGTTGTGTTCGCTGGAACTAGGCCCCGAATGGGCTGAGGTGTGCCCCCTGCGAGCTGATGTTGGCCTTGAAGACCCGTGCGTGCTGATGACCTCCCCGACCCGTGCATAGTTTACTGGAGGTTGTAGCCCGCGCGAGCTAGGTGAATGCCCCACGTGGGTTATGTTAGTCCTTGCCGATACTCGTCCCATTTGCTCCATTATGATCCTCGATGTTAGTGCTTTGTCCCGTGTACGTCCTTTAGCTCCAAAATGAACCGAATACGCATTAAAATCTGTAAGAACACGAAAACGAGTAAAACGAATGCAAAATCATACATAAACATCGCATCTATATCGTAAACATCTCTAAAACCGTGCAAGAAATATGTATGAAAATGAAACGATCAATAAGCAGTTTGCATTGGACCACACAAGTCAGCATGAATAATCTCGAGACATTCAATGGCTCTTCTTGCTTTTCCTATAGGAAATGACTTGCGAGTTTGTTTCCCATAAATGCAGCCTTCATATAACTCAAGAGAATAAATCTTTGGCTAACCAATAACCATCTCTTTCTGACTCAACAAATTCAATCCATTCTCATTCAAGTGCACATATCTTAGATGCCATAACTTAGAACCAACATAATCTTTAGCAGCAAGAACATGCCTTTCAAGAGATGATATTCCCAAAGGAAACGGATTATTTGCAGTCTTTTTCACATTTGCTAATGTCATACAAGATTCCTTATCTTTAATCTCACAAGAATTCCCATTAAAGATAACAGAAAAACCACTTTCCATCAACCGCACAATGCTTAACAGGTTTCGAGCTTAATCGGGAATTTAATAAACATCATAAAGGAGTTTGATGTTACCGTTACCATCGTTGACAACCACGGTTCCTTTGCTTTCCACTTGAACTTCTTTATCATTTCCAAGCTTCACCTTCAACACATGTGAATTATTCATCTCCCTAAATGATGATTTAATCCATGTCATGTGATTAGAACACCCGCTGTCCAAATACCAAACATTAGTGGACATAACCTCAGCTTTATATGCCATAAAAGTCCGAGTTCCTCCTTTTCCAGCTCAACGAAACTGGCTTGTTTCTCTTCATTTTGTTTTTTTCCAGCAATCAGTCTGCATATGACCATATTTCTTGCAGTAATGGCACTGAATATTTCTCTGATTAATACCTCTATTATAGGACTGCTTGTAAGAGTCTGAACGACATCTGCCTCTGCCTCTTCCATGGTCTCCTCGACCTCTAGATCTGTCACGACCTCTTCCAGCTCTGAAAATACAACCATTTTTCTATCCATAGGACTCTCCTTTCACCTGAAAAGCTTTCTCCTCGGACTTTTCATAGATTCTGCCAAGTTTTTCCTCATGAGCTATCAAAGAACTCATCATTTTATCAAAGGTGTAAGTGCTTAAATCATTTGCCTTAATGATTGCAAGAACCACAAACTCAAACTTCGGGGTTTAACATCTAAAAACTTTGCTGACAATGGCTTCATTTTTTAGAAATTCACCATATGACTTTTGATGCGTTATCAAAGTTAAACAAATAACCTAAATTACCCGCAAGTACACGACACGTGTGTAGTACTTCAGGTGTCGATCCCACAGGGACTACGCAACACAACCTAAACTCAAACTACAACTCAAACTTGCTAACGAACGAAATATGGTTTTGAGAATGAAATACTAAAAACAAATGAACAATCTAGTTCTTAAGAATGAGACAAACATTCCAGGAAACCAATTTCACCACAAGACTACCGAAACCAACAATCAACCTATCTATCATGCCATCCCAGTCAAGTTATCTAAGGTAGACGATCCTAATATGAGATCTACCCTCTATCGATGCATAGACACATGATCTAGTCAAGTTTCCCCCTACTTTCGTGGCTGAAACCTTGAACTAAACCCATACGACCTGTGATTCATCCGTTTTACCCTCAACGGCTGCTACCCTACTTTCGTGGCCTAACCTCGGTTGTTCTAAACCTGATCTTCTAGGACTAG
>CM071867.1:23659257-23684360 GCA_036759665.1 Gynandropsis gynandra
TCGCAAACACAAGTAAATTAAGCACTCAGATAAAGAATAGATAAACGAAAACGGGAAGATGCATTCAAAGATAAATCAAAAGTGGTTCCGAGATAGCCAAGGGCTAATCCCTTCTCCTAGAACAAACAAACTACTCGCTCATGCGTTCGTAAACAAACATAAACGAAATAGAAGGTCTAAGGAACATGAAAACCAAATGAAACCGAAATGTGAAGTTGATCTCCAATGCTCCTCGTAAGTCTCCTTCGCAAGAACCTTCTTCTTCTTCTCTCTCTCGATCCAGAACTCCAAACTTCGTGAATGAGCTCGACCTCTCACTCGTCTCTTCTTCTTTCCTTCCTCTTTTCTTTCCTTTTCTCCTTTTTTTCCTTCTGGACGTTCAGTTATTCCTTATGTTGCAGCAGCCACCGATTGTTGTCTTTTCATGAGTTTCCATTATTGAATAAGTTGGGTGACGTTTCCATTAGTTCCTCTAGCGAAATATCACTTATTCCTCTTCTCTAAAGTCATTTTCCTTATTGTATAAGTCCACAACAAACTCCAATTTGTTTTAAGTCAAATTAACTTATTTGGAGTTGCAGGTGACGGTCGCGACCCGCGCTGGCAGGGTAAGTGACCCGCTCGGGTACGGCACGGAAGATCGCGCAAGAACGCGATGGAAAAGAGGGTGCCCGCTCGGGCTCAAGGGCTGCCCGCTCGGGCTCATGGTCTGCCCGCTCGGGCTCATAGTCTGCCCGCTCGGGCTCAAGCCCCAGGCGTGGTATTTCTTGCCCGACTCGTGCTCAATTCGCTGGACAAAATCACCATAACAAATGCCCGCTCGGGCTAGAGAGTTACGCCCGCGGGTAGTGGCTATTCCATGCTGATTCTCATCCCGTTTGTCCCGTGATGATCCTCGATGTTGGTACTTTGTCTCGTGCACGTCCTTTAGCTTCGAAATGAACCGAATACGCATAAAAACCTGTAAGAACATGAAAACACGAAAACAAGTAAAACAAATACGGATTCATATGTAAAGCATCACATATATATCATAAACATCTCTAAAATCGTGCAAGAAATACGTATGAAAACAAGATGATCAACTTCATCTGATTAACAATAGAAGAAACTCTTGCCAAATAATCTTGTATTGACCCCTTTTTCTTTCATTGCAAGGGTTTCAAACTTTTGACGAAGAGTTTGTAACTTAAGAGAGATTACCTTCTGATCTCCCATGTACTCTTGTTTTAGGATTTCCCATGCTTCATGAGCTGTACCCACTGCAGAAATCCGAGAAAGTATGTCCTCATCTAGTGCCGAATGAATGAGGAACAAGGCCTTCACATCCTTTTTACGGTTCTCCCGTAACCGTTGGTCAGGCTCCTCCGGATCTACATCTAAAAAACCATTTTCCACCAGATCCCAAAGCTCTTGAGATCGAAACATAGTTTTCATCTTAAGACTCCATAGGTGATACTTTTCACCTTTGAAAAATGGAATGAGGGCCTGCTGATTAGCTCCATTTGCTGCCATTGCTTACTGTTTTTTTTGTGAAAAACAACAGGGAACCGAAACTCGAGCTCTGATACCAAAATTGTTGGAAAATCAGAAGAAGGAACAATAGAGATGAAGAATAGAGACAATTTGAACAAGTAAGTATTCTGAAAATTTAATTCTCTTATTGCTTCAAAACGCGATAATAAAATCAATATATAGAAATTATAGGATGACCCAATCAACCCACAATCTCTAATCCCTACAATTATAGAGAAAATAAAAAACCTCAAAATAACTATGTCTAGCTACAAACAAGGAACCCACAAATGAACGTGGTTTATTACAAAGACTAAGGTAGAAAACTAACTTCGAATCATGCTTCAGCAACTGTAACATAGCTGAGATAATATGATGATACATGTACTACTGTAATGAGTAAGGCATCGAACTTATCAAGATAGTTTCATCCAGCTTCCCCTCTAGGATGTTAATGAAGCTAACGAAAGCAAAATAGCATTTCATGTTTGATAAATCATCGCATGGACGCACAACCATTGTGACATTGAAACTTATCTTGAACTATGTTGTATCATCTTAACTACGATGGACATTGAAATTAACAATCGATTAACCCCTCCCTTTGATGATAAATGAGGAATGGCAACTCCAGAGATGAGGCTTGATTGAACACTGCATCCGGTTACCCTGTTTGAATAATAAACATCGGAATAAACAACCTTAGCAAACGAAAAACATAGTGAAATAAAACTGCAATTGGTATTAATATAGGTCACTAATAGAGATAGGTACTATAATTTGGAAGACTAAAGATAACAAAAGTTGAGAAATCAAGCTTCAGAAAGGATCAACCAATTACAGGAATGATTACATTCCACCTGCAATCTCTAGTGATATAAGTTCCTTGAAGGAATACCTCAACCGATTATGAACACCGATAATAACAACGAGATTTGCAAACTTACCCATTCGTCACATAGAAGAAGTTCGATGCTGACATTGTGGCAATAACTGATGGAGATGCGAAGGTCCAAACTTGGGTAACATGAACTCGAATTCTAAAGCTCAGTTCCTGTAAAGGAGGGCAATGTACATTTTCCAATTTTGGTTAGAGAAGCTGCCTCTTGTAGCTAAGGTTTAAAGGCTAAAGGCCGTTGTGTTTGTAAAACTATACTGAAGATAGAAAACTACACCGAGCATTTTATAATGATCAAGAAAGATTAAAGGAAATGGAGAACTTATTAGTGGAAAGTCATTCAGATTGTTTGATAAATCTTCATGTTATCCTTTTTTTTATCTTAAAGTTATTTTTAGTGGATTTGTTAGTGCTCCACTTAACATTGTTAGTAGGTTGGTGGAAGATAATGAGGTTAGTAGAGTGTTTATTTACTATTATTAGTGAGTTAGCGGAGAAAATGTGGTTGGTAAAGTTAGTGGTCCATTTACCATTTCCATAAATAGAAATGAGATGGAATGAAAAAATCACAACGTGAAAACCCCAATTCTTTGTGTTCTTCTTTCTGTCCTTGTGTTAGGAAACCTCATTTCCAACAATTGGTATTAGATCGTGTGTAATCGATATATTGAGCAACATCGTCGATCTGAAACAACGCTGGACCATTGAGAAGTCCTGTAAATATAGGATGACGTCGGCAGTCTTCTTCCTCTCCTCCACACCTTGATCAACGTCTGGATGTTGGCAAGTGCGTGGTGTAGAAGGTGGTTAAGGAGGTAGGAGGTGCGATATTTTCAATGCTCACAAAGACTAACTATGTAGATTGGTCACTAATGATGAAGGTGATGCTCACGTGGACTTTGGGCAACCATCGAGGTAGGCACCGATGATGAGCAGTAAGATCAGATGGTGCTTGAAACCATTCTGCGTGGCATACCTTCGGAGATGATATCTTTGATCGCCGTGAAAAATATGAAAAAGAGGTTTGGGAAGCTGGTGAGCGTGTCGGTTTTGATCGAGCACGTAAGGCTAGCATTCAACAAATACACAAGTTGTACGAGATGAAATCTTTCTGTGATGGTGAGATGGTGGATGACTTTGCCATGCGTCTCTCCGACATAACGAATCAACTAGCCATTCTCAAAGACATAGAACCGCGACACAAGGTTGTCGAGAAATGCCCACGAGTTGTCCCTCCCAGGTTCGGACAACCGCACTTTCTATTGAAACTTTGCCGGATCTGTTAGCATTTTCCTTAGAAGAGGTAACTGGGAGGTTGAAGGCCGCAGAAAAATGGTTAGAGCCGTTAGAGCCACATCGAGGGCAGAGGGTAAACTATGCCTCACCGAAGAGGAGTGGATTGCACGGATGAAGGAGCAACGACAAGGAGAGAGTTATTTTGGAGCCTCCAAGTCGGGGAATCATCGTAAAAAACAATGATGTCATAAATCCATAGCTAATGGTGGATCTGGTTCTATTAAGAATCAAGATAGATCAAAAGACAAGTGTCGAAGTTGTGAAAATATGGGTCATTGGGCTAGGGACTATCGATCCAAGCCTAAAAATGAAGAAGCACATCTAGCCTGTAGGGAGAACGACGAGCCCACACTCCTTATGATCAAGGCATGTGAGACCATGTTAGATTCACCGACATCACACCTTGTTGAGACGAAGATTACTGCCCATCTTAGTCGTGAGGAGTGCAAAGAGGATCTATGGTTCTTTAACACCGGGCGGTGAACCACATGACAGATGTACGTGATGTGTTTTTTGAATTTAACCAATCGGTGGTTGGAAGCGTGAAGTTTGGAGATGAATTTGTCATCAAGATCGAAAGACGGGGCACGATCCTATTCTCATGCAAGCACGGTGACCATTGTGCACTAACGGGGGTCTATTACATTCATTGCCTTACCACGAACCTAATCAGTATGGGGCGGTTGGACGAATTTAGATGTCAGTCGATGGATGCATCTTGGTGATTAGAGACCAACAATGGCGAATATTGGCACGAGTCCGAAGATCCTCCAATAGGCTTTATTCAGGACCCCTTTCTCACCACAACAAAAGGTCTTCCAGCAAAATTTTGGGATGAGGGTATGACCATTGTAGTCTTTATCCTCAATCACTCTCCAACACGTAGTCTTGATAAAAAGGCTCCATATGAGGCTTGACATGGTGTTAAACCGATAAACAATTACATGTGTACATTCGATTGCATCATACATGTTAAGAACACAAGATCAATTCACATACATACTCACAAAGCCACTCAAACGTGTAATATTTCAAGAACTGCACACAAGAATTGGTATGGTCGAGATTTGAAAAAAATATGGCAAGAATTAGAGGGCAAATGTTGGATAATTACTCATTTTTCTATACCTTAAAGTTATTTTTTAGTGGACTTTGTTAGAGCTCCACTTACCATTGTTAGTGGGTTGATGGAAGATAATGGGGTTAATGGAGTGTCTATTTAGTACCATTGATAGTGGTTAGTGGAGATAATGAGATTAGTAGGGTTAGTGGTCTATTTACCATTATTTTTCTATAAATAGCAATGAGATAGAATGAAAAAATCATAACTTGAAAACATTAATCCTTTATGTTCTTCTTTCTATCCTTGTATTAGGAAACCTTATTTCTAACACGAATGAGTATCATTTTTTCTATTGCGTCCTCCATGCACAACTATAATAAGAGAGAAAGCGAAAATAGTCTAAAGATTCCGTAGGTCTGTCAGTTCCTCTAAGAGCAATGCCACAATCGATGAGGTTAGAGCAGCATAATCCTATACAAGAGCTCATATGCACAGATACGCCACGTCACAGATATCGAAACCCATGTTGTAAATCTTGTGTTTCAGTGAACTTTAGCAAACATTAGTTGCTTAATTTTAGTTCACTTTGTCCATCTATCTTTTTGATTGTGCAAACATGAAAGTAAACAAACGAATGAACATGGAAATTTACTCAGAATGCAAGAGAAATGAGAGAAAGAACGGGGGAAAAAGATGAAAATGAACATGGTGAAAAATTCTGGGAAACTTCGCTTAAATCAAAATATTACCGGTCATAAAAACATATATGTCTAAGGACATTACAAAAAACCGACTAAGACATGCTCAGAAACATCATAAATGTTTTTGTCCAACGATAAACCAAAATAGATAAAGTTTGACCCGGCCAAGAACCACATGTTCTTGACAAAACTGGCAACCTGCACCAACGGTCTGGTGTAGGTTCTACACACTGATTCCGAGGCTTCCAACATCTCCTTTTGCCCCGTCCGTGCTCTGAGCGTCTTCTGCTATCTTCAGGCTTTGATCTTGCCGCCTGCTCCAGTCCGGATCCTCCATTCCTCGTTGTCTTCTTGTCCTCTGAAGTCTGCAGCCTGATCAGCCTTTCTGCATTTTCCTGCGTCTCGGGTCGTCGCGTCCGGTTTGGCTGTGTCCCGCTCCTTCGCGCTTGGGTCGGCCGCGTCCCGCTTCTTCGCGTTCTGTTTGGCCACGTCCTGCTCCTTCGCGTCCCGTGTCTCCACGTCCCATTGTCTCGCGTCTCGCTTGGTCACGCCCCAACTGGTCGCGTCTCGCCTGGTCGCGTCCTGCATGCCTGCGTCTCGCCTGGCCGCGTCCGATCTGGTCGCATCTCGCTCACCCGCGTCCTGCCTAGCCGCGTCCCAGGTTTCCATCTCGCCATGGTCAAACTGATCAACTCCTTCATTCTCCTTCTTGATTTGTTTGTCCATGACTCCCAACTTGTGCCTCAACTCTTCAAAACGTTTTGTTCCAAGTGACTTGGTCAAAATGTCCGCCACTTGATCCTGTCCAGCCACATGCTCCAGTTGTATCTCCCCACTGCTCACGGCCTCTTTTACAACATGGAACTTGATCTGAATGTGCTTGGTCCTCTTGTGATCCACGGGGTTCTTGCTGATTGCAATTGCTGCTATACTGTCACAATGAATAACCAACGCCTCACTCATATCAAATCCCAGTTCTGCAAAATCAGCCATGCAACATGATTTGTGGCTGCACACAAGGTTGTATATTCAGCCTCTGCACTTGACTGGGCTATCACCGTCTGCTTCTGTGTTCCCCAGCTGAACATGGCACTGCCAATGGTGAAGCAGAATCCTGCGATGCTCTTAGAGTCTTGTACACTTCCGGCTAGATCAGCATCAACATATCCTACTAATCTAGCATCTTCAACCTTCTGAAACCACAAGCAATAGTCTCTAGTTCCAGAAATGTACCTCAATACCCGCTTAGCTTCTTGTAAACTCTTCTCTGTTGGCTTGGCATTGCTCCGGGACAGATAGGATGCTGAAAATGCCAAGTCTAGTCTGGTTGCTGCTAGATAAAGCAGGCCACCAACCATGATCCTGTACTTTGTTGGGTCATTCAGTTCACTTCCTTCCTCTGAATTCTTCCCATATGGTGCCAGGGGTGTTGAGATACTTTTGGAATACTGCATCCCAAACTTCCTCAAAAGCTGTCCTGCATACTTGGCCTGGTTCATGAAGATACCATCAGCTGAGTAGCTCACTTCAAATCCTAGAAAATACCTCAGCTTTCCCAGGTCTGTCATCTCAAATTCATTGTTCAACTTCTCCTTAAGCTCCTTGATCATACCCTCATCATTTCTAGATATGATCAAGTCATCCACATACAGGCAGATCACACAAACCTTCAGGTGTTTTTCCTGCACATACATGGCAGCATCACATCCACTCCTCTTACATCCTTCTCCAAGGAAAAATGAGTCATTCCGGCTATACCAAGCTCTAGGAGCTTGCTTCAACCCATACAAGGCCTTGTTGAGTTTCAAGACCTTGTCTTCTTGACCATCCAGTTCATATCCAGGAGGTTGTTGGATATTCACCTCCTCTGCAATTTCTCCATTGAGAAAGGCAGACTTCACGTCCATCTGGTGGAGACTCCACCCTTCCTGAGCTGCTACTGCAATAAGGGTCCGTATGGTGTCATGTCTGGACACTGGAGCAAAAGTTTCTCCATAGTCCAGGCCATGAGTTTGAGTGAACTCCCTTGCTACCAGTCTGGCCTTAAGCTTCTGAACCTTACCCTCTTCATCTGTTTTCACCTTGAATATCCATTTCACTGAGATCACCTTATGACCTTCTGGTAGTACAGCAAGTTCCCAGGTCTTATTTTTGTTGATCATGTCAATCTCTGCATCCATTGCTCTCCTCCAACCAGCATCAGCCACTGCCTCCTCAAAGGTTACTGGTTCCTCCACTGCTGTATGGCAGCATTCATACACCTGGTTGCTCTCACCTTCTACTGGCTCTGCATCCTCATAGATGTCTGCCAGCCTCCTCATTCTGTGCTCCATCCGTGATGAGCTGCTACTAGTGTCTCTGCTCCCTCTGGAGCTAGACTGTGTAAGTCTGAATGGAACCGGGGTAAATGGTTGATGATTACCCTGACTCCCTCTAGACCCTTGTCCTTCTTCCAAACCACCTTGGGGTGTTCTCTGAGTGCTGTGATCAACTGGCTCCGGGTTTGACACAGTAGTGCTGAAACTAGGAATCCCAATTTGTCCTTGAGTTACAGATTGAGTCTCCCAGTTCCAAGCCTTCTCCTCCTCAAATATGATGTCTCTTGCAACATCTATCTTGCCTGTGCTTAGTTTGAACACCCTGTAGCCCTTGCTCAAACTGCTGTATCCCATGAAAATGGCCTTCTCAGACCTGTCATCCAACTTTTGTCTCTGCTGTGCTGGGATCTGCACATAGCAGAGGCTTCCAAAAACTCTCAAGTGGCTCACACTTGGTTTGTAACCACTCCAAGCTTGCAAGGGAGTCTTGTTGTCTAGTGCCTTCGTTGGAAGTCTGTTCTGAAGGTATGCTGCAGTAAACATCCCTTCAGCCCAGAACTTGTTGGGTAGACCCTTCTCCTTTAGCATACTCCTAGTCATCTCCATAAGTGTTCTATTCCTCCTCTCTGTAACACCATTTTGCTGAGGGGAATAGGCCACACTCAACTGCCGTTGTACTCCATGCTCTTCAAGGAACTTAGTGAAGGGCTTTGAGTTGAACTCTCCTCCCCTGTCAGACCTCAGTTTCTTCAACTTCTTTCCAGTCTGAGTTTCCACCAAATTTTTGAACTTCTTGAACATACTGAATGTGTCTGACTTGAGCCTCAAAAAGTATACCCACAACATGTGGGAATGGTCGTCTGTGAACGTCAGAACATACATGCTTCCATCTAGTGATGGAGTCTGCATTGGACCACACAGGTCTGTGTGAACCAACTCCAGTATGTCTTTGGACTTGCTCTCCGATTCCTTAGGGAATTCCAATCTGGTGTGCTTCCCCTGTATGCATGCTTCACATAGCTCCTTGGTCACCTTAAACTTTGGTAGACCTTTCACCATTTCTTGATTCTGCAATTTCACCAGATTGTGGACACCAGTGTGTCCAAACCTCTTGTGCCCGAGGTTTGCAAGCCCCTCCTCTCCAGCCTTATACACTACTTCTTCTGACATCTTCCACCTCAGTGGATAGGCCTTCTTCACCATAGGTACTTCAGCTACCTTGGCTCCCTCTTTGTACCGGATTAAACACAGATTCTCAACAAATTCCACATGGTATCCATTTCTTACCATCTGTGGAACACTGAGGAGATTCTTGTCCAATCGTGGGACTAAGAATACTTCTTTGATTTTCCTTCTTCCCTTCAATGTTATGACTTTAATATCTCCTTTTCCTGCCGTCTGCAGGATGGCTCCATTGCCTACCTTTATAGGCACTTTGACTGTCTTGTCCAGTGAGGTAAAATACCTATCATCCTGAGTCATGTGGTTGGTGGCTCCACTGTCTATTAACCATACGTCAGTATCATGCTCTCCTCCAACCACATGTGCTGCTGTGAACAGAAAATCCTCTCCATCTTGCTCCTGGTTCGTTTGAGCTTGATTGGAGGGACCCTTCTTCACCTTGCAGTCCCTTGAAAAATGTCCCACTTTGCCACATGTGTAGCACTCCTTTTTAGTTTTGTAGGACTTGGATCCTTCTCCTCTGTCTGTCTTTCCTTTGAAATAACACTAAGCTTCAGTGTGGTTGTCCTTCTTGCATACCCCACACCATTTCTTGCCACCTTTGAACTTCTGCTCAATCTTGCCAGAACCCTTCTTGCCAGATTCTGACTTGGATCCAGTCTTGATCCCTTTGTATCTGGCTTGGAAAGCTCTCTCTAGCCCTCCGCCATGTCTATCATCCAGTCTGTATTCTTGAGTCTGTAGAGCAATCACCAATTCAGCCACTGTCAAGGCTGTTAAGTCTTTGGTCTGCTCAAAGACCCCCACATAGGGGTCAAACCTTTCTTGTAGTGAGCATAGGATTTTTGACACCAATGCATCCTCCTTGATGTCATCTCCATATGCCCTCATCTCATTTCCCAACTCAGTCACTTTGTTGGCGAAATCTTTGATTGATTCTTTTTCTCCTGGCTTCAAAGTGTAGTATGTAGCTCTCAGTCTTTGAAGCTTTATCATGGCCGTCTTAGGGTCACCTTGGAACCGTTCTTTGAGAAGGTCCCATGCTGCCTTTGCTGTCTCACATGTTGACAGATGGGCTATGCAAATTTCTTCTGACGCAGCATGGTAGATGAGCTCCAAGGCCTTTTGATCCTTGGTCTCCAACTCTTCCCACTCAGCTATCTTCTTCTGTCTTTGTTCCTCTGTAGTTTCTATGCCCAAGGCAGGCAGCTCCGGGATCCCATCTGTGACTACTTTCCCCAGACTCTTAGGCCTAAGGGTGGCTCTAATCTTTATCACCCATAGGTTGTAATTCTTTCCTTCAAACATTGGTACTGGTATGGTGTTCTGCATTTTTTTGTATTCTTTTACTGGATGCTTCTCTTCTTCTTCTTGTGCTTGGATAGTGCTTCAAATTTGTGCTATTGTGCATCTCTTGGCCTTGAGATCCAGGAGGCTCTGATACCACTGTTGTAAATCTTGTGTTTCAGTGAACTTTAACAAACATTAGTTGCTTAATTTTAGTTCACTCTGTCCATCTATCTTTTTGATTGTGCAAACATGAATGTAAACAAACGAATGAACGTAGAAATTTAGAGATGAGAGTGAACACAGTAGAAAATTTTGAGAAACTTCGCTTAATTCAAAAATATCACCGGTCATACAAACATATATGTCTAAGGACATTACAAAAAACCGACTAAGACATGCTCAGAAACATCATAAATGTTTTTGTCTAACAATTACCCAAAAATAGATAAAGTTGACCCGGCCAAGAACCACATGTTCTTGACAAAACTGGCAACCTGCACCAACGGTCTGGTGCAGGTTCTACACACTGATTCCGAGGCTTCCAACATCTCCTTTTGCCCCGTCCGTGCTCTGAGCGTCTTCTGCTATCTTCAGGCTTTGATCTTGCCGCCTGCTTCAGTCTGGATCCTCCATTCCTCGTTGTCTTCTTGTCCTCTGAAGTCTGCAGCCTGATCACCCTTTCTGCATTTTCCTGCGTCTCGGGTCGTCGCGTCCGGTTTGGCCGCGTCCCGCTCCTTCGCGCTTGGGTCGGCCGCGTCCCGCTTCTTCGCGTTCTGTTTGGCCACGTCCTGCTCCTTCGCGTCCCGTGTCTCCGCGTCCCGTTGTCTCGCGTCCCGCTTGGTCACGCCCCAAACTGGTCGTTCTCCCCTGGTCGCGTCCTGCATGCCTGCGTCTCGCCTAGCCGCGTCCGATCTGGTCGCGTCTCGCTCACCCGCATCCTGCCCAGCCGCGTCCCAGGTTTCCATCTCGCCATGGTCAAACTGATCAACTCCTTCAACCCAAACCCCAGCAAAGGAGAAGCCATGAGACCTTGCGACCCTCCCCAAGGAAAAACGACGTGGCGCCTCGCGAATCGCAAGCATCAGAAAGGTGAAATAATGATGAAGGGGTCCGAAGACAGAAACGATAAAAAGAAACATGGTAATGTGAACGCGAAAGCGAGCTCGGAAATCGCATGCAACGACCTTAGGAAGCATGCACATGCTGGGACGCTTCCAAGTCTTGCCGCGAGGCCACCAACAACACAAAGACGGGCTACATCTTGCTGATACGTCAGCCGACCGTTGGTAGGGTCGGAGTCGGAGCCGGAGCAAGCGGGTCGAGGGATGCCCGAACGATAATGTCGGACGACTACATGATTTGGGTGAGCAAGAGAGCGTAAGGTTTGGCTGATGTGATAGAGAAACTGAAACCTTAAGACTCTGTCTATCGCAGATGCATATGGATGAAGCCCATCGATCTAGCCCAACAATGAAGTACAATCAGTGATATCCTGAGGACCAAGCATGTCCAAGGGTCACATAAAAGGAGTTACGTCTTTTGCTGAAGCAACTCCAACAACAAATTAGACGGTGGCCCATTTCCAAAGTACGGTTCATAAAGTTCCATTTCTTATAATTTTTTAATACTATAAAGGCGTATAATTATTTATATTATCATAAGCTTTTAAATACAGATACGTACACAGTACCGTCGCATATTCATTTTCATCATTAAGGTCGTACATATCATAACATTACTTCATTAATCATTGTCTAATTAAAAAATGTAAGTTTATTTTTGGGTCCATGTGTGAATTGATACATCAGCCATGTGATGATGAGTACGTGAACGTGCCACTTTGCATGCCTTCATATTAGGGCCTCTATGTATTGTATTTATGGTTATAATTTATAATGTTACGTAACCATATTGACAATTGACTCCATTTATTAGTATTATTATATTATATTATTTATATTCATCACAGTTATGAAACTATTTAGTAGTATTCATATATAAATGTCAATATTGGTGAAGAAGAAGATCTTAATGAAAACTTTAGAGGAACATCAAGCAAACGAGAAGGAGAAGAAACTTTTTAGATTGATTTCAGCATTCTAGTTCATGAATACATCGGCCTATCTTTATACAACTTTGAGACATAAAAGGACAGACAAAAAAACGACTAATTTTCCTAGAATATTCTCTGACATTCTGACATTTGTAACGGCTACTGATGGCTAATAAAATGTCATATGTCAGTTTGTCTTTTTGGCTGAAAATAGTACTGATTCTGTTGCAGGCATTCTGGTGCAGGCGTCCTGGCGTCCTGCGATTCCGGCGACTTGGCGTCCTGAGGCTGTGGCGACCTGGCGTCTCGGGATTGTGGCGACCCGGTGTCTCGAGACTGTGGCGACCCGAGCTGTGACGACCTGGCGTCTCGAAGCTGTGGCGACCCGGGGTCTCGAAGCTGTGGCGACCCGGCGTCTCGATGTTGTGGCGAACCGAGTCGTGACAACCTGGCGTCCCGAAGTTGTGGCGACCCAGCGTCCTGATGTTCTAATGACCAGGCGTCCAGGGGTTGTGATGACTTGGCGTCCCGAGGCTGCGTCTTGGCGACCCGAGGAGGTTGTGGCGACCCGATCTCATGATCTTGGCGTCCTAGGCTTACATCTCTCCTCAAACTTGTGCTGGGAGCTTCTCCAATGCCAAGTTTGTTTCTTTGATCAAGAAAGTGTCTGCGGGGCAATGTCTTTGTGAAGATATCTGCCACCTGAAAGGCAGAGGGAATATGTTTAGTGATTATGGATCCTAGGGCAACCTTCTCATGAATGAAATGGTAATCGAGTTCAATATGCTTGGAGTGCTTGTGGAAGCCAGGGTTGATAGATAGGTAGACGACTGAGAGGTTGTCACAGTGAAGAACTGTGGGCTGTAGTTGAGGGATCCCAATGTCTCGGAGAAGAAAAGACATCCATGTGAGTTATGCAGCTAAGGATGCCATGGCGTGTTATTCAACTTCTGTTGAGGAGCGTGAGACTGTTGGTTGTCGTTTGGCGGACCAGGACACAAGATTACTCCCGAAGAACACGCAAAAGCCGGAGGTAGATCTATGGGTGGCCTGACATCCTGCCCAATCACTATCGCTGAAAGCATGCATTGTTAGAGAACTTGTAGAGTGAATGTAAAGGCCCTAATTTAAAGAACCTTTTAAATAACGTAATAAATGTTTTAATAATTTAAAGTCACCTAAAGAAGGGTTATGCATTTTTTGACAAAGAGAGTTGACCGTGAATGAAATATCTGGCCTGGTTAGTGTCAGATACTGAAGTGCTCCAAGAATGCTACGAAATTCTGTGGGATTATGATATGCCGTATGTTCAAGTAAAGAGTGTTTCAAAGGCATTGGTGTAGGAAGGGATTTGGCTGACAACATGTCTGTTTTGTGTAAAATGTCTAGAGTGTAGTGACTCTGATGGAGGAATAGGTCATTTTCATGAGACTGGACCTGGATGCCTAGAAAATAATGTAGGCGGCCTAGGTCTTTCATAGAAAACTTGGTATGAAGTTGTTGTATAAGGGTGGAGATTAAGGATTCTGAGTTCCCGGTAAGGAGCATGTCATCTACATAAAGGAGTAGAAGGAGTGTGACATTCTGGTGTTTGTAAATAAAAAGAGAGGGGTCTGCAGAGTTGCACATAAAACCAAACTCAAGAAGGTAGGAACTAAATTTGTTGAACCATGCTCTAGGGGTCTGTTTTAAGCCATAAAGGGCTTTTTTCAATTTGCAAACATGATTTGGAAATATTTTGTTTACAAATCCTGGCGGTTGTTTCATAAAAATAGATTCTTGAAGTTCACCATGTAAGAAGGCGTTACTAACATCTAGTTGTTTGATTTGCCATTTTTGAGTGGCAGCAAAGCTTAAGACTATCCTAATGGTTGATGTTTTAACAACAGGGCTATATGTGTCTAGGAAATCTATTCCTTCTTCTTGGTGGTATCCCTTTACTACTAATCTAGACTTGAGTCTTTCCAAACTACCATCAGAACGTAGTTTCTGTTTGAAGACCCATTTGTAGCCTAGGACATTCATATGAGGTTGAGGTGGGACTAACTCCCATGTATTTTGTAGGTTTAATGCAGAAATTTCTTCCTGCATGGAAGCTGCCCAACCGGCATGTTTTAGTGCAGCTGTAACATTTTTGGGTATGAAGGGGACCATGGAAGTGGTAGACAGAGCATACTTGGGATTTAGTTTTATTATGCCTGACCTCGCTCTAGTTACCATAGGGTGTATTGGTTGGGTGAGTGGGGAGTCTATGGGACTTAACACATGATCTGGGTGAGCTATAGGCGAGTTATGGCCGCTGGTTACACAGGACCTGTCTAAGTTGGCAGGGTTTTGTCTGTGTATGTTTCTGTCTTGTTCTATTTTTGTGAGTGGTGTCTGATAAACCGGGCGTGAGATGTGAGGATGAGTAGGGTTTGAAGTACTTATCTGGCGTCCTTGCCGCAAGCTTGTAACAGAGGGGTATCATACCTGGAGCTAAAACCAGAATATACAGACGAGAAAGGAAAATTATCTTCATTAAAACTGACATGTCTTACAGTGAAGACACGACCATTGGGAGGGTATAGGCATCTGTAGCCCTTATGTCTGTTGCTATATCTCAGGAAAACACAGTGTAGGGAGCGGGGCTCCAGCTTGTGTCTGGTATAAGGTCTCAGATACGGGTAGCAAGAGCTTCCAAAAACTCTAAGTGAAGTATAATCTGGTACTTTGTTATATAGTAGCTGATAAGGACTTTTGTGTCCAAGGCCTTTAGAGGGTAAGATGTTAATGAGAAAATTTGACGTAAAAAATGATTCAACCCAATAGACAAGAGGTACCTGTGCTTAAAACAGCATTGATAAGCCAAGATCGACTAGGTGTTTGTGTTTCCTTTCTGATACTCCATTTTGAGCTGGAGTGTAAGGGCAAAACACACGTAGTTTGATCCCTCCTGCTGTTAAGTGTTTTGTAAAGTGATGACTATTAAATTCTCCACCACCATCACATTGAAAAGGACTTAATTTTCTTATTTAAATGTAACTCAACTTGTGTTTTAAAGTTAACAAAAACTGAGAAGAATTCAGACTTGGATTTTAGAGGATAAAACCAACTAAACCGGGCGAAGTCATCAACAAAAATAACGTAAAACTTAAAACCTTGAACAGAGGAAATAGGTGAAGGACCCCATAGGTCACAATGTAACAGTTCCAGAGGTTCAGTAGTCATAGAGTTCGAGTCACTAAAGGGAAGTCTAATATTTTTTGAAATATGACAAGAGTCACAAAAGTTAAGAGAAACGTTCTGAAATTTTATCATACCAGTGAGACGAAGTTTATGGAGAACTTCTTTATTTGGATGGCCTAGCCTTCTGTGCCAGGTATCCGCTGATGCAGTCCTCTGTCTAACTGAGAAAAGTGCCTTTGGTGCTGAAGACTCAAGGACATAAAGTCCATTAGTCTTGAAGCCTTTTGTCAGTGTCTCGTGGGTTTGTTGATCCTTTATCATAACACCGTTAGAATAAAAAAGAACATAGCAAGGCATGTTTGAGGTTATTTGTGAAACTGAAAGCAAGGATTTTTTCAGACCGGGTACTACTAGAATGTTTTGTAGAGGAAGTGTACCTGAGGTTGAGGCCAAGTTGGCTGAACCAACGTGTGTTATTGGTAGGAGTGACCCGTATCCAACCATCACATTTTCAGATCCACCATAAACTTCATGGTTTGTGAGATTCATGGTTGAGTTTGTCATGTGTGAGCTGGCTCCTGAGTCCGGGTACCACTCACTGCCTGCTGTATCTGAAACTTGAAAGGTGTTTAAGGCCTGTGGTATTTCTTGGGATTGAAAAGACTTATCAAACCTATACCAACATTTTAAGGCTTCATGACTTGGTTTTCCACAAATCTGACAGAATAACCTTGAGTTACCAGGGTTTTTAACCATTTTTTGTGAAGAAGGAGGTGTGCTACTGGAGTATAGTTGTTGAGTAAACCCACGACCGCTGGAGGTGAAATTTGAGCGACCCCTTTGAAACCTATTTTGACCTCTGGAGTAGGAGTAGTTACCTCGACCAAAGTTTGAGTTGTTAGCAGGTCCAGAGAGAAATGAGTTGTTGTTACCCGTCTGTGCTGTAAAGGCATGGAGGTGGGAGACTTCCGGTGGCCTGTGTGTCCTGTTGTTTAGTGCAATGCTTGTTAGCTGACTCACCACATCTTCATAGGTGGGGAAAGGCTCTCTGTGCATGGACGTGTGAATGACCATGGTGAAGGCTTCATATTCCTTCCCTAGTCCTTGAAGAAACCTGAATATTTTCATGGAGTCTGAAACATGTTTTCCTATTGCAGACAGATGGTCACAGATGGATTTGAACTCCGTAATATATTCTGTTGTGGTTTTGCCTTCCAGTGAGATGGTTTGTAGGGTTGCCAACAGGTCATACTCCCTTTATACTGAGACTTGATTGAAATGTCTTGCTAGTGCTTCCCATACTCTAATGGATGTCTTAATGCCGACTATTAGTCCAAAGACATCTTCAGTAAGTGTCCCGCATATCCAGGACCTTACCAGGTTATCTGTTTTCTTCCAAGAAGAGTGTTGAGGATTATGCACTTGGACGACTTCATTGCCGTTTGTTGTGCCAATGGTTTGTGGTGGTATATGAGTTTCTCTTGTAACAAACCCAAGGAGTTCTTGTGACTCCAGTAGGGACTCTATTTGAGTCTTCCATATAAGGTAGTTTGTATTAGAGAGCTTAAGTGTGGTGAAATTTGAAATGTTTATGTGAACTGGAAATGGAAAGAGTCCTTGCTCTTCCATTGTTAGTTTTTAACAAGAAAACGCCCTGAAGGCTCTCATACCATGAAAACTTTAGAGGAACATCAAGCAAACGAGAAGGAGAAAAAACTTTTCAGATTGATTTCAGCATTCTAGTTCATGAATACATCGGCTTATACTACTTCGAGGATTTAAAGGATAGACAAAAAAGCAGCTAATTTCCCTAGAATATTCTCTGACATTCTGACATTTGTAACGGCTACTGATGGCTAACAAAATGTCAGATGTCAGTTTGTCTTTTTGGCTGGAAATAGTACTGATTCTGTTGCAGACATTCAGGTGCAGGCGTCCTGGCGTCCTACGATTCTAGCGACCTGGCGTCCTGAGGCTGTGGCGACCTTGCGTCCCGGGATTGTGGCGACCCGGTGTCTCGAGACTGTGGCGACCCGAGCTGCGACGACCCGAGCTGCGACGACCTGCCGTCTCGAAGCTTTGGCGACCCGAGGTCTCGAAGCTGTGGCGACCCGGGGTCTCGAAGCTGTGGCGACCCGACGTCTCGATGTTGTGGCGACCCGAGGTCTCAAAGTTGTGGCGATCCGGTGTCTCGATGTTGTGGCGACCCGAGTCGTGACGACTTGGCGTCCCGAAGTTGTGGCGACCCGGCGTCCTGATGTTCTAATGACCAGACATCCTGGGGTTGTGATGGCTGCGTTTTGGCGACCCGAGGAGGTTGTGGCGACCCGACCTCATGATCTTGGTGTTCTGGCTTACACTTAAAATGCTTTTAAAGATAGCACAAAATATATATTTAAATTACCTAAAAAACGAGTATTCAACTTTATAATTTTGGTATATCGAATGGATCTCTAATATGTGGAAACTAAGAGCTCTATTCAATAAACTTTATATATTGTGATAATTATTAGCCGTGTTATTCAGAATTATTAATTTTATCCGCGGATTCTAAAACTTTAATTTCTTGGTTGTCAAGTAAGTATATTGCCGTACATATATTATATGAGTGGCGAATATATAATTTCTTTTATTAGGGCAACACAATAAATAATTACGTAATAATAATAATAATAATAATAATAATAATAATAATAATAATATTTTAAATAAACTATTTTAAAAATATATTCTATGATTATTCATATAAATATAAATATAATAATGCCATCAGTGATTGTCTAATATAATATTTTTATATGTCAAATATAGAAATAATTATTGGGTTTGATTCCGATTCGTTTTTTTATATCTTTAATTTTTATATTTTTCTATTTAAATCCCTAAAAAAGACCATTTTTAATAGGTATGTCTGTTGGAAATGACTTATTTTCCGTTGGTAATGACCTTTTCCAACAGATTTCAACGGATTTTATGTCGTTGTGAAACGATCGTTAAAAAATCACATTCGTTGTGATTTGCAAATGTGTTGCAACAGATATTATCCATTGATAATATTCAACGGATTGTAACAGATATATCCGTTGAAATCATCCGCTGATACCCATTGCAAAGTTTCAACAACTGCTCGTTTAACATTCACTACAAAAAATGCCATTTTCAACGGTGGAAATGGCTAGATTTCCGTTGGAAAAGGTCATTTCCAACGGATTTCAATGGATTTATAACCGTTGGGAATCGATCGTTGAAAATCCACATCCGTTGCGATTTACAAAAGTAGTGCAAAGGATAATATCTGTTGATAAATGTCAATGGAGTGCAACTGATATATCCGTGAAATATTACAACAGATGCCCATTGATAGTTATCAACGCATGTCCGTTGAACGACCGTTGAAAAAAATGGTGGGAATTTAAAATCATTCGTGGGATTTCCGTTGACAAAAAATGACGGAAGCCATCAACGGATATCCGTTGGAAAAGAAAATAGCAATAATTTAAAATAATCCAACAGATATCCGTTGAAAACGTTAAAACGTTTCAACAGACGTTCGTTGAGAAACTGACGAAAAAATTAACTTTTATAAAAAAGTTTAATATAGATAAAATTTATGCAAATTTAAAAAATAATTTACTACATATCATCTAAAGCGGTACCACCATCTTTATCCACGTGCTCATCAATGTCTCGTGAAGGGTTGCATCGGAGTCGGTGATCGATTTTTATCTCGATGTTGTTACCCCCATCGGTGGTGGTGGCTGATACGCCCGACCCGTCATCAACTCGATGATACTCTCCATGTGACGCATCTGCGCTCGAGTATCTCGAAGTTCATCTTGTGTTGCTCGAAGTATGGTCTCAAGCTGTTCGATGCGTGTAAGTCTCTTGGACCGCGAGGGGTACCGTAGTGGCGTCCTCGACGATATCTTTTTGTAACGAATCTAGATCATATAGACGCCCTTATATGGTCTAACAGCATGCAATATAAAACACATGAAAGTTAGTATATCTTTATCAAATATTTTATATAATGAAAGAAAATAATCTTATTATATACACCTAAATAAATTTTAACCTTTTGTAAAGGACTTAGATCATCGGAAGTTGAACTGATGGCTTGTGTTTATTGTGTGATATTCTCCGTCACAGCTTTCACCGTCTATTCCGCCCGATCGACCATATCAGGTTCATTGATTTCTTCTCTGACGATAGATTTTTTTTTGCGTGGGTCTCTACAACCAGCTCAAGAAGAGTCGGTTTCCTTCCCATCCTCTGCGTGTTTGGACTCGTAGGTCAGTGATGGGCTACTGCGTATCTCTTTGTAGCGCCTTGATTTCTTGAAAATCCAAGAAACAAATCACTATTTCAAGAAGTAGTACAAAAGCAGAATACCGAGCTATAACCAATGCAACTTGTGAACTGATTTGGATTTCTATCTTACTTTCTGAATTATTTTTTTCTATTTTGAAACCTGCTTTGTTGTTTTGTTACAATACAACGACGATTCATACAACAAGCAATCCAGTGTGTCATGAAAGTGCGAAGCACATTGAAGTGATTGTCACGTTGTGATGGAAAGACTTCTTGCAAACAATGCACGTACATACACAATACTAGCTTACGGATCTTCTTAAAAAAACCATTATAATCATCGCAATTTAATACTCAAACCTCCAAAATGGGAGTAATACATATTTACTTTGCATCTTGAGGGGAAATATTAAAAAAATATAAGGTTATTTTATTTTTTTCGGTTTGGTTTGTAATCTTAATTTTTTGGTTAATAGTTGGTTAAACCAGGTTATAGGATTGCTATTTAATGTACGTGAGACAATATATTTTCTAATCAAACGAATAAAAATCAATTTTCCTCTTCATTCTAAAAGGAAAATTATCGAAAGATCGATTATTAGTTCAATTGTGTAACTCCGTGAATCCACCCAATTTCGAACCGATTTCACCCGATCTCGACCAAATTCGAATACATAATTTTGACCCGCATTTACCCAATTTAACCCGAATTTAACCCAATTTAACTCCATTTAAACCCGATTTCACCAAATTTTAACTCAATTGCACCTAATTTCAACCCGATTTCACCTAATTTTAACTCAATTTCACCCAATTTTAACTCGATTTCAGCCATTTTAACCTGATTCACTGAATTTCAACCCGATTTCGCCTAATCTAACCCGGTTTCACTCAATTTGAACCCAATTTCGCGCAATTTTAACCCGATTTCACCCAATTTTAACACGATTTAACCCAATTTTAACATAATTTCACTCAATTTTAACTCAGTTTCACCCAATATTAACACGATTTAACCCAATTTGAACACGATTTAACTCGATTTTAACTCCTAATTTTAATTCGATTTCACCGAGTTTTAACTCGATTTTAATTCGATTTCACCCATGAAATTGGGTGAAATCCAATTAAAACTATGTGAAATCGGGTTGAAATCGAGTTAATTGGATGAAATCGGGGTTAAATTGGGTGAAAATGAGTTAAAATTAGGTGAATTCCGTTTGATATTTGGTGAAATCGTGTTAAAATGGGTGAAATCGGGTTGAAATTTGGTGAAAGCAAGTTAAAATTGGTTGAAATTGGGTGAAATTGAGTTTAAATCGTGTGAAATTGGGTTGAAATTCAGTGAAATCGGATGAAAACGAGTTAAAATTGGGTTAAGATGGGGTGAATTCGGATTGAAATTGGGTGAAATCGGATTAGAATTAGATGAAATTGATTTAAAAATGGATGAAATCGTGTTAAATTTGGGTGAAATCGGGGTTGAAATTCGGTGAAATTGGATGAAAACAAGTTAAAATTAGGTTAACATTGGGTGAAATCGAGTTAAAATTGGGTGAAATCGGGTTAAAATTTTGGTCAAAATCGGGTAAAATGCAGGTCAAAATCATGTATTCGAATTGAGTCGAAACCGGATCGAAATCGAATCGAATTTAAGTGAAATCAGGTCGAAATCGGGTGGATTAACGAAGTTACACGGTTTATATAACAGAAGGGGGGAATCGACTGAAATTGAAAAAATTGAAAGAGAAATCAGATGCATTTTATAACATGAAGAGGAATCGGATGTGTCGTATAGTTGAGGGGAAATTGGCGTAAACTAGAATAGATGAGGTGTCAATAGTTGAGGCTGTAGTCTAACTATTAATTATGACTAGAAAAATACATGCGCAATAAGTGGGATGATACCTTTTCTTTATATAATGCTTTATAAACATTAAATTGAAGAAATAATAAATGGTATGTTATAGCTTTAATAGATGTTGTAGTTCAAGTTGATGTTGTAGTGTTTGTTGTATATAAATTTTAAATATTAGTATGTAAAGTATATGGTTGAATCCAATATTTAAATTTGGTGATAATTGCAGTGGTCTAAGTGAGTTCGCACAAGGTTTGCTTCGTTATTTCAAGAAATGATTTTATTAGAAAGGAAAAGAATGATGTTATTTCGTAAATGAACCATTCCACAACCCCAAAATTGAATTGAAAAACTTAAAATATTCTGATGAAAGTTAAGTAGTCCTTTAAGATTTTTGCAGAGCAGACCAACATTATGAACTCCAAAATAAACAAACATAACCTAGAAAATCATCGACCTCAAAATTCCTCATTCACCATTGCTATCCACTTATATTTGGATTATCTTTTGTTTGTTTTCTCCCTCGTCTTCATTTTCCCTTTAAATCCTAATCTTTATTTCATGGATTTAGTTAAAGAATTTTTTCGTCTTTTATATATATACTGTAAGATAAAATCACATATCCTATTATTCATTTCATATTCCTAAATTACCCTACTTAAATTATTATTTTTAATTTCAAAAAATATCCTACTCCAAATTCATAAATTTGTTAAAATGTAATTCAATGACAACCTTTTTTTTACCAATTTGAAAAGTAAAAGTGATGAATTTATTTAAATTTCATGTTATAGTGAAAATATTAGTACCAAGTAATAAAGTTATGACGCATTTTTTTCTCATAATTATAATTAGTTATGAATTTTTCAATACTTTTTTGTTTCAATTTAATTTTCATTTAATCACCATAAAGATATTATATATATATATAAAGAAAGGTGTGCAATAAATATAAGTTATAAGATTATCTATTCTATTCCATATATTAACAATATATATATATATATTAAAAATATACTTGCTATTAAATAATACCTACAAACAACACCCTATAATCTCAATAATTTAGTTTGCCATATATTTATTTATATATATGTATCTGTATATATATTTCAACTTGTTAAATCTATTTTTGTATCTCTCCTCTTTAATTTATTTTGTATCTATTTAAATAAAATGAGAAAATTTATTCTCTTTCACGCAGCGTAATACATCGTGTATCACATAATCTCCATTTTTTCTTCTGGTTTTCCTTTTAAACGAAATTTTTTATTTTCAATACGCAACTAATGCAAGAGGAATCGTCACAAATTTTTTTTCACCTTTTTTTTTTTATATTTCCTTGTTTTCTCTCCTCTTTTTAAAAATTAGATTCATTAAAAAAATAGGGTTTTTTGAATTTTTTTTATAGATTTTAATATTGTACTTTTAACAAAATTTAAAAATGGTTTATTTTTAGAGTTTTCTCTCCCGGTACAATAAATTACGAATATAGTTTTGATGGTTTTTCCCTTTCCTCTCCTTGAATTCACTCTCATCTTGCTTTTTTCTCTCTCTCAATCTCTCTAAGATTTCACTCTCTTTCTCTCATCCCTCTTCCTCTATCCGGAAAACAAAAAAATATCTTGAAGAGATGTTGAGACCAAATCCATGCAAGTTCTGTCAAATATGGGCTGGGCCTAACTAATCCCAAAAGCTAGCTCAAGAGTTTAGGGTTGCCCAACACCATATATATAAGTCCCAAGGTTCATGTCCTAACCGATGTGGGAAAACTTATCATAACACTCCCCCTCCCGCCCAGACTCGATCCTGGAGCGTGGACATCACAATCGGGGGCCCAACATCGGTATATTCAAATTGGGACGAACCGGGCTCTGATACCATGTTGTATTAAGAGGTTTGACGGCTAATTTTCTCTCTTTTACCAAAAGGGATTACAAGAAAATATATACAAATCCATCAGTTTAACCTAATGACGAGAAATAGGAAACAACCATAAATAGAAAGATACATCAAATCCCGTAATTGGGTACACAGATATGTGAATCCCATGAATGTCTCCATAATACCCCCCCTCAAGTTGGTGTGTGTAGATCAAGAACACCCAACTTGCCCAAGAAACCATCGAATTCCTTCTTCCCAAGAGCCTTCGTGA
This sequence comes from Gynandropsis gynandra, assembly GCA_036759665.1. Taxonomy (NCBI): domain Eukaryota; kingdom Viridiplantae; phylum Streptophyta; class Magnoliopsida; order Brassicales; family Cleomaceae; genus Gynandropsis; species Gynandropsis gynandra. The sequence continues at coordinate 23,683,066 of CM071867.1, forward strand.
AAATGTCCGCTAGTTGCGTCGTTGTCGTTACGTGTCGTGTAGAAATGAGACCTTCGAGAACAGCATCACGAACAAAATGACAGTCCACCTCGATGTGTTTAGTACGCTCGTGGAAAACCGGGTTGGCCGTGATGTGAAGTGCAGCTTGACTATCGCAATACAACCGCATCGGAGAAGAATGAGAAACGCCCATGTCTGCCAAGAGAGATCTGAGCCAAACAAGCTCACACGTAGTCATGGCCATGGCTCGGTATTCGGCTTCTGCGAAAGAGCGAGAAACAATATGTTGTTTCTTAGTCTTCCACGAAATCGGAGAATAGCCAAGTTGAATGAACCACCCTGTCAAAGAACGTCGACTTAACGGACAACCTGCCCAATCAGAATCACACCAAGCATGAATTTGTAGGTCAGAATCCGATCGTAGTAGAATACCTTGGCCGGGGTTCCCTTTAAGATAGCGAACAACGCGCAAAGCCGCTTCCCAATGTTCTTTGCGAGGAGCTTGCATGAATTGAGATAAAATGTGAACCGAATAAGCCAATTCGGGTCGTGTCACAGCCAAATATATAAGCCTGCCTACAAGTCGTTGAAATGGCAAGGGATCCGAGAGAAGATACCATCGGCAAGGGAGAGACGGTGATGTGGCTCCAGCGGGAAACCGGCAGGTTTCGCCCCAAGTTATCGAATTCCTTCTTCCCAAGAGCCTTCATGAAAATGTCCGCTAGTTGCGTCGTTGTCGTTACGTGTCGTGTAGAAATGAGACCTTCGAGAACAGCATCACGAACAAAATGACAGTCCACCTCGATGTGTTTAGTACGCTCGTGGAAAACCGGGTTGGCCGTGATGTGAAGTGCAGCTTGACTATCGCAATACAACCGCATCGGAGAAGAATGAGAAACACCCATGTCGGCCAAGAGAGATCTGAGCCAAACAAGTTCACACGTAGTCATGGCCATGGCTCGGTATTCGGCTTCTGCGGAAGAGCGAGAAACAATATGTTGTTTCTTAGTCTTCCACGAAATCGGAGAATAGCCAAGTTGAATGAACCACCCTGTCAAAGAACGTCGACTTAACGGACAACCTGCCCAATCAGAATCACACCAAGCATGAATTTGTAGGTCAGAATCCGATCGTAGTAGAATACCTTGGCCGGGGTTCCCTTTAAGATAGCGAACAACGCGCAAAGCCGCTTCCCAATGTTCTTTGCGAGGAGCTTGCATGAATTGAGATAAAATGTGAACCAAATAAGCCAATTCGGGTCGTGTCACAGCCAAATATATAAGCCTGCCTACAAG
>CM071867.1:23685559-23695982 GCA_036759665.1 Gynandropsis gynandra
TAGGTGAATCAAAACTTGCATGAGAAGAAACAGGTTCCATCATAGGAACTGAAGAAGTGCCCCCCCTCGGGTCGGACCCCAGCACGTTCGAGTCCATAGCAGGAGCATAAACTGGAGTGGAGGTTGATGTCGGTGGTGGGGGAGGAGATGAAGAAACCACAGGTGTATGCATTTCCTCATCCGCAGGCCATGTCCACTCGGAGAGAGTCGGAAGCGACGGATCAGTTGATGAAGAAACAGAAGCCGAACACTTGTGGAATGGAAAAACGTCCTCGCGAAATCGAACGTCACGGGAGACAAAAAATATACCACGATCAAGATCATATACCCTCCATCCTTTCTTTCCTTGTGGATACCCAACAAAGATGCACCGAATACTTCGAGCAGCGAACTTGTCACCGCGAGTGTGTTGATTGTGTACATAACACAATGAACCAAAGACCCGTAAATGTCCATAATTGGGCGAAGTTCCATACAGAAGATCAAACGGAGTTCGGCCATTCAAAAGAGGAGATGGAGTGCGATTTATCAAATGGGCAGCAGTCAATACGGAATCGCCCCAAAACTCGATAGGTAGATTTGCTTGAAACAACAAAGAACGGGCGACATTGAGAATGTGCCGATGCTTACGCTCAACTCGACCATTTTGCTGTGGTGTTCCGGCACAAGAAGTCTCGTGCACAATCCCTTTGTCCATGAAAAACCGATCAAGAACCAAGAATTCACTTCCATTGTCCGTTCGAACCCGTTTAACCTTAACATTGAATTGCCGAGAAACCATGGAAATGAAATGTCGGAGATGAGTAGAAACCTCATGTTTGTTGGTCATCAAGTATAGCCATACACCACGTGAAAAATCATCGACAATTGTTAAGAAGTACTTGCATAAGATTAAAATACATTGCGTACAAATTTTATATCTATCTTTTTTCTCTTCTTTTTAATTTTAAAATACATTGCGTACAAATTTTAAAAAATAATGAGTCCTACTATAATAGCTTTCCATTTTCGTTCCCATGAAATTTCTTTTATAAATATCCAGAGATGTATTCCATAAGATTAAAATCTAAAACAAAAAAGTTATACGTAATAAATATATGTCTTTCTTAATCTAGCACCAAGCTTCAAATGCCAAGACTCAAGTTTTTTCCTTTTAAAAAAATTAACGACAATGTTTTTGGAATAACCTATGTTTTTAACACCAAATCGTCTTCATCATCGAAATTAAAATTTGTATTCACCACCAAATCTCTTCGTTCACAGTGAAGGAAAGCCTCCACGACGTTGCTGCTGACTAGAGATGAAGGCTGTAGCGTCGCTGTCCACATCACCACCTGATTCTAAGCCTTTATCTTCCTCTTTGTCCTCGTTTAGTTCCTCGAACAGGTCAATTCATCTCCAGGCCACAACACTTAAATAGATTATGGTCGTTCCTATTGCTTTCGCTAGCATCAGAGCACCGGAGAGATACATAATTTACACGTAGGTACAATGGGTTGGGAAAGGGATCAACGACATTCCACGACGTAAGAGATTGGGAAGAATATTAGATTTTTCCATTTAAATAGACATCTATATAAGAGTGTTTGAGTTCTTTATTCAAAACCTTTCAATAACGTTTTATATAAATTAAATATATGTTAATGTATGCTATTTAATATAGTCATTGATGTACTAATTTATATCTTTTGGAAAGCGAAAAGATATACAATTAAAAGATGAATGAAAACTATTTATAAAACAATGTTCAAGAAACAAATTTGTTTATTTTTTTCTTCTACAATTGTACAAAGCTCATTTATATTTTCATGTACGATGAATTCAAATAATAATAAAATTTTAATACAGCTATACTTTTTATTTGGTTTAACTTCTATAGTCTTAGATTTCTTCTAATGATAGATTATGTTGATCTTTTTAAGTTTATAGTTTAAAGAATAAATATATCTAATTTTCAAACCATTTTAAAGTTAAATTTAAAATAAAAAATACAAATATCAAAATTTAATATAAATCTAACACCAATTGATATTATCATAAATCTTTGTAAATCTTTAATAGATTAAAAAAATGAAAAAATTGAGTTCTCTCCTAATGAGGTGATGCAAGGAGAAGAGAGAAAAACTTTTCTTTTTATATATAGACTTTTATTATATTATTTAAAATAATCAAAAATTTATATAAAAAGTATTCTTTGTTATGAGATGAAAACCCTCTTTTTTTATATATAGATTTATATTTTAATTAATTTATATTATGAAAAAATGAATTGTTACGATAGATATTTAATTTAGAAATAATTACAATGGATATTAAATTTAGGTTATTGGCTATAAAAAATTTGTAACGAAGAATAAAATTAAATTATATATTAAAAAAATATAAAAAATTTGTAATGGAAAATCCACCATTTTATATATTTTTATATATAGATTTTATGAAAATGATTAATTAATATAGAAATGAAGACCTCATTAAACCAATAGATTAAGCATTAAGCATTGACTTTATTATTTTTTGGGTTGTAGAAATCCTCTTATTTAAATTATTAGTATGTCCACCAATGAATAAATATCAAAACTAATCAAATAATGGAATAAAATATTTGATTATTCGGCGACGTACCACGGAACTCACGAGTAAAAGGAGGAGCACTTATCAGTCAATAACGTTGAGTTCTCAACAAAACCCATGTTCTAATTTCAGACAATTTCCCCAAAATTAAGACAACTTGTCCTACGACTTCAATATATTTAATTCCATTTCTATTATGTTAATATTCAAGGTCATTGTTATAGCAATTAAAATAATTTTGTAGGTGGGAGAGGTGGCTCATCATGAATTTCAATACCTAAAATGAATGAAACATATATATATATATATATATATATACTGTTCTAAAAGACCCTTTAGACGTCCGACTAGACGTTGGGCCCAAAAGTCCCGATTAATCTCTTGATAGTTTTTTTATTATAAAAAAAATCGTTATCAAACAACGTAATTTTGGTGTTTAAAGAAAAAAATAACACTTTTCTTTATCTCTGCGTTCATTTTTTGTTGTCTTCTCATTCATTATCGCATTTCTTCTCTTCTATCTCTTGTACCATCTCTTGTCTATTGTCCTCACCGAATCTTTCGTTCTCGCCTTCGTCTCTCATCCTCACTTTTGCATTCATCCTAGTATTCTCATCCATCATCACTTCTCGTATATCGTCACCATCTTCGTCTCTGATTTGCGTCCTTATTTCGACTCCACCATCGATTTCTTCTCTTGCTTTTGTCATTGGTTTCATCTCTCGCCTTCACCCTCGATTTCGTCTCTCGCCTTTGTATGCTATCGTCGTCGCCTGCCGTCCGCTCTTGATATTTTTTTAATAATGTTGTCTGTTGGTTATTTGATATTGTAAATTTAGTATTCATAATTTTTATTAATACTAAATTTTATTTCTTTGTATGTGTTTTTTATTAAATTAGATACTTATACATCTTTTAAATTAAAAATTTAGATTATATATATATATAGATGTCTTCTCGACGCTATAGATATCATATGTCACTCCGTAAAAAAAACTATATATATAAGTTTATAATTTATATTTCAGAACAAAAACTCAGTAAGTGGTATATCCTCGTTAAGGATGAGATATATAAAAATAAAATAAAAATTATTCCGCAACTACCATCACCTACGATCACATGGTAATAAGAAAACTAATTCGTGATCAATATGCATGAGAATTCCGCATCTTTCGCACTCTTCTAATCTATCAGTTGGTCAATCAGTTCCAATCATATTATTATAATAATCATCCCAAATTATTAATAATAGTAATATAATTAACTTATCTTACACGAAGCTAACCTCTGCATTATTAGTATAAATAGCTGCTTTAGCCCGCGTTTCATGTATCAAACACTATCAAGTTCCTTCATCATCTCAAGAACTCAGTTAAACCGAAGAAATGGCGAAGATTTTATCTCTTTCAATCGCAATTTTCTTCTTTGCAATGTTCTGCTCCAATATTTGCTCAGTTTCTGCAGGTTGGTTACGAGCTCATGCAACCTTCTATGGCGGAAGTGATGCTTCTGGAACAATGGGTAGGTCTCTTTATGGTTTTAGACACTTAGGTTCTTTCTTCTTTCCCAAGAAACGTCTCAATACCGAATGTGCAACTCGGGTTAATCCTAATCTGTTTGTTTGGGGGTGCAGGTGGGGCATGTGGATATGGCAACCTGTACACGGACGGGTACGGGACTAACACGGCCGCACTAAGTACGGCCCTTTTCAATGACGGCAAGGCTTGTGGCGGCTGTTACCAGATTGTGTGTGATGCGACCCAAGTGCCGCAATGGTGTCTTAAGGGCAAATACATCACAATCACAGCCACTAACTTTTGCCCGCCAAATTACAATCTGCCTAGCGACAATGGCGGATGGTGCAACCCTCCCAGGCCTCACTTCGACATGGCTCAGCCTGCTTTTCTCACCATCGCCAAGTACAAGGCCGGTATTGTCCCCATATTCTACAGAAGGTAACTTCTAAAGACTCCATTTTCTGATCGACACCAAAGTTGTCTCGAATGAAGCTAAGAAGGGTTCCTCTGATGTTTATCAACAGGGTCGGATGCAAAAGGAGTGGGGGGATGAGATTCACAATCAACGGGAGGAACTACTTCGAGCTCGTACTCATCTCAAACGTGGGAGGAGTCGGAGAAATTTCCAATGTATGGATAAAAGGCTCAAAGAGCAACAAATGGGAGACAATGTCGAGGAACTGGGGAGCAAACTGGCAGAGCCTTACGTACCTCAACGGTCAAAGTCTCTCATTCAGAGTTCAAACCAGTAATGGGAAGATCAAGACAGCTCTCAACGTCATCCCTTCAAACTGGCAGTTCGGTCAGACTTTCAAGAGCAACGTTAACTTCTAGATCCTCATTCCACCTGGATAATATCTGGGTTTATGGTTTCGCCTTTTCTGCCTTCTGTATCGTTCGTGGTTCCGTTGTTTTCCTGCTGCGACATCTGCAAGAAGCCTGCATTGAGCTTTATATAGTCCGCCCTCACCGTTTATTGTCAGGGCAGGACTTGAGTAGTGATGTCCGTACATGTAAATTTAAGAAAAAGGGTTAACTATTTACGCTTGTGGAGGCTAGTTGACATTAATTTTCTCAAACAAATGTTATGGAATCTAACAGAATGGCAAGCTTGCGCACTTTAAGGGATTTCAGCTTCGCATCTACTGGTCCCAGTTCCGTCAAAGCTCTTAATTTGCAGCAAAGGATTCTATAATGACACCAGGACCAGTGATGAAAATACAAACAAGAGCATTCATACTCAATAGGGAGCTGAACCTCTGCCATCCCAGTAGTCCACGGTGTTGAGCTCTCTTGTGAACTACGCTTCTTTACCTGGGAGGATAGTGAGAAGAAGCTCACGAAAACAGATGATAAAGCCACAAGTATGGCTCAAAATTCCAAGAGAAACCAAAAGCCAGAGCCAGTTGATAAGTTACGACATTTGCAACAGTAAAACTTAAAGCAGTTCTTGCAAGACCAGAGAGCAGTAGACAAGCTACATCTTAAAGCAATGATGGGTTTATGGAAATACATGAGCTCCGATTTGCCTAACAAAATCCAGAGTATTATGCTCTAGAATTAGACGAAAAACGTACAAATTATTTGTATAATTCATCTTCAACGCGCTTTAATTCAATCAAGTGTTGAGATTATTGCCCCTCTGTTTTGCCAATTCTTGTTCAACATACTTTACCCTGTTGAAGCAATCAAAAGCATCATAATGAAAGATTTCTACTCCATAGTCACTAAGTTCTTCGTTCCGTGAAGCTAGATAGAGTGATACCTCGCTCTACTATGTCGTCTTCAACTTTCCAACGCTGTTCTGCGCCGTAGGCAAAGCTGGGACTCCCAATTTTCTCTCCCTCTGTTTCTGCAAGAACTTCACCTCCTCCAACTGTAAGAATTAGAAAGTATATCAAAATTGCGGAAGCCTACCTTATCCATCGAATCGAAGATATGGAAGAATTTCGGATTGAATTTTCCAATGAACAATTGTTCGACAATTGAAAGAACTTTTGTTTCTCCTCTCATAAAACAAAATATTTTTATCTTTTGTCTATATGTTCATTGGGACCACAACCCATGTATTTATAGAAATACAACTTTAGTTATTTCTAATTTAGCCCCTCAATAAATTAGAAATTACGAATTGGTTTCTACACTTTTAATTCATAACAATTACACTCTTTAGCCATAAATTACTATACAAGATCACTTTAGTTTTGGCTAATAATATAATGGCACCATACATTTAAATTATACATATATGGCCCCAAAATTCCTTACAATCTCCCACTAGGCCATATGTGTATCCGAAGAAATGTATGTACTGTATGAGCTCAAATGTTACCATCATAACCATAGAGTATAAACAATTTCGTCCATTAACCACAACGAATATAGAATCATGGCGGCTTTCACTACCCTTTTCGTAACTAAGCCTTCCATGGTCACTAAATCCGATATGACTAAATGACATAAATCTTGTTATGAACGTGTTTGCATGAAAATCACATGAATGTGATCTACACATGTCGATTTTCAACTGGTCCTACTTAAGCGAGATCACTGAATAACTTTATTGTACAGAGTGCAATAAACTCAAGATTACGTTATTTCTGATCATAAAATGTATATACATAATAGAACACAAATACAAAATAGATATCAAACTCCCACTAAACGATAGAATCCTCAAATGTTGAAACACCCATTCGAGCAGTATGCTCATGAAAGATCTTGGGTGGAATACCCTTAGTAAGAGGATCCGCTATCATGGAATTCGTCCAATGTGTTCTATGAAAATTTGTCCACTCTGAACCCTTTCTTTTATAACCAGGAACTTAATATCGATATGTTTCGATTTTGTTGAGATCCTGTTGTTATTAGAGTACAAGACGACCAATTTATTGTCACAATATATCTTTAATGGTCGTTCTATACCATTTACAATTCGCAGTCCTGTGACATAGTTTCTCAGCCAAATTCCTTGATTTGATGCCTCAAAACAAGCTATGAATTCTGCAGCCATGGTTGATGATGCTATAAGTGTCTGTTTGGCACTTCGCCAAGAAATAGCTCCACCAGCCAACAAATAGATGTAGCCCGAAGTAGATCTCATACTTTATTGACATCCAGCAAAATCAGAGTCAGAATACCCAATGATCTCCAAATGATCTGATCTCTGATAAGTGAGCATGTAATCTTTTGTTCTCTTCAAATACCACATGACTCTTTTGGCTGCTTTTCAATGTTGCATGTTTGGACTGCTTAGGTATCTACCTAACCGATGGATTTGAATTCCTAAGACAAAGGAGGCGTCACCAAGATCTGTGATTTCAAAATTTTTGTGAAAGAAATCTCTTGGTTTCGTGCAATATGCCTATATCATTTGTGACAAGTAATATGTCATCTACATACAAAACCAGAAAAATGAATTTGCTCCCACTGAACTTGTGATACACACAATCATCAACAAGATTCACTTCAAAGCCAAATGAGATAATCACTTGATGAAATTTGTGGTACCACTAACGAGATGCTTGTTTGAGCCCATATATGGATTTTGTCAATCTACAAACCATTTTGTTCGGTTCTTATGATACAAAGTTTTCTGGTTGTTTCATGTAAATCGTTTCTTCAATGTTTCCATTGAGAAACGCTGTTTTGACATCCATTTGATGAAGCTCTAAATCATAATGTGCAACAAGAGCCATGATTGTTCTAAAAGAGTCTTTCGATGAAACTGGAGAAAAAGTCTCTTTATAGTCAATCCCTTCCTTTTGAGTATATCCTTTAGCTACAAGACGAGCTTTATACTTATCCACATTACCTTTAGAATCCCGTTTGGTTTTAAATATCCACTTGCAACCAATGGGTTTCTTACCTTCTGGTAAAAGGACTAATTCCCAAACTTTATTGTCTTGCATAGATTTATACTCTTCATTCATTGCCTCAATCCACTTTTTCGAGTTAGAACTACTAATAGCTTGATGGACATTGATTGGATCATCATCCACCATACTATTATTTTCCTCATGTTCTTGAAGAAACACTATATAATCATCCGAAATAGCGCTCCTTCTCTCTCTAGTAGATCGCCTTAAAGGCAATTGATCTTATTGCTCAGGTTCGTGAGGTTGTTGAGTTTGATATTCTTGAACAATGTCAGATTGAGGATCCAAACTTGGAGGTTCGTGAGGTTGTTGAATTTGATCTTCTTAAACAATGTCAGATTGAGGATCCAAACTTGTTTCATCTGAAACCGCTATACAAATAGGTTCAGGAACTGAAACCAATTCTTCCTCAAAGACAATGTTCCTAACTTTATTTCTCCCACCAAACTCAATATCCTCAAAGAACGTAGCAGTTCCCATCTCAAAAATTGACCTTAATTTGGGATCGTAAAATTTGTAACCTCTCGATCGCTCAGAGTAACCAATAAAGTAACTGCTAACTGTTCGGAGTTCCAGTTTCTTTTCATGTGGCTTGTAGGGCCTTGCCTCAGCTGGACATTCCCATACATGAAAATGCTTTAAAATTGGTTTTCTACCAGTCCAAAGCTCATAAGGTGTTTTTGCAGTTGCCTTCGTTGGAACTCGATTAAGAATGTAAGCTGCAATCTTTAAAGCCTCACCCCAAAGTGTTTTTGGTAAGGTTGAGTGACTAATCATACTCCTTACCATATCCTTAAGTGTTTGATTTCGTCTTTCAGCTACACCATTCATGCTAGGTGACCCCGACATGGTGTATTGTGGGACAATTCCACACTCTTCTAGGAACTTAGCAAAAGGTCCTAGACGTTGTTCACCTAAACCATCATATCGACCATAGTATTCACCACCACGATCAGATCTGACATATTTAATTCTTTTGTTGAGTTGATTCTCAACTTCAGCGTTAAAAGCTTTGAACACATCCAACGATTGAGACTTTTCATGAATGAGATATAAGTATGCATATCTAGAGTAATCGTCTATGAATGATATAAAATATTCCTGACCATTCCATGATGGAGTTGGAAATGGCCCGCAAATATCTGTATGTATCAATTCTAGGACTTTCGTAGCTCTATATGCACCAATTCTCTTTTTCTTGGTTTGTTTACCTTTAATGCATTAAAACATCGTAATCTGTGAGGTCAATGGAATCTAGGATTCCATCCGACACTAGTCGTTCAACTCTATTTCCAGAGATATGACCAAGACGTTTGTGCCATAGCATCCCTGAAGTGGCGTCATTAAGTTTACACTTTATACCATGTGATTCAGAATTCAAACTTGTATGGTATGTTTCAACAGTGTCAAGCATATAAAGATTATCATAACCCGAAAGCGAACCGGTTCCAACAATATTTAAATTTAATGACAAAGTAAATTGATTGTTTCCAAATGAACAAGAATAACCAAATTTGTCCAAATAGGAAACAAAAATCAAATTTCGTCTAAAAGACGGTACAACAAAAGTGTCTTTTAAATCCAAATAGTAACCAGTACACATTAATAATCTAAAATGCGCAACTGCCTCCACTTCCACTGATTTGCCATTTCCCACATAAATGCATCTTTCAGCATCACTTGGCTTTCGGAAGCTCAGGCAACCCTGCATAGAAACACCGATGTTAGTAGTAGCACCAGAATCTAACCACCAAGTGTTTCTTGACACTGAAGCTAAATTAACTTCAGAGCAAACCAAAGTAAGGAACATACCCTTTTTCACACGCAAAGCATGATAAGCGGTACAATCCTTCTTGACATGTCTAGATTTCTTGCAGAAGAAACAATTGTTTTCAACTGTTTTCTGCTTCTTATTCTTCGGACCCTTTGCAGCTTTATTCTTAGAACTGTCAAAGTTCTTTCTTTTGCCCTTTCCTTTAGAGGTATGAAGCATATTAGCACTTTCTATCTTTTGTTGTTTCATCCTCTCTTCCTCTTGTACACAATAAGAGATGAGCTCATTAAGAGACCATGACTCCTTTTGATAGTTATAACTTATTTTGAATTGGTTAAACTGTAGAGGGAGAGAGTTCAAGACAAAATGCACAAGAACATCTTCTGAGAAGATGATCTTAAGAGTCTTGAGCTTTGAAATAATATTGTCCATCTCCAAAATGTATTCCCTTATGCTTCCTTTACCATGATATCTCATGGTGGTAAAGCGGTACAATAACGTACTTATTTCAGCCTTATCGCTTTGTACAAAACGCTTTTCAAGCTCAGTAAGGAAATCTTTGAGATTGGCCTCTTCACTGCCTCTAAAGGTTTCTGGAATGGTGCTCATAATGATTTGAAGACCAACGCGGTTTGAGCGTTCCCATTTTTCATAAATTTTCTTCTCTTCAGAAGAAC
>CM071867.1:23696185-23708761 GCA_036759665.1 Gynandropsis gynandra
AGACAGTAATATTAACAACTAGTGGTATTCTTGATGTGATGATCAAACAATGATAATTAGACATGAATAATAAACCTTTCTTTGGACCGATTTATTATTACACGTCAAACTATATTATTATCATATATTTACCTTCACAAATATATATGAAATTCGTCCAAATATGAATCTACCTTTGGATCGATTAATATTCGCATAAATATTCACATATATAACATTCAATACTTTTCATATGAAATATTCACAATAGAGAACACTTTGGTGTCATATTGCTTCAATTAAACATTTAAAATATTGAATCTGTACAACATTGAAATTATGACTCAAATGTCGATTGAAACTAAAACACAGTCGGGAATACGATAACACAATATATATATATATATATATATATATGTTATAATAATAAGAGCATGTGTTATCATTACTGAAACTTGTGCTTGGCCTGTGGCTATGCGCTCCCAAAACCAGTACTATATCTTTGATCTCGGGTTTGATTCCAAAGAGGTGCATTTACTCTCCTTTTGGGATTTTTTTAATCAAAACTTACCGTTTCAAAATCCTTTTCTTTAAAAAAAATAATAATTAATAATAATAAAACAGAAATATACATACATACGTATGTATCTCCTTCTTCCTCATTAAAACAGTAAACGGAAGAAAGAGAAAAAAAAACTGAAGAGTCACAAAACGATAAAATTTAAAACAATCACCCACAAAACGATATTTTGCACGAAACGTCATCACACGAAACGTAACTACAGATGAAACGTCGGGATCTATTTCCGGCACCGTTTCATGGAAACTTTCAAAATTTTTTTTTGGTACAATTTCGAAGAAGAAAAATACACCAAACCGAAATGGTATTGGTCCGTCGAGGCGCATCTCCTTTTGAAGAAAAGGTATGGGTCTCGTTAATAACAAAACTGAATTCTCGGATATGAAATTTGGTAGTTTTGCTTTTGGAGAGGGAGATACATACACAATATGTATCTATATATCTTTATATAAAGAATCGTTTTATAAATAGAAATCCGGTCTCCAATTTGGATGAGATTTGCACTTGGCCTAGTGGCCAACGGCCCAAGCACCCAACCCAAGTTCGAATCCAAGATGACCATTTTGATCCTTTCCTTTTTTTTAAATTTCAAAAATTACAATTGTCGATTTATTACTACTTTTTTAAAATAAATTACATATTCGACAATTTGATAGGTTGAACATTTAAGTTACGCAAATCAGATTATAAAAAAATCAAATTGTATAATCCTTAACAAATAACAAATAAAAATTTTGATCCACAATTAATTTATTTGTTATAAATAAGATTTTATGTTCGTTACCACTCATACGTTTAACCAAAAAAAAAAGGAAAAAATCATAATTTCTTTCTAATTCTACATGCTCTGATACCACTTGTAAGAATTAGAAAGTATATCAAAATTGCAGAAGCGTACCTTGATCCATCGAAGATATGGAAGAACTTCGGATTGAATCTTCCAATGAACAATTGTTCGACAATTGAAAGACCTTTTGTTTCTCCTCTTATGAAACAAAATATTTTTATCTTTTGTCTATATGTTCATTGGGGACCACAACCCATGTATTTATAGAAATACAACTTTAGTTATTTCTAATTTAGCCCCTCAACAAATTAGAAATTACGAATTGGTTTCTACACTTTTAATTCATAACAATTACACTCTTTAGCCATAAATTACTATACAAGATCACTTTAGTTTTGGCTAATAATATAATGGCACAATACATTTAAATTATACATATATGGCCCCAAAATTCCTTACACCAACGACAATCGATCATTTTTTTTCACCCTCTTACATACCTTATTAAATTATTAATAAAATTAAGTTCACGAATTAGCATTAGAACAATTTTATGAATACGAAAAGACGAAAGAAAAAGTTTACTTCCCCTAACAATGGTAATGATAAGGAACCACTACTTCTATTATCCCATTATCTATAATAGATGATCAACTCAACTATCATCGTTATCAAAATTCAAACAAATAAAATTAAAAAAAAGAATAAGATGTATCAAGAATTAACCAACATTTCTCTTTTATATTTTGTTATTTTCTTTTTTGTAATTTCGACGATGCTAATTCTTGTAGTTCATGAAATTTGACACAATGGAGTGACTTTATGAGTATGTCCGCGAGTTGATCGTGTGGAGAGATATATTCGAGGATGATCTTCTCTCATCTTCAACGTACTCCCGAATGAAGTGAAAAAGAGTGTCGTTGTGTTTGTTCCGGTCGAAAAAGACAGGATTCTTGCTCAACGCGATAACAAACTTGTTATCCATTTTAATCTTCGGTGTTTGAGGTTCCGAGCCAAAGAAATTACTCAAGAGTCGAGCTAACCAGATGCTTTGACAAATCGCAGCTGATGCGATGTTATACTCTGCCTCATATAAGGACATAGCCACCATATTCTGCTTCATCGACTGCTAGGTGATGGGGTTATCACCGAGAAAGTAGAAGATATCGCTTGTCCTCTTTCATGTGTCGATGTCACCGGCCATGCCACAATCATTTGTTTCTATAGAATATCCGATAATTGTGTGTCCCATAAATGTATCGTAACACGTGCTTCATTGTCGCCATATGATCTTTGTGTGGCTTCTCCATGAAGCGACTCATTTATCCTCCCCATAGACAAGGTCTGGTCGTGTGTTCAAATGGTACCGAAGTCTACCAATGGTACGTTCATATTTGGTGAAAATTTCTTTCTAAGCTTCAAACCTGCTTCCATAGGCGCCTTGCATGGATTGCAGTTGCTCATGTCACTTCTGTCTAACAATTTCTTCTCATATGCCGACAGGTAGAGCATGATGCCCTTGCACTTTGATATAACTCAAGCTAGAGATAGTCGGTAAAAAACCGGAGATTGCTCATCTGGGACAATGTCTTTCTCGGAACCTACGATTATGAAGTCGTCAATGTAGACCCCCACGATAAGTCGTGGTGCTCCACTATTACGAGTGTATATCCCATGCTCAAAGGTACTCCTTTTGAACCAAGTAATTGTAAACTAGCAACTAACTTGACGTTCTACAATTGCGGTGCTTGTTGAAGTCCATATAGGACCTTATGCAGAGGTAAAACCTTCTCGTTTTGGTTGTTGATAATGAAGTCACCCAGTGTTTGTATAACATACACCTCCTCTTTGAGCACTATATGAGGAATACACTCTTGACGTTCATATGGTGGATAGGTCATCCTTGGCTCACTCAGTAGTTTTATAGACTCTATGCATGCCATGGGTGTTAAGACATCGTTTAAATCAACCCCTGCACACTGCACGTACCTTTTTGCATGAAATCGCACCTTATGTTTTCTAATGGCTCCGTGTTCATCATGCTTCACTTTAAAAACCCACTTGATCCAAAGTAATTAATGATCGACAGGGAGGTCAACGAATTTCCCAAGTACCATTGTCATTGACTGCATTCATCTCCTCAAGCATTGTTTGTCGTCAGTAAGCATGTTGTTCTGTCTCAGCAAAAGATATTGGCTCTTCTGTCGTGGTAAAATGCAACTCTTCAACTTCTAGGACACGGGGGTGCAAAACCTTATGGTGATGATTGTTTGAGGATATTGTTGATCATGTGAAAAAGAATAGGCGCATTATTATATTGCATCAAGGTAAAGTTCAATTTTTTCGGTGGCGACTCAAACTCCACTGCCTTTAGCTTTGCATCAGGAGTTCGATGGGAATCTTGAATTGTTTCTCTTGGATCTAGTTTATGCATAGTGATATACTCGATGCTAAATTTGCTAAATAGATCAGTTGAAACGGTAATGCCACCCTTGTCATGGATTCTTCAATCCCATTTAACACTTCATCAAAGACAACATCACGTGTCATATGCACCCATTTGCTGATTGGATCGAACATCCGGTATGCTTTGGACCTAACTTCGAACTCAAAAAATCATTGGTGTGTTCCGATTGTCAAGCTTCTTCAAATGTGGTCATGTATCCTTAACATGCACATGCAACCGAATGTACAAAGAAAATGGATTGTCGGTTGCTTACCATGCCAAGCCTTGTAAGGTGTCTTTTTGTCAAGACTAGGTGTTGGAGCGTGATTGAACATAAAGACTACAGTGGTCACGATCTCATCCTAAACCTTTCCTAAAAGACCTTTTTCCTTCAACACGCACCGGACCATGACAATTATGGTTTGGTTGCATCGTTCAATGACTCTATTTTGCTATGGTGACCAAGGGGTCGTGAAATATCATTCAACACCCCGCTAAGGGCAACAAACTCCAAACTCCACCGATGTCAACTCGCCTCCGCGATTAGTGAGAAGCACCTTGAGCTTTCATCTTGATTTTACATGTGTCGTAACTTGTAACCTCTTGATTGCTGCTGGAGCTTGGTCCATGTTCGTGAGAAGAGTGAGCCACATGTAACGACTAAAGTCATCTACAAGCAGTAAAATGTGATGATTTTCACTTGGTGTCATCGGTGTGATGGGCATGCATAGATCACCATGGACGAGATCAAGAATGTTTATTGCACGTCGGTGCACCTCCTTTGAGAACGAGTTCCACATTTGCTTTCCCATAAGATAATTGTGAAACACTTGGTAAATGTGACCAATATGTGGAAACCCATACACCATATTGTGTTGTGCAAGCTTGCGTAACACTTTAAAAGTAATATGGTCGTTTCTGGCATGCCATTTCCATAATTTCTCAAAGCATGTTGTTTTCATACACATCGATCGTGCAATATTGAGTTAGATCGAATATTTCCTATTGGAGGATCTTCGAACCCATGACAATATTCATCATTTCGGGTCTCTTATTGTCAAGATTTACCCATCGATAATCGTCTGATATCCAGGGTTGTCTAACTACCCTACACTAATTGGGTATGTGATAAGGCGATGAATATAGTTGACCCCGTTAGTGCATGGGACTCACCATTGTTGCATGAGAATAAGATTAGGCCTAGTCATTTGAACCTAACAACAAATTCACCCTCTAAACTCTACGATTTCAACCAATGATTGGTTTAATTGAGAAAACACACGGCACATACACCTATCTTGTGGTTCATCACCCCGGTGTCAAAGAACCATGGATCACCGTTGCACTCCTCTTCGTAACTAAACCTTCGTTTCGAAAAAATGGATACGATGCTTATGTGGTGGTGGTGACCTTAATGGTGTAGGTTGTGATGTCGATGAGTCTAACATGGTCACACATACTCTGGTCATAAGAAGCATGGGCTTATCGTCGTCTTCGTAAGTCGTATGTACTAGTTCATTTGTTGGATTGGATCGATAACCCCCAACCCAATGACACATCTTACTCTAATTATGATACTTATCTTTTGATCTATCTCAATTCTCTCTAGAACCAGATCCACCATTATCTTTGGATTTACGACATCGTTGTTTTCGACGACGTTTTCTTGACTTGGAGCCTCCAAAGAAACTCTCTCCTTGTTGTCGCTCTTTCATCTATGCAACCATTTCTCTTCAGTGAGGTAAATTTTACCCCTTGCCTCCAATGTCCACTCCAATGAATTAAACCATTTGTTTGCAGCCTTCAACCTTTTAGTAACTATTCCAACAAAAGTATTGATAAATCCAACAAAATTTCATTGAAAAGTGCGATTTGTGAAAATCTGGGAGAAACGATTCATAGGTACTTATCAATCATCTTGTTAGGAAGTTCTGTGTCTCCGAGAATGGTTAGTTGATTCGTTATTCCAAAAAGAGGCATGGAAAACTCATCCACCGTCTCACCATCATGCAAAGCTATTATCTCGTACTCCTTGCACACCTTCTCGGCGTTAGCCCTACGTGTTCAATCAAAGCCGACACACATAGACTCAACCGTATCCCAAGCCCCTTTTGCTTCTTCTTCACGTCGAGCGAAAATATCATCTTCGATCACGATGTACATAATGGCTTCAAGCGCCATCTAATCTTTTTGTTTGACGGCTATCTAAACCCCACGTGCTTGGAGCATCACCTTTATCAGCAGTGACCAATCCCCATTATTAGTCTTCCTGAGCAATGGAAATATCATACCACCCACCTCCTTAACCATCTTCTATACCACATGTTTTCCATCATTACAATGTCAACACGACGTGAAAGAGAAAAAAGAGTTAATCGACGTCATCTTTTGTTTACGAGACAGCCGAATCCATATGGAAATGAGCATATGCAAACGCAATCTGTTTCCAAACTGTTCGTAATTACGGATGTAAAATGAAGTCCATAAACCGTCGGGAAATCTAAACAAACTAAACCGTCGGAAAATTCGATCTTTTTCAAGATGGCCGAACCGTCGAAATTCTGCGACAATTTCTTTTATCAAAAAAAATTGCGGACAACACCCGTTCGCCATTTAGAACCGTGCGTAAGTTTTGCGGACAACACTCATTCGCATGAATTTTTTTTCCGAGAAAAATAATAAATTTTAAAAATTTAAAATTAAAACTTAGTAATATTACATATTAGTTTTTTAGAAATTATAAATTATACACAATTTTATTATAATTTTTACAAATTTTTCGAAGGTTTTGAGTTATTGTCATCGCATCTATCCTAATAAACAAAGACATTTTGCCTTGAGTATATGCATTAAATATTGAATTTATCGTGCCTATTCTTTATGTTGTTGTGTCGATTCTTGTTGACTGACCGCCAATTGTTGTTGAGTCTCTTGTAATGCTTGTCGTATTGCATCATTTTATTACGCCAGTGTTCTTATCTTATTTTTCGTTTTTTCCTTGGAGGAAGTTGAATGTTGTGATGCCATTCCTCTAAGACCGAAAAATGCGATATTTTTACGACATAACTTCTTATAATATAATTTCTCAGTCTCAATATTAGAGAATATAAACTTTTAAATTTGGGACACTCGTATTGATATCATACTCTGAACATTCTAATGAACTTGTTTTCGCTATGATATATATCTATGAACCATATGTCATACTCTGAACCATATGTACGCTCGAGCAATTTAATATATGACGGTTTTGTACCTTTTCTTTCGCTTAAAACAAATTACAAACATATACCCTTTAAAAAATAAATAATTTAAATACCATTTTATAATTTTTTTTTGAAAATTTAAAATCATACAATTTGTTCATATATTGCTGCAAACGAACGAGATCCAGTTGTATGAGTGCTCTTCCCGTAACCTTTCCCATTAGAACAACGAGATTGACTTGCTCTCTCGCTTATTTAATTAAAACCGAAGATCATCCCAATAAACACACATTTCTTCTCACACGATGGAAGCCAAGCATACGAGTTTCCTTTCTTTTCTTGATCATTTTTAATTTTCTTGACAAGAGATTTAATTCTAAATTCCGCAATCCGTTCAAATTTGGACTTTACCAATCCGATAATCTTAGGATTCCTGTAAAATTTTTTGCTGAAATTGATTAATTAATTAATTAAAACTATTTTATTAGATTTTATTGCAAAAATTATGATTAAAAACACACCACAAAGGTCTTCCACCAACATTCCTTTACTTTAGTAACAATACGTATCCAATTATAACATGGTCGATCACATCGAAACAACATCACTTTTAAGCTGATGCAACCTGCAAATGTCGAATGTCGGTATAAGTCGATATAATCTTAATGGTTTACAAGATATATGGAAAATGGTGTTCTAGGTAGTAATAAAACCCGGATTTCCAACTGCAAAATTGCTTTCAAGATCTCGTAAAAATCTGGTTCGTTGGTCGATTCACAATAACTTTCATCTTTCACACATACACCATAGTTTATAGTTGACTTCAATTTTTCACGTTTGTATGTGTGAAAGTGATAACCACGAGTAAAATATACTGGTCAACTCATAACTTTTACAATAAGTTCCTTAACAAGATCTCGCAGCCACAAGGATGATTGGTCATCTTAATCTACATAATTA
Source organism: Gynandropsis gynandra (assembly GCA_036759665.1). Classification (NCBI taxonomy): domain Eukaryota; kingdom Viridiplantae; phylum Streptophyta; class Magnoliopsida; order Brassicales; family Cleomaceae; genus Gynandropsis; species Gynandropsis gynandra. Next base: position 23,704,144 of record CM071867.1, read on the forward strand.
GTAATATAGTGTTGTATCACTATATGGTTTTGTAATTATATTAGAAAATAATTTACTTACATATTGTCTAATCCATGTTGAGAAATATTTTTCTTTACATTCTTAGATTTAAATTCATCGATATTCACATATGTATTCTTCAATATAACATCAAACATCTTGCAAAATATTACAAACATCTTGTAAATGTTACAAATATTATAGATATTCATTCATTTATATATAACTATAGTTGTTACCTTTCAAAAGACTTTATATATTCACTGTTAAATAGAACATGTGTATGTACGATGTGTAGATCTCGTTGTGATAGCTATATACTTTTTTTACCAGCAATTCAGCCAATTATGTAAAATATGTGTTTGTATTCCTACTCCACGTTTGAACATGTGGCTCGAAGTAGCATAAAGTAAAGAGTGATATTTTATCATTCACGTATTGTTCCACAACTGAACCTTCTAGACAAGTTTTTGGTTGGAATTTTTTCTTAAGATAAACACAAATATCTCAAACGTATACATCCAAAAAATTGAATTGAACCTCCTAATGTAGTTTTTGTGCGATATATGAAATGTCAGATATTCAATAACATTGAAGAATGATGGTGAAAAAAAATCTTCCCCAAGTTACATAGTACAATAACTATGTTACCTTCCATTCTACGAGTCACTTCCACAATTAAATTTTCGCATGTAAATCTCGAACAATTATGCCAACACTTGAAACATGAAAGTATTCATTAAATATTTAAAAAATAATAGATTTGAAACTAATATCATTTTTTCAAAAAAATCAACCATAAACATATGAGAAGTAATTTTTGCATGAAGACATGTCAATAATGAATTTTCATCCCTTATAACGTTCATCATTGGATGTTAATGCACCTCTTGATGTTAGTCGCATAACCATAAAGGAATTCCACATCTTCTTTAAACCACTTCAACAATTTATTTTTCTCTTCATTCAACAATCTCAAAATCAGAATTGGAGCTTTGACGTGATCAGTTATATGTAACTCCTCTTGTGAGTAATACTTTTTTAGATCCTTGCACGATTTAATATTATCATTCGTCTTTCTTGTGATGTTCAACATAGTGTTGATGATATTATAAAAAAAATTCTTCTTTATTTGCATGATATAAAGATTATGTTCGAAGATTTAGATTTTTCCAATATGAAGATCCCAAATTTCTCTTTTTTCTAGTACCAATTATGAGTTATTTCTATAGTCACCAATTGTTGGATGATTGTTTCATCTACAATCAATACTTATAGGAATTCCTAAAGCAAGAAATCTCTTATACAAAATCGCTTTTCACATGTCAAAACTTGAGGATGAGACTTCCACAGAACTACATTTCCCTTGAAATTATTCATGTAATGTGGTAATGTATCATCAATGGAAAGAAAACAACGATGACAATCAAACCATCTGGTCTTTCGTCTATGTTTCAACTGAAACCATGTTTGCGAACAAGCCAATTGTTCATACATTTTCCATCAAGATAACATACCATAAGCTGAGAAATAACTTATTTTCCACATAAGAGCACCTCGTAATATAAAATTTTATCGCCTTAAGCCGTTGTACACTTAAAATCTCTCACACAAATCCTTTATTTTTTCAATCAATGATTAAAGAACTATATCCAAACTTCTTTTAGGATGATTAGGCCTAGGAATCGGTATTGTTAACAACAAAAAATCTCTGTTCATGCACATATCTTGTGGTACATTGTACGATATCATAACAATGGGACATAATGAATAATTCCTCGTATACATTCCAAATGGATTAAAACTATCAGTGCAAAGGTCTAGATAAAAATTTTGACTCTCAGTTGCAAAGTCAATATATAAATTGTTAAAATGTTTTCACGCTTACCATTTAAGGGATGACACATTTCTCTTTCACGAGTCGAGTGCTCAGCATGTCATCTCATGTCGTTTGCAGTCTTCTCAGATTGATATAGTGTTTTGATTCTATTTGTAATTGGTAAATACCACATACGATGGTATGAAACCAATTTTCCATTCATTTTCAAATAAAAAGCTAGTCTTTTCCAGAAAATTGACAATTAGTTAAGTCTGATTTCTCTTTCAAAAAATAATGCAATTGTTTTGACAAACATTAATCTTTCGATATAGAAATAAACCCAAGAATCCTGTAATCTTTTTTTATCTCATAATGTGACTCTACTGCATTGTCATCTTCTAACAAATAATCTCTTACTATTTGCAATATAGAATCCATGCAACTCTCTGAAAGATTATTTTCTGTCTTCAAATTCATCAAATATACATATAAAGACAACTGTGAAGTCCCGTTCTATACCCATCATAAAGTGAATGTCTAGCATTTTCTTACAAAATCAAAAAATCTTTATGCATCTTCATTCAGATCTTCTTCAATATTTTTCTCATTTATTTCACCGAATACATTTTACACCATTTCCACATAAGGGTTTATTTCTTCATCTTGACGTGTCTCAAAAACCTCATTATGTATAATACCTCTACTAAAATCTTCCACAATATTACTAGATGGTGGTGCAAATTTCTCTCCGTGAGATAACCACATGAAGTAATTCAGAGTAAAAACTCTTAAATAAAGATAATTCCACACGGTTCTCTCTTTAACAAATTTTTCATTTTTGCATTTGACGTAAAGACAAACCAACTTACTGATTTCTTTTTAAACTTGTTGATTTGTCTCAATTGTCATAAACCGTGTAACGCCTTCCATAAAATCCTTTGATACACCTTAAGTTTCTAGATCAATTTTTCTATACATCTATTGTCTAGAAACGAAAAATATTCGATCTCGACAATGATGCTATTGTAATAACAAATAATAAGATTATATGGACTATAATGTTTGATAATTTTGTGAGAAAAATGAATGTAGGTGTTAGTGTTTATAAAAACAATTTTCAGACCGATTAAGGAAAATCAGGGACTAAAATCAATATTTTTTGACTATTCGTTCATAAACTGTCCTAAATTCTGGACGGTTTCCGGTCGGTCGAAATAAGTCTGTAATTTTTCGAAAATTTTCGAACAAACTTTTTGATCGTGTGTAATTTCCAAAATATGTGTTGTATGTCCGAAAATTTTCGGATGGTTAGAACGTCCATCCACAAATTGGATACCGGCCGCGCCCGTTTCCGAATTCGTCCGTAATTTTGGATGTGTTCCAGATGATGTTGTCGTCCGTAATCCATCTAGGAATTTTCGGATGACGTTGTGATAACACGTAATGTAGGTTAGTTTTAGGATATGCATTTAGGTCATGTCAGTGTAATTTGTATAGCACGAATTACAAAATCGTTACGATTTAGTCCTCTATCTAGTCTTATAGTTGCTTTTCAGGTTTTAAGGCGACAAGGTCTAATCGAACTAAACAATATTAATTCTTGGAGTCAATTGTGCATACTTGGAGCTACAAATCACTAGGAGCAGATTTAGGCCAACGAACCGCTTGGAATACACAAGAATCAAGTGAAAGGAGCAAAACATGAAGTTAATCCAGCCCGTACGTGCTCGTAGAAGGCCCCGCTCGGGTTGTACCCATCAAAAGTTTTAGCCCGACTCGTGGTGCCTTTTACCCCATACGTGTTACGTGAGAAGCCAAGAGCCCGAGCGGATCCTTCACTTCAGCCCGCGTGGGTTACACCCACAAAAGATTCTGCCTGCCTCGAAGAGCTTCCAAACACACATGGGTTGCCTCGAAGGCAAAGTGCCTGAACGGGTCCTTCACTTGAGCCCACGCGGGTTGTATATCGTAACAGAATTCCTAGAAGCATTCAAACGAAGGAAAAGATTGAAAAATGATGCCCTAATTAATAGAGGAATGTCACATAACCTAAGGGCAAGAAAAAAAACACAGAGGAGGCTCAGGAGAATGTGGAGAATGAAGGAGACAACATCGGAACACCAGTGATGAGATTGGGTAATTAGAGGCATCTTATTCGTTACTCTTTGTCATGTCTAGTGAAACCGATTTTGTAAGAGATGCTTGTTTTTATGCGTTAATGCTTAGATCTTTCAAAGTTTCTTGTATTTTGGTTCTACAATCAATGCAATGAATGTTCTATACTTCTAATATTCGCTCAGTAATTTAGGATTTCATGTTTAACTGGGAGGTTAGATTATGAATCCAGAAATATTGATTATTGATTGAGTTTGATTGATGAGAATCTGATCGGTCGGTTATTCGACTCAAGACTTAGGATAGTATGCTTAATGCTACTGTAATTATGTGTTACTCATTACTGGGAGGTAGGATTGCATGTTATTGTATTTAGGAGTTTTGGTGTCCAGATAACCATGAATTTCTCGTTATCAATAATTTGATTGGTTTATGATATTTTATTGGTTGCATCCTTGTAATTCCAGTAATTCGAAGCCCGTAGTGTTCTTAACTAGTAAGTTTTTCGTGCATCCTTATTTCTTTCGTAATTCGTTTAGCATTTTCAAATTTTATTTCATATCATCATCACTTTCATCCGTCTAATTGAGTTATATTCTTAGCTTATGTTGCATTAGTCCCTTGAGTTCGACCCTAGTATTACACACACTCTAATACCACTTGTTGAAAATTATGATTTTCTTA
>CM071867.1:23755341-23769862 GCA_036759665.1 Gynandropsis gynandra
AAAAAGTAGCGAATACACCTGGTGTGTGCGTGTGTCTTTCTCGATGATACGTCTGGATGTAGTGACTCTTGCGCTCTAATGCATTAACTAGGGTCGAAAACAAGGAATTGATGCAACTCTTAAGCTATTAGACTAATGAATAAGACGTGATGAATCTAATGGTAGAAGGAATGCAAATGCAAACTAACTAAACTAAAGATGGGAATGACTCAGTGACAAATCACCATAGGTATCAAGAGTTGCACAACTATGTAACGAAGTTCTAACGAGATAATTGGTCTTAGGTACTATCATGAGTTCAGGGAATTCAAGTTCTCCTATAGGAACTGACTGGCGTAGACTTGTCCACTATCTAGCGTGCATATACCAATGTATCCATTGCGCATCTTACATGGATAGACGCATTACGACCGCTATCCTAATCCCTAGATTCAATCGATTGACCTGGCGTAGATTCTAAACTGATTAAACCCTAAATCATGGCTAAGTTCCGAAGTCTAATGCCCTGGCGTTGGTTTATTAGACTTCTAACATCATTCATTCGAGTGGCGTACAAGTAATGAAAGCATTAAGATCAACCATGAAATCTGAAAACATGATAAAATACCGAATTCATTCATATCGAGTGGCGTACAAGTATGAAAGCATTAAGATCCACCATTCATTAAGCACAAGACTTCATTACATGTTGGCAATACTCTCTAACCTATGGCAATAGATCTTTTTGGACATGAACTCAGGAAACAAAACATAAAAGAAATCTAAATTCAACATAGATAGGGGAAGAGAGTGCTCCCTATTCATCAACCGATGTCTTCAATAGATCCTCCATGCTTCGGATCCTTTGTTCCGTCCGTCTCAATCCTTCCAAGTGTGTCTTCTATGGCACTGAATTGTCCTTGAGTCCCCCCCTTCAATTTGGTTTGATTCCCCTTTAAATAGATCTGATTTCCCTTGATTTGGCCGTTTTAGATCTTAGGAAAGTTTGTTGACATCTAAGGACCCGAGCGGGCACACCTTGTACCCGCTCGTGCAGGCCTTGTGCCCGACCATTTGCTTCATTTTGGCCCGAGCGGGCACTCATGCCCGATGTTTGGTAGCAATTAGCCCGACCGGGCACTCCCAATCCACCCGAGCGTGCATGACTTGAGGTGTTGTTTCTGCTACTTTCGCTCGGTGTTTGAGTGCTCACTTCCATCCGTGGCCTTGCACAAGTAGAACTTTGTCCTTCAACTACGTTTCCGGGGTTAGATTGCCGTAATCTCTCGTGTTTCTCCTCATGTCTTCGTTTCCTACACAAAACACGAAATGTAGTGAAGTCCTCGAATAAACTCGATAAATGAATGAAATCTAATAAATCTACTAAAAACTAGACCTAAGAATGATATAAAAACTACTACGGATTACGTGTTATCAACAGTGACACACCATATTTATTTGGCAAAATGGTCATATCTTCAAATAAACCTAATCACAAACGATAAATTCATTATGTCACCGATGAGAATCAAAATTATGGTTTCATTTGTTGTTGTTCTTTGTGAAGATGCAGTTTAATTTGCATCAACATTTCATCCCTTTGTTGTAATAATTCTACCAAATCTGCCATCACCACAGAGCCCTTCTCATAATCTGTCATAAATAACTTTGAACGAGTACATTTTTATGGTAGTATCATATGCAGCGTTATAAGCAAATTCTACTCGTGATAGAAAGTGAGGTCACTACTTCGGATGTTTGCTAGAGAAAAACCGTAAATATGTCTCGAGGCCTCGGTCACCATTTTGGTTCGCTCGTCTTTTTGGGGATGATAGGATGTAATGACCAGCTTCCCATCAAACAGATATTGACCTTGTACTAGTTGATATTTTAGATGAGTGGCCGGATCACTACGCAGATATGTAGTAATGATATGTAGTTCAAAATCCTTATTAACTTCCTAGCGTAAATCCTCCAATTGTAGTGTTGTTGTATCGTTAAAGATAACAACACTGTTGTTATCGGTAATCTCGACAATGCGTCTGTAGCCTTATTGTCTTACTTAAGTTTGCAATGAAATTCGAAAACGAATCCCAAAATCATGGTCAGCCATCTTCTATATTCAAGGTTGACTTCCCAGTGCTTCAATAAGAACTTAAAAACAAGTCTTTAATTAACAACACGATGAGAAGTTACTAAGGGACAAGAAGTATGAGAATTTGAGTGACCATGAGATCTTGAGAGAAATCTAGACAAAGGCCCGTGAGAGAATACTCGTGGGAATAACGTTTCTTTCATTGAATGTGAGAAAGAACACTACTTTTATATCTCCACCAAAGAATGTGGATGAGAAAGAAGCTTACAAAATAAAACAACTGAGATAATGAAGGCAGCATGGGAGGCTCTTGATAAAAAAAGGATTCAGACCCAACTCAAGGAAACTTCAGACCAGTCCTCTACTTTGAACCAAGCTTAGACACTTATGATGAAAGGCATAAGATTAATGATATAATCCTAAATCGATGTTCTTTTGTTAGACACATGGAAATGAACTAAAACCCCCTAGCAACATAATAGTTAAATATAGAACATGTATGTATGATGAAAGGACATCCTAAACCCTAACTACAACTCAATAAAAAATGCCAGATGCAATGAACATTCCCACAATATTCGTGATCTAGTGTTGATAAGTCGGTGAACAATTCATAATATCTCTAAGAGTATGATAGACAGATCTCTAGGATTATCAAGGAAAAGAAAATCTCAATTATATTTATAGGGACGGAATCATAATAGAAATACTCAGTCAAGCGGAGCAACTGCTCGGTTGAGCACTGCATAAGTTCTAAACCCTCATTCTACTAAAATTAAGTACATTCGATCGAGCAACAACTATGTTTTTTCAAGTTGTTCCACGCTCAGTTGAGTCCTCCCACGATCGGTCCAGTCCGCCCATGCTCGGGTCAAGTAGGCCAATGCTCCACATGCTCTATTTGTCTTGAGAATTCGATCTTGCCGACCGAGTGTCTGATCTGGCCAAGCACATCAGCCACAATCTAACCATAGAGTTTGCCGGGGTCGAGCAGAACTCTACTTAAACAAAACAACTTTGGTTCTCCTAGATTCTTGCTCCTCTTGACCTTCTCTACTTTTAGGTAAGTCACATAAGCTCCCTTTGACATCTCTTGATGCCCTTGTGGTGCCTTTCTAAATTCTTCTGCCAACATTCTAGCGCATAAGTTCTACATCCTCATAGCTTTAGGTCTTGTGGCTGGCCCATGTTTTATAAGTGTCTTGTGCAGAGTGTCATCTGATGAGCGTGAACTATCAAGCAAATAAATGCCTAATATTCACTTATCACAAGGATACAGATCGGTGTAATACAACGGTCGAACTATAGGGACTAATGTAGCCTAAGCTATGAATTTAACTAAACTAAGACGGATGAAAGTAATGGTGATGTGGGGTAAATATGAGAATACTAAATTGGAATATGTCAATAAAGAAGAAACACGAAAGATTTGATAATTAAGAACAATACGGGGTTTGGATTGTCGGAATTGCAAGGGTGCAACCAACAAAACATCATAAATCAATCAAAATTTCTTGAAAACATGGAATTCATGCTCGTAAATCAATCAAACGAACACTAGGGAATCGATGCAACAATAAAGCTAGTTAACTAATGAGTAGGACGTGCAAAATCAATAAGTGGATGGAATCCAAAGTAAAGGATAAACTAACTAATTAATGAGATATATTTAATAAACTACACACCACAGGTTTCGAGAGATGCACAATAATGCAATGAAGAACTAACAAGATCATTGGTTTTAGATATTATCATGAACTTAGGGATTTCAAGCTCTAATGTAGTAACTGATTGGCGTAGACTTGTCCACAATCTAGCGTGCGTACTACCAATCTTCCGACATCGTAATCTCACCTGCTAGATGCACTAAGACCGCTATCTTAATCCCTAGATTCAATCGACCTACCCGACATAGATTCTAAATCGATTGAGATCCTAAATCATGGCTATGTTCCAAAGTCTAATCCCTTGGCGTAGATTCATTAGACTTCTACAAATATTCATTCAGGTTGCGTACAAGAATGAAAGCATTAAGAAAAACCAATCATTCTGAAAATGATCAAATACCATAATCAATTCTTCAAGTTGCGTACATGAATAAAAGCATTAAGAACCACCAAGCATTAAGCACAAGACTTCATTACATATTGGCAAAACTTTCTATCCCATAGCTACCAAACTACTCGCTAAACATAAAACAAAACGAAAACATATCTTCCCTTCTCTTCTTCAGATCCAAACCGTCCACCTCTAGCCTCCCCCTTTGTCCAAGCTCCTCTTGCCGAAACTAAGCTCTCCTCCTTTCTTTTTCGTACTGATTTCCTTTTCTCTACTCATTTCCTTTTTCTCGGTTTCCATTTTCTTCGGTTTCCTTCTTCTTATGTAGCGGATGTTTCCTTTCTTCTTGTGCAGAAGCTGTTTCCTTTCTTCTCTTCAGCCATGCAACCTTTGGTTTCCTTTTTCTTGCGTCAACGGAATTGTATTTTCTTGCTCCAGCCGATTTCCATTTTGTTTAATCAAAGTAGAAAGTCTAAAGAACATAAAAACCAAATGAAACCGAAGTCCTGATATGATCTTCAATGCCCCTTGAATGTCTCCTCCGCAAGGCTGTTCTTCTTCTCCGATTCTCTCTGTACTCTCTCTCACGTATGAATTCTAAAAAAACTAACGGAATCTCCTCAACCCCTAGCCCCTCTCCTTCCCTTTCCTCCTTCTTTTCTTTCCTTTTCTTCTGGTTTTTCCTTTTGGCCGTTCACTTCTTTCCTCTTTTCCACAGCAGCCACCGTTTTACCTTTTTCGTGTGTTTTCCATTCTTGATTAAGTTGGGCAGCGTTTCCATTCTTTTCTCCAACAAAATATCTCCTATTCCTCTTCTCTAACTTCGTTTTCCTCTTTGTGTATGTAACTAACAAGTTCCTTTTCGGGTTTAGACAAGTTTTCTTTTCTGGATTTTGTAGGTGACGGACGCGATCCGCGCGGGCTGGAGTGTGTGCCCCCGCGTGGGCTCCCTTGCTGCAACTGCACCCGCGCGGGCTGTCATGGTGCTTCAATGTCCGTGCGGGCTGAAGTCCTCCACGACCGCTGCTGTTTCTCATTCCGTTTCTCCTGTTATGATCCTCGAGTCTAATACTTTGTCCCGTGTACATCGTTTAGCTCCAAAATGAACCAAATACACATTAACAGCTATAAGAACACGAAATCACGAAAATGAGTAAAACATATACAAAATCATACGTAAACATCACATATATATATCGTAAACATCTCTAAAAATCGTGCAAGAAATACGTATGAAAATGAAATGATCAAAATCCCCCAGACTTGAATGTTTACTTGTCCCTAAGCAAACGTAAACGTAGAACACTTGGGTATACAAAAACCGAGAATTCCCCTTTTTCTAGAAATATCGCTAAAGCAAACCTAACTGATCAACTAGCAAGTCGAGAGCAAATTCGGCATAATTAAATTTTCAGTCTTCATCCTAGGTTCACCAAGGCTACCTACAAGAAAGTAAATCAAAGGCAAACTAAAAAGCGCTTATTTAACGTCTTTAAGCTTTGACGTCTCCATTCCTCATGCATGCGCGACGAATGGATCGGAAAGGGACATGGAGTTTCCACTTTCGATCGGTTGAGCGGCTTGGTAGAGCTTTAGTCGCTTTCCATTAGCTTTGAATGTTCCACTCGGATCACTCCATAGTTCCCCTTCTCCATGTGTGAAGAGTTCTCGTACCTGAAAAAGGACCAAACCAACGAGACCGTAGGTTGCCCGAGAAAAGCTTAGGACGAGAATTGAAAAGTAGAACTATATCACCTATTTGGAAGTCATGAGGTAGGGTCTTTTTGTCGTGCCATCCCTTAGTCACTGCTTCTTTCTTTGGCACATCATGCACGGGATTCACTCGTTCGCTGCCCGAGGTTGGATAAATGGTATATGCATCGAAACGTTTTATGATGTCTTTTTCCATTACCTCTTGTAAGTGCGGATGCAGCCTCCTTTGAATTTCGGTGGAAGGTTCTTGGTTGTCTTTCGTATAAGTTCCGTGCGTACATATTGAAGAGGTGATGCTCCTACGCTTCTTTACGCGAGTGGGTTGTTTCCTCATCTCATCTAAATTCAAGTTAGCATTCATAATAGCAGGATATATTTTATCGCATTCAACGTACTCATACCGAAAAGAAGACGGAGGAGATCGGCTCAAGTTCGGGTTTCTTCTCCACTGCAAAACCAGCTTGTGTTTCGTGTGGTACCTCCTCACAAGGGGCGTCTCCTAGTGCTGCAATAGCACTCATGAATTTCATGTATAGCTTGGCTCCTTTGTCCGTAAATCATGCATCTTCGCAAACTCGTGTTAAGCATAGCATAAGAGGATCGGAAATACTTACTTGATCAAGCGTGTCTTTCGCTAACTCGTCCAGTGAATCGACTCTATTCCTTGAATGAGGGTCCGTTCATGAGGATGGACAAGTTGAACTCTATCGTCTCATCTCTGATACGTAAGGAAAGTTTTCCTTGTTGTACGTCTATTACGGCACCTCCAGTAGCTAAAAACGGTCTACCAAGAATAATAGGTATTCTAGCATCTCCCTTTATTTCAAGTACAACAAAATCAGTGGGAATACAAAGATTACCCACCATGGTGGGAAAATTTTCAACAATTCCCACCGGATATCTTACCGAACAATCCGCGAGGCGAAGACACATCTTTGTAGGTTTGAGACTCCTGAAGTCCATCCGCTTGAAGACCGAGTGTGGCATGATGCTCACGGTTGCTCCTAAATCACACAAAGCATTGTCAATGTCAATATTACCTATTGTGCATGGAATGGAGAAGCTTTTGAGGTCTTTCAACTTTGGGGGCAGCGTGTTTTGAAGAATTGCACTGCGTTCCTCGTTGAGTGCTAGCGTCTCGTTCTCTTTGATATACCTCTCTTTGGAAAGAAACTCTTTGGTGAGTTTGGCGTGATTCAACTTTTTTTGGAGGGCTTCCACGAATGGGATGTTGATTTCAAGCCTCTTGAGACCCTCTACAAATCTGGCCACTCTCTCTTCGTTCTTCCTGCTCACCAACTGTTGAGGAAACGGTATCGGAGGTTGGTACGCTGGTGGAGCAACATATGGTTTATCGATATCTGGTTCGACTCCTTCCATAAGCGCGACGATACCTTTTCCTTTTTTCATAGACGCTCCAGCAGCTTGATCTTGCTCTTTGGAGGGCGAATGCTCGATCATATCAGTGCTGCACACGGAAATATTGTTAACGTACTCTCTCGGGTTTAAGTCGGGTTTCTCGAGAAGATTTCCGAGATTTCGAGAAGATGAGGTAGCTTGCTATGCTACGAACTTCTCTAAGCTCTTCACATGGTTGCTCAAGGATTCCATCTGAGTTTTGAGCTCGCTAATCACTGTCCCCACATCCGCATTGAATTTGGCTTGAGTCGATTGCTGTTGCCTTTGCTCCTTAATAAATTTGAGCATCACTCCGTCAAGGTTTGACGAAGGGGCTTGAGGAGGTTGAGTAGCTTGTGCAACTTGCTGAGCATGCTGAAATTGCTAGTTATTTTGCTGGTACGGCTGTTGTGGTTGCTGAAATCACGAATACTTCATATTTTGAGTCGTTTGGTATGAGAGATTCAGGTGGTTCCTCTAATTCGGGTTGTAGGCATTCCCGAATTGCGTGTTTCCTTGCTGCTGGGCATAGTTCATCTGTTTGAAGACTTCATGTACCGTGCATTGATAAGCCATGTGTTCTGTATCTCCGCAATCCACGTTGTACATATCTTTTGCTGCAATACCCGTTGCTCTGCCCTGATTCAGCTCATATAAACCTCGAGTTCTGTTAGGCATACCTCTTGGTGTTGACCACATGGTGTGGTTCATGGCGAGGTTATTGATCAGCTCGTATGCCTCCTCGACGCTCAAATCAATAAACGACCCTCTAGCAACGTTATCCAACTTCATTCGGTGTTCGTCTGAAATTCCATTATAGAAAGTTTGGATAACAAACCACTGCTTGAGCCTATGGTGTGGACACATCTGTAGAAGATCCTTAAATCTGCCCCACGCTTCGAACAACGTTTCTCCATCCCTGCATTTGAACGTTGTGATTTCCCCCCTCATCTGAATTGTCTTGCTCGGAGGAAAGAATCGTGAAAGGAACAATGTGCAAAGGTGGTTCCAAGTCGTAATTGAACCAGCGGGAAGCGATTGCAGCCATGTTTTCGCTCATCTCCCGATTGAGAAGGGGAAGAGACGTAATAGAATCGCGTCCTCTGAGACTCTGTGTATTTTGAACGTACCGGAAAGCTCTAGAAAGTCTTTGAGGTGCTGATGGGGATCCTCGTGATTTCCACCCATGAATTGCTTATGATAAAGCATGTTGATCATCGCCGGCTTAATTTCGAACTGTTCCCTAGCAACAGCAGGCATCCGTATGGCTGTTTGCACATTGTTCATATTCGATACCACGTAGTCTCTGAGGCGATGTGGTGGAGGAGCCTATGGTTCTCGCGGTTGAGGTACGAGTTGCTATTGCTGCATATGTCCATGGCCGTTCTGATTATCCATCTCTCGTTGATCTGACGGCTCTATGAAGGGCAAAGAACAACAATTTAGGTAGAAAGAACGAAAGAAAAGAAAACAAAAAGAAAAAAACAAAACAAGAATGAATCTAGGATCAAATATAAGACGTGTTGACAATGGTCCTCGGCAATGGCGCCAATAACTTGATGCGTTTCAAGTTAAACTGAATTTAACCTAAACTACCCGAAAGTGCACGACACGTGTGTAGTACTCTAGATGTCGATCCCACAGGGACTACGCAAAACAAAATAAATTCAAACTATGAATCAAACATGCAAACAACGAAGTATTGGTTTTAAGATTGAAATAACTAAAAACAATAAACTAACGCGTTCTTAACAGTGAGACAAACGTTCTAGGAATCCGGTGCACCACAAGACTACCGAAACCAACAGTCAACCTATGTAATCATGCAATCCCGATTAAGTTATCTAAGACAGACGATCCTAATATGATATCTACCCTCTTTCAAGGCATAGGCACGTGATCTAGTCAAGTTATCCCCTACTTTCATGGCTGACACCTTAAGCTAAACCCATAAGTTCTAAGATGCATCCGTTTTACACTCAACCATTGCTACCCTACTTTCGTGGCCTAAACTCGGTTGTTCTAAACGTGATCTTCTAGGAATAGAATTCTCCTTTTGGTCCTTCTCCTAATCCCTAACACATGCATCTACTTGGCCTTCGTAAATACAAGTCATTCTGGCTCTCAGACAAAGAATAGATAAACGAAAATGGGAAATTCCATTCAAAGATAAATCAAAAGCGGTTCCGGGATAGCCAAGGGCTAATCCCTTATCCTAGAACAAAACGACTACTGGCTCATGCCTTCGAAAGAAAATAAAATCGAAGTAGAAAGTCTAAAGAACATAAAAACCAAACGAAACCGAAGTCCTGATTTGATCTTCAACGCCCCTTGAATGTCTCCTCCGCAAAAGTGTTCTTCTTCTCTGACTGTCTCTCTACTCTCTCTCATGTATGAATGCTGAAAAAACTAACTGAATCTCCTCGACCCCTAGATCTTCTCCTTCCCTACCCTTCTTCTTTTCTTTCCTTTTCTCCTGGTTTTTCCTTTCGGCCGTTCACTTCCTTCCTCTTTTTCACAGCAGCCACAGTTTTACCTTTTTTGTGTGTTTTCCATTCTTGATTAAGTTGGGCAACATTTCCATTCTTTTCTCCAGCAAAATATCTCTTATTCCTCTTCTCTAACGTCCTTTTCCTCTTTGTATATGTAACTAACAAGTTCCTTTTCGTGTTTAGACAAGTTTACTTTTCTGGTTTCTGTAGATGACGGACGCGACCCGCGCGGGCTGAAGTGTGTGCCCCGCGCGAGCTCCCTTGCTGCAACTGCACCCGCACGTGTTGAAAGCCTGCCCGACCTATGCCGAAGCTGCTGGACCAAGTGCCCCGCACGGGTTGAGTAGTGCCCCGTGCAGGCTGATTTTTCTGTGCCCCGCGTGGGTTGTGATGGTGCTTCAAGGTCCACGCGATTTCCATTTTGTTTCTCAAACCGATTTCCATTCTTGTGCAGCAGCTTTGTGTTTCCAATTTGTTATAGTGGCTTGTGTTTCGATTTCTTCTTATGCAAATATGTTTTCCTTTTCTTCTTTCGCAGCAAATCCTACCCTCTTTCCATTTTTTTAAGGCAGCAACCGATTTCCATTTCTTTTAGGCCAACGACTGGTTTCCATTTCTTTTAGGCAGCAGCCGCTATTTCCATTTTCGTGAGCAACGACCATTGTTTCCATTTTTGTGAGCGAAAGAGTCTTGGGTGTTGAGTGTGTATAGCAGAGCTTGAAATAATTTTGTCAACATTTTCCGACATTTGCTCATGTTTGTACCCCGATATCTCATTTCTTACAAAACACGAGAAACCACTAAAAGAAGACTAAATTGTACTTGATATTCAGTAAAGTCCAAATAAATTATAAAACTAACTAGGTAATAGATGAACATAATATATTAATCTAGACGTTATCAGTCATGTTTTTGCTCCTTTCAGTCGATGCTTGGGTTATCCGTGCGGTTCCTTGGCCTGGATCTGCTCCGAGTGGTTGGTAGCTCAAAGTATATGCATCTGACTCCAAGAATCAACATCCTTAAGCTCGATTATGCCTTGTCGCTTTAAGACCTAAGAACCAACAGAAGGACTAGATCTAGGACATTCTTATCGGCTTTGTAACTCGTGGTATGCAAACTACACATAAATTATTTAAATTCGTAGGTTAAAACTAACCCACACTACGTGTTATCAAACTCCCCAGACTTGAACCTTTGTTTGTCCTCAAACAAAACTAGTGCTAAGCATAAGAAGAGTAAAAAAAACAATCGTGTACTAGAACAAGTACTTCAAAAAAAAAAAAAAATCAATCATCATGCACAACAACGCGTCACACGAACATATACCTAAACAAACTTAGTTTAGACTTCTATCGATTGAAAGCCACAAACCGTGCAATCCAACACATCACTTAAGTTCATTTCACTACCCCCTAGAAAACATCCAAATAATCTCCATACCAAATTAGTCATGCATACGTGAGAGACCACTTAGACCTCAACCCACCACTTAGACCCAAACCATCGAGATCAATGCACTCATATCAATTTAAGGAGAAAATAGCTAGAAGCTTATTCTATTGACAACGGAGTGCAAGCATATGGAATCATAAGAGTAGAAAAGTAAATCTAAAAGATGTCTGACTTAGCAAAGAGTGAACGGTATACACAAAGATATAGACACTTGGGACTGAAACATAAGGAGCGGAATATAACTATAAGCCATGGATTCATGCACAACTACTAGACTAGCCAGTATCTAGAATTCATTTTAAGCAAACCTAGGCTTTTGTTCCCGATTCGACAAAGTGGCACAAAAAATGGCTAACCTCAAAGTCTCATACTAGAGATCCGATATGAATCCTAAACAAAATGCCGTATAAAATGCTAGAATAGAAAGGAAAAATCAACATCTAATCATAATCGCAAAAATATCACTCAAAGAGTACCCCCAGAATTGAACAAAACACAGTCCCGATGTTCAAATATGTGAGAAAAACTCGCATGTCAAAACTCGGGAGAGGATAAAGAAAGTGAGAATGTGTACACCTGGGATATTCTACTTTCCCGAGTTGGTGGTACACTTGGTTGTTACGGGTCTAGTCTATTGTGGGGTGATATCAAAGTGGAGAACCTGTGAAAAGAGTCACACAACCCAAAATAGAAAGAAAACGATACATCATAGTACCTAGTAGAGTACACATGCATGCGAAAAAAGGAAAAGAGTTAACTCTTGGAAATCAAATACGAAGGAAAAGGGAAAGGATGAGAAGCTCAGGTTGCCTGCCGAGAAGCGCTTGTTTATGGTCTTTAGCTTGACCCCTACGCTTCAGACATGTAAGGGGTCAGAGAGAGGAAGTATGCCTCTTCTGCCCGACGTGATTAGCATAGCGTTTGCCATGCTCGATTCCCCGTTTCCCTCATCCAAGTCTACGGCTCCATGTGCTAAGACACCTTTGATGGTAAAGGCCGCCGACCAATGCGAGTTGCACTTCCATGGAAACAATTTCAAGTCTGAATTAGAGAGTAATACCTGGTTGTCTACTTTAAATGAACGCTGGAGGGTATGCTTGTCACGCCATTTCTTCGTGCACTCTTTGCAGATCTTGGGTGGATGATGTGATGCACATCTGAAACAATGTAGCCCACTCGTGCTTGACACCATGCCCGCGTGGGTCCTCTACCTCACAAAGTAATGCCCGTGACGAGGTTCTACCTAGCCCGATCGAACTCGTTCCCACTTAATTTGCTTGTTCAAACTCTAAATCAAGGTTGTTGCGAGAAAGGTGGCCCGCTCGGGTACACGTTTTACCCGGTCATGCAGAGCGTAGCTCGATCGTTTAAAGTGTTGAGCCCGATCGGGTATTGCTTCAATATCGCGTGGTTGAGTAGCCCGCTCGGGCTTCACAATTATAAGAGATCTGCCCGTGGCGGGCCGCGATGCAACCCGCCCAAGTCATGCAGCTCAGGTATAGCCCATGTGGGTTGAAGGGTGGGCATGAACGAATTAGTGCTCGTCTCAAGTGCTGTCAGCTCCTCCATGAGTTGCTTATTTGCCTCGACTTCTTCGGGTGACTCAAATAGACTCTCGGTGCATTCTGACAGTGCTATCTCCGTAGAGTTAATGTCTCGGTGTTCATGTTGAGCTTCTTCAGCTAGTTCATCCACCATGTTAATGTGCATCATGGGTTCAATCATTTACAGCTTCTTGAGCACATCGTCGAGCTTGATCTCAATCGATTCATCTCCGAACTTCATCAATATGCCTACGGGACATCGTATGGACTGATCAGCTAAGGTAATCGGCATATGTGTTGGCTGTAGATCTCCTACTCGATTGAGTTTCTTAAAAAGTGACAGTGGTAGCAAGCCTACACTCGCTCCGATATCGATTAGTGCATGCTCAATTTCATAATCATAAATCTTGCAAAGGATGATGAAATTACCTGGATCGAGCATCTTCTTAGCCATGGTGGGTTGTTGCATCAGAGAGTTAGTGGCCATCACTACCTCATCGTCTACGATCCTCTTTCTTGTTATTATGTCCTTGAGGAAGTCGGCATAAGAGGGCATCTTCATGAGTGCATCGTAGAAGGGGATGGTGACTTGCAGCTTCCTTAGGAGTTTCACGAATGCGACGATTGAGCATGGTCGTTATGTTTGATCATCTCATTTTCGTACACGTTTCTCGCATGATTTTAGAGATCTTCGTGATGATAATTGCGATGTGTACATGTGATTATGTATCCATTTTACTTGTTTTCGTGTTCACATGTTCCTGTAGATTTTGAGGTGCATTTGGTTTGTTTCGAAGCTAAAGAACATATGTGAGACGAAGTACGAGTGCTTAGGATCAGTTACAACCCACTTGGAGTAGATTCAGGCCAAGGTACTACACGGAATACCCGAGCATCAAACGAAAGGAGCAAGCACGACCATGCTCCATGAAAGGACATGAACCCGCTTGAGATGGCCCCCTTAGCCCACGCGGGCTTCACCATACAACAAATGCTACATGACTCGGGGTGCTTCCAAGCCCACGCGGAGCAGCAGCAAAAAGGAGCCAGCATGGGGTGGCCACTTAGCCAGCGGGGGCGCGTGTTGGACGAAAAAGGAAAGAAGGCACAAAAGGAAACTTGACGAAAAGGAAAAAGAGGAGAAAAGGAAGCCAGACGAAAAGGAAAGGAAGAGAAGAGGAAACCAACACGTTTTGGAAAAGGGGAGTTCAGATTCGGCAAGCTTTAACTCAAATTCTGGAAGTTCCTGGAAGAGCCATCGAGCTGGAGACATGAGGGGAGCATTGGAAAATCAATCCGGATTCCGTTTGTATGATTTCTATTTTCTCCGACTATCTATTTCTTTCATGATGCTTTGTTTTGAACTTATTTCTGATTAGTATTCTTGTTTTAGGAGAAGGGATTAGCCCAAGGCAATCGCGAAACCTCTATGATTGACTTATAAATGCAATTCCCTATTTTGGTTTATCTATTCTTTATATGAGTATTTGAATGTCGTGTATTTGCGAAGCCAAGTAGATGCATTGATAACACGTAATCCGTTGTAGTTTTTATATCATTCTTAAGTCTAGTTTCGAGTAGATTTATTAGATTTCATTCATTTATCGAGTTCATTCAAGGATTTCATCTACATTTCGTGTTTTGTGTAGGAAATAAAGATATGAGAAGAAACACGAGAGATGATGGCAATTTACCCCCGAAAACGTAGTTGAGTGACAAGGTTTAACTTGTGCAAGGCCATAGATCGAAGTGAACATTCAAACACCGAGCGAAGGGAGCGGAAACGA
>CM071867.1:23778123-23789532 GCA_036759665.1 Gynandropsis gynandra
TTTTTCGCTATTCCGAGTTAAGATTGACATGAGTACATCGATATTCGATGGTTCGGGTCTAAGTGGTGGGTTCAGGCGCTATTCTACGTCCTAAGGGTTAGAGTCATGCGTATTCTTCATAAAAAAAGAGAAGTAAAAAAATCAGAAAAATAAGCTTCAATGACGCATCTCTTCACTCCGCTAAGGTTACGAGACCTTATGAGTGTGCCATAGGTAGCCTGGGTCTAAGTAGAAAGCCACCCTCTTCGACTTCGACGTCCTAGGAACAAAGCGTGGATCTAAAAAAAAGAAGAAGAGAATAAGAACGAGAATTTGAACTTAATGATATCTCAATCTTAGGAGAGTTGGTATGGAAATCGCTTGGATGTTGTTTAGGAGTACGGATTAAACTTAGGTCATTGGTAGGATTGCATGGTTCGAGACTTTCGGTTGATAGAAGTCTGAACTTGGTACGCTTAGGCATGCGTTCATGTGACGCGTTGTTTTGCATGATGGCTAATCCTTTGATGTATTTGTGCTAGTATCCATTGTTGTTTAGCTCTTCTAGTACCCGACTCTAGGTTTGCTCGAGGACGAGCAAAAGGATAAGTCTGGGGGAGTTTGATAACACGGAATCCGTTGTAGTTTTTATGTCATTCTTAGGTATAGTTTTGATTAGATTTATTAGATTTCATTCATTTATCGAGTTTATTCGAGGATTTCATCTACATTTCGTGTTTTGCATAGGAAATGAAGACATGAGGAGAAACACGAGAGATTATGGCAATTTAACCCCGAAAACGTAGTTGAGTGACAAGGTTCAACTTGTGCAAGGCTGTGGATTGAAGTGAACATTCGAACACCGAGCGAAAGGAGCGGAAACAACATCTTAGGACATGCACGCCCGGGTATTGGAAGTGTGCCCGCTCGAGTAATTAATGCCAAGACAACCCCGTAGCTTTGCACGACTCGGGTGCTCAAGGAACATGTTCGGGCATGTGTGCCCGATCGGGTGGAATTGGAGTGCCCGCTCGGGTTAATTGTCATCAAGATGTGCCGTAGCTTTGCACGACTCGGGCTGAAGAGGAACACACTCGGGCATAGGTGCCCGCTCGGGCTAAAATGGTGTACACGGGTGGGCACAAGGCCTGCACGAGCGGGTAAAGGCTGTGCCCGATCGGGTCCTTGTTATTCTCAACTAACTCCTAAGTTTTAGGTCGGCCAAACTAGGAGAGATCTGATCTATAAAAAGGGGTTTTCGAACCAGAATGAGGGGGACTCAAGGACGATTCAGGGACATTAGAGACAGATTTGGATAGAAGAAGAAGGACGGAATGAGGGATCCGAAGCATGGAGGATCTATTGAAGACATCAGTTGATGAATAGGGAGCATTCTTATTCTCTTTCTATGTCGAATTTAGTATTCTTTTAGAATGAATGATGTTAGAAGTCTAATAAACCAACGCCAGGGCATTAGACTTTGGAAACTAGCCATGATTTAGGGTTTAATCGGTTTAGAATCTACGCCGGGTCAATCGATTGAATCTAGGGATTAGGATAGCGGTCGTAATGCGTCTATGTATGTAAGATGCGCAATGGATACATTGGTATATGCATGCTAGATAGTGGACAAGTCTACGCCAGTCAGTTCCTATAGGAGAGCTTGAATTTCCTGAACTCGTCACAATACCTAAGACCAATTATCCTTTTAGAACTTCGTTACATTGTCGTGCAACTCTCGATACCTATGGTGATTAGTCCTTGAGTCATCCCTATCATTAGTTTAGTTTAGTTAGTTTGCATTTGCATTTGCATTCCATCACTATTTGATTCATCACGTCTTATTCATTAGTCTAATAGCTTATAAGCCGCATCAATTCCTTGTGTTCGACCCTAGTTGCTATATGATCTGTATTCTTGCGGAAGCGTTAGTCTAGGTAATTTATTACTTGAGTCTACGCACATCATGCATCTTTTAAGGGTTTAGGAGAAGGACCGAAAGGAGAATTTTGATCCCCGGACATTCAGGCTAAGAACAACCGAGATTAGGTCACGAAAATAGTGTAGTAACGGTTGAGGATTAAATCAGATGAATCACACAACTTGATGAGTTTAGATTAAGGGATCAACAACGAAAGTAGGGGGTAAGTTGATTAAATCACGTTTTTTGCCTTGAAAGAGGGTAGAAATCATATTAGGATCACCCACCTTAGATGCCTTGATTGGATGGTGCAGCCTGCGCGGGCTAAGAGGACCACCCCGTGCAAGTTGATAACGTCTAATTTACTTTATTATTTTCATATCTTTGTATAGTTAGTTTTATCATTTAATTAGACTTTACTGAGTATTAAGCATCATTTAGTCTTCTTCTAGCGTTTTCTCGTGTCTTGTAAGAAATGAAGATATCGGGATACAAACACCAGTAAATGTCGAGAAATGTTGGCAAATCTACCCTCGGTTCAGCTGTGCACGGTCAGCACTCAAGTTTCCTACAGCCACAAATAGAAATGCATGGCTGGAGAAGAGAAAAGGAATACTTATGGCCACTTTCACAAAATGGAAACCGCCGGGCACTTCCACAAAATGGAAATAGCGGCCGCGACTAACATGAAAATAGAAACACGACTGGAACAAAATGGAAATTTCCAGTTGCTGGAACAATAATTGGAAGAGCACGGTTGAAACATGAAATGGAAACATGGCTTACACAAAATGGAAGCAAGCTGCTGGAACACAAAATGTAAACCGCCAATCGCTGCACACAAAATGGAAATCAAGGCCGTTGGAACAAGCATTGGAAACTATAGCTGTTGGATAGAAAATGGAAGTGCACGGAAAAGAGGAAAAGGAAGAGAAAAGGAAAGAGAGGAAGAAGGAAACAAGCACGAGAAGAGCAAGAAGAGAACTGAGATCAGACAAAAGCATACACACAACAACACGCACGGATAGAGAGAGAAGAGAGCAGAATACAGAACATGATAGAGACGGGGCGACGAACATGATAGTTGCTGTAAGAGCCATCGAGCAGGAGACATGAGGGGAGCGTTGGAAAATCATTCTGGATTCCGTTTTGTTTGATTTCTATGTTATCAACTTATCTATTTCTTTCGTGATGCTTTGTTTCGAACTTATTTCAGATTAGTATTCTTGTTTTTTAGGAGAAGGGATAAGCCCAAGGCAATCGCGAAACCTCTTTGATTGACTTGTGAATGCAATTCCCTATTTTGGTTTATCTATTCTTTGTCTATGTATTTGAATGCCGTGTATTTGTGAGGCCAAGTAGATGCATTTTTTAGGGGTTTAGGAGAAGGACCAAAAGGAGAATTTTGATCCCCGGACATTCAGGCATAGAACAACCGAGATTAGGTCACGAAAATAGTGTAGTAACGGTTGAGGATTAAATAAGATGAATCACACAACTTGATGAGTTTAGATTAAGGGATCAACAACGAAAGTAGGGGGTAACTTGACTAAATCACGTTTTTTGCCTTGAAAGAGGGTAGAAATCATATTAGGATCACCCACCTTAGATGCCTTGATTGGGAATGCATGACTAGATTGATTGATTGTTGGTTCCGGAGAGCCTTATGGTGAAACCGTGTCCTAGTGCGTTAGTTTAATTGCTGAGAACTGTTAGTTTATTGTCTTTAGTTATTTGATCTCAAAACCATATTCGTTCATAGCACGTTGGATTCATTTGTTTGAGTTTAATTTGTGTTGCGTAGTCCTTGTGGGATCGATACCTAAAGTACTACACACGTGTCTTGCACTTGCCAGTAGTTTAGGTTAATTTTATTTAACTTGAACAAAGCATATCTAGTTTTTGGCGCCGTTGCCGAGGACTATTTGTCACCAGTTTTAGATTCGGACATAGGATCATACTTTTTTTTCCTTTCTTTTCATTTTTGTTTCCTAAGTCCTTCTACTTGTCCTTTGCAAGTGCATGCCTAGGTCTCACGGTACATCAAACCTACTCAAGATCGACCCCGTGATCGAGAGAACCTTTTGACAGTTGAAAAAGGGCAAGGGAGAAAGGAGAGCGGAGTCGTCCACATAAGGAAAGATGGAAGATCAGACGTTGTGTTGGCGGCAATGAATAACCTCAGTTACCCATTGGGAATGTGGTACAGTTACGACAACATCAACTACCACCTCGGCCATAAGAGCCACAGGCTCCTCCACCACGTCGGTTTTGAGATTATGTGGTACCGAACTTGAACAACATCCATACTGCAATAAGGATGCCTACTATTGCTAGAGAGCAAGCCTGCCATGATCAATATGCTGTATCAGAAGTAGTTTATGGGTAGAAACCATGAAGATCCCATCAGCACTTCAGGGATTTCCTAGAGCTTTCTAGCACATTCAAGCTAAATGGAGTCTTAGAGGACACGATTTTGGTGCGTCTCTTTCCCTTCTCCATCTGGGGAGTGATGTGCTATTCCAAGTTAAATAAACCTAATCTAAACTACCCGCAAATGCACGACACATGTGTAGTACTTTAGGTGTCGATCCCACAAGGACTACGCAACACAAACTAGACATAAACAAACGAATCAAAATTGCTACGAACGAATATGGATTTTAGATCAAATAACTAAAGATAATAAGCTAACGAGTTCTCATCACTGAAATAAACGTTCTAGTATACGGTTTCACCACAAGGCTCTCTGGAACCAACAATCAATCAATCTAATCATGCATTCTCAATCAAGACATCTACGATGGATGATCCCAATATGATTTCTACCCTATTTCAAGGAATAAAAACGTGATTTAGTCAAGTTACCCCCTACTTTCGTGGCTGATACCTTAATCTAAACCCATCAAGTTCCGTGATTCATCCGATACAACCCTCAATCATTACTACTCTATTTTGTTACCTAGTTTCAGTTGTTTTAAACTTGAATTTCCAGGATTGAATTCTCCTTTGGGTCTCTCTCCTAACTCCCTAAAACATGCATCTACTTGGCCTTCATAAATACACGATATTCAAATACTCAGACAAAGAATATATAAACCAAAATAGGGAATTGCATTCATAAATCAATCAAAAGAGGTTCCGGAATTTCCATGGGCTATTCCCTTATCCTAGAACAAAACTACTACTCAGACATGAGTTCGAAACAAAGCATCATGAAAGAAATAGATAATCTAGAGAGCATAGAAGTAAAACAAAATAAGGTCTAGTTTGATTTTCCAATGCTTCTATGAATGACTCAAGCTTGACGATGGTTGCTCCTCTGAGAGAATCCAAGCCCAAGCTCACCGAATGTGAACTCCTTTCCCCCAAAACATGTTGGTTTCCTCTTATTCGACAGTAGTGTGTCTTGTTTCCTTTTCTCCTTTCTTTCCTTGTTGTCTGGTTTCCCTTTTCAACCTTCTTTCCTTGGCTAAGTAGCCACCCCGCTTGGGCTCCTCCTGGCTGCTGATCCATGCAGGCTTGGAAGCACCCCAAGTCATGCAGATTCTGTTGGATGGTGCAGCCTGCACGGGCTAAGAGGAGCACCCCGTGCAAGTTGATAACGTCTAATTTATTTTATTATTTTCATATCTTTCTATAGTTAGTTTTATCATTTATTTAGACTTTACTGAGTATTAAGCATCATTTAGTCTTCCTCTAACGTTTTGTCGTGTCTTGCAAGAAATGAAGATATCGGGATACAAACACCAGTAAATGTCGAGAAATGTTGGCAAATCTACCCTCGGTTCAGCTGTGCACGGTCAACACTCCAGTTTCCTACAGCCACAAATAGAAATGCACAGCTGGAGAAGAGAAAAGGAATACTTACGGCCACTTTCGCAAAATAGAAACCGCCGGGCACTTCCACAAAATGGAAATAGCGGACGCGGCTAACATGAAAATAGAAACACGACTAGAATAAAATGGAAACTTTCAGTTGCTGGAACAACAATTGGAAGAGCACGGTTGAAACATTAAATGGAAACATGGCTTACACAAAATTGAAGCAAGCTGCTGGAACAGAAAATGTAAACCACTAATCGCTGCAAACAAAATGGAAATCAAGGCCGTTGGAACAAGCATTGGAAACTATAGCGGTTGGACAGAAAATGGAAGTGCACGGAAAAGAGGAAAAGGAAGAGAAAAGGAAAGAGAGGAAGAAGGAAACAAACACGAGAAGAGCAAGAAGAGAATTGAGATCAAACTAAAGCATACACACAACAACACACACGGATAAAGAGAGAAGAAAGAAGAATACAGAACATGATAGAGACGGGGCGACGAACTCGGAATGCAGATGAGCTATCGAAGACTATGGTATTAGAATAAGGGACATATCTCGTTATGTACCTATTTTAAAATAGTTTTTATTCATGTTTTTTTCTGAGTCCATGTCTGAGTAGATCCATTGCCACGGGTTAAGAGTTATGCCAATGTGTAGTGAAGGCTTGTGCTTAATGCTTGGTGGTTCTTCATGCTTTTATTCCTGTACACAACTTGAATAAATGAGTATAGTATTTGATTGTTTTCAGATTGATTGGGTTTTCTTAATGCTTTCATTCTTGTACACCACTTGAATGAATGATTATAAAAGTTTAATGAATTTACACCAAGGGATTAGACTTTGGATCATAGCCATGATTTAGGGTCTTAATCAATTTAGAATCTACGTCAGGTCGTTGATTGAACCTAGCGATTAGGATAGTGGTCTTAATATATTTAGTAGGTAAGACTAAGCAATCAGAAGATTGGTAGTACACATTTTAGATAGTCTACGCCAGTCAATTCCTAAAATAGAGCTTGAATTCCCTGAATCCGTGATATATCTATGACCATGATCTTTGTTAGCACTTCATTGCATTATTGTGCATCTCTCGAAACTTGTGGTGTTTGAATATATCCCGTTAGTTAGTTTAGTCTTTACTTTGTGATGTGGTTAATCTCAAGTAATAATTTACCTAGACTAATGCTTTTCCGCAAGAATACAGATCGTATAGTACCAGGGCGAACACAAGGAATTGATGCAACTCTAAAGCTAGTAAACTAATGAATAAGACGTGTGAAATCAATAAGTGATGAAAATGTGAATGAAACTAAACCAAAGTAACTAACTATCGGATTAAATTCAATGACTAAAAACCCAGGTGTCGAGAGATGCACGATGATGCAACGAAGTTCTAACAAGATCATGGTCTCAAATATTATCACGAGTTCAGGGAATTCAAGCTCTAATATAGGAACTGACTGGCGTAGACTTGTCCATTATCTAGCAAGCGTATACCAATCTACCAATTGTGTATCTCACCTACTAGACGCATTAAGACCGCTATCCTAATCCCTAGATTCAATCGATCGACCTGGCGTAGATTCTAAACCGATTAAATCCCAAATCATGGCTAAGTTCCAAAGTCTAATCCCCTGGCGTATATTCATTAAACTTCTATGATCATTCATTCGAGTGGCGTACAAGAACGAAAGCATTAAAAACAACCAATTAATCTGAAAACGATCAAATACCAAAATCATTCATTCAAGAGGCGTTCAAGAACAAAAGCATTAAGAATCACCAAGCATTAAGAACAAGAGTTTGTTACATATCGGCCAAGCTCTCTAACCTATGGCTATGGACCTACTCGGACATGAACTCAGCAAGGGAAACACAAAAGATAACTATATTAGACATGGATAAAGAATGAGATCCCTCCCAATTCTATTACCGATGTCTTCAATAGCTCTTCCACGCTCTAGCTTCCTCGCTCCGTCCTTCGCCCTTGTGTGTGCGTTCGGCTCTCCTTCTCTCTCTCTCTATGTGCTTTCTTTTCTCTCTAATTTTTTCTGTCTCCATTCGTCCCTCCAGCTCTCCCCTTTAGTTCCTTGCAGCAGCCACCTCCCTTTGTTGCCTTTTCTTGAGTTTTCCAAATCTTGATTAAGTTGGCCACATTCCATTATTTTCTCCAGCAAAATATGACTTATTTCTCTAAAGGCGTTTTCCTTATTGTATAAGCCCCCACGAACTCCCACTTGTTTTAAGTCAAATTAACTTATTTGGAGTTGCAAGTGACGGATGCGACCCGCTCGGACAAGGCAAGTGACCCGCTCGGGTACATGCATAGACGATCGCGCAAGAACGCGATGAAAAAGGGCAGCCCGCTCGGGCTGAGGTGGTGCCTGCTCGGGCTGGCTTGCTGCCCGCTCGGGCTGAGGCCTCGAGCGTGGTTTTTCTTGCCCGACTCATGCAAAATTTGCTGGACAAAATCGCCGTAACATTTGCCCGCTCGGGCTAGGGAAGTACCCGCGCGGGTAATGGCTATTCCTTACCGATTCTCGTCCCGTTTGTCCCGTTTTTCCTTGCCGATTCTTGTCCCGTTTGTCCCGTGATGATCCTCTATGTTTGCACTTTGTTTTGGCACGTCCTTTAGCTCCAAAATGACTGAAAACGGGATGATAATGATGCTTAATGCTTGGTAAACTCAAATGAATGATGAAACTAACTATGAAAATAGATGAAAATACTAGAACAAAATAGATGTTATCAAACTCCCCTAGACTTGAACCTTTGCTCGTCCTCGAGCAAGACTAGAAAGAAGCAGGAGAGGAGTTAACCGGAAACTAGCACAATCAACTCGAAAAGTCAGCCACCCTAGAAAACAACGCGTCACACGAACATAGATCTGAGCGCACCGAATTTAGACCCCTATCTACCGAAAGCCAATAACCGTGCAATCCTACACATGTCCTGAGTTCATTTCACTAACCCCTAGACAACATCCAAGCAATCTCCATACCTATTCTAATGCACAAACAGTTCGATACCATTCTTAAGACAATTATTTTTCTTCTTTTTCGGTTCTCTTTTTCTTCTTTTTTTTCGATTTCCACACAATTTTTTTTTGAAGATTCGCACTTGGTTTCTAGGATGTCGGAGTTGAAGAGGACAGCCTTCTATTTAGACCCAGATTGCAAATTGGAACACTCATAAGGTCTCGTACCCTTAGCGGAGTGAAGAGGTTGCATTTTTGCTGATTTTCTCTTGTTCTTTTCTTTTGTTTTTTTTATTAACTAGATAGCGGCCATAATGCGTCTATGCATGTAAGATACGCAATGGATACATTGGTATATGCATGCTAGATAGTGGACAAGTCTACGCCAGTAGTTCCTATAGGAGAGCTTGAATCCCCTAAATCCATGATAGTACCTAGACCAATTATCCTTTTGAAACTTCGTTACTTCATTAGGCAAATTCTCGACACCCATGGTGCTTAGCCATAAGTTTATTCTCTTCGATTTAGTTTAGCTTAGGTTAATCACAATCCAAACTTTAGTCATCTCATACATCTATTCAATTAGTTTAATAGCTCTTTAGTCGCATTAACTCCTTGTGTTCGACCCTAGTTACTACACGATCCGTATTCTTGCGGAAGCGTTAGTCTAGGTTTTTATTACTTGAAATAACGCACATCAGTATCCGTCTGTCTAATCCTAAAAAAACGAAGAACTCAACATCTAAATCCTAATCACAATCATGACATCCAGAGAATACCCCCTAGACTTGAACGGAACACCATCCCGGTGTTCAATACCTAAGAGAAGGACTAACATGCAAAAAATCGGGGAAAACTATTATAAATAGGAACATGTGCATCTGATGTGTGCTTGCTGTCCTGAGTTGATGCAGCTGGCGTACACGTCTTTCCTTATGTTGTGGATGAATTCGAAGTGGAAAACATGTAACAAAGGTCACACAATCCAAAGGAGATAGTACGATACATCGGGGTTGTTTGTAAGGAGCATGCTTGTGAAAAGAATAATAGTCGAATTCTAAAAAAACTAAAACGAAAAAACTAAAGGATACGGGGCTCAGGTTGCCTCCCGAGAAGCCCTTATTTAAGGTCGTGAGCCTGACCAAAACACTCTACTCATGTGTTGGCTCCGAAAGAGCGAAAACAGCTCGATTGTCGTCCATGTTGTCCGCGTTGTAGAGTTTCAAACGTTGGGCGTTCAATTTGAATGTGCTGTCGTGTCCCATCACCTCGATAGCGCCATGCGGTGAGACGCTTTTGATTGTGAACGGCCCGGACCAGCGTGACTTGAGTTTTTCTGGAAAAAGTTTCAAACGTGAATTGAAAACAAGTACTCGGTCGCCTACCTCGAATGTCCGCTGGACTATGTGGCTATCATGCTACTTCTTCGTGCGCTCCTTGTAGATCTTTGTGTTCTCGTATGAATGTAGGCGCATCTCCTCTAGATGATTGAGCTGTAGCATCCGTTTCTTAGCAGCTGATTTGTAATCATAATTAAGTGCTTTGATCGCCCAATATGCTCGATATTCTAGCTCGACCGGTAGATGGCATGCCTTACCGTACACTAGCTGAAACGGAGTCATTCCAATTAGCGTTTTGAATGCTGTACGATAAGCCCATAATGCATCGTCGAGTTTTAGTGCCCAATCCTTCCTAGACTTAGAGACCGTCTTCTCCAAGATCGACTTGATCTCTCGATTAGAAACTTCAACCTGGCCGCTGGTTTGAGGATGATATGGCGTTGCTATCCTATGTCAAACACCGTACTTCTTCAACAACCCTTCTATGATGCGGTTCACAAAATGCTTACCTCCATCGCTGATCACAACCCTCGGGACTCTAAAACGTGGGAATATGACATGTTTGAACATCTTGGTTACTGGTTTGGAGTCGTTTGTTGGACTTGCCAAAGCTTCTATCCACTTCGTTACGTAGTCTACCGCGACTTGTATGTAGAGGTTTCCGCACGAGGACGGGAAGGGGCCCATGAAGTCTATTCCCCATACATCAAATGGCTCGACCCAACATTGCCCCAACCGCATAATCGCTCGCATCACACATGAGCTCAAACGGGAGCTCCCAATTCGGCGGTTGTATGATGGGTGGAGAAAGCAACGCCTTCTTCAACTTTTCAAATGCATCTCGACATTCCGTTGTAAACTCAAATGGTACGTCTTTGCCTAATAGATCAGTAAGGGGTTTAGATACCTTCGAGAAATCTTTGATGAACCGTCTATAGAACCCCGCATGACCTAGAAAACTACGGATGCCCTTAACGTTCGTAGGAGGTGGCAGCTTCTCAATCACTTCTATTTTTTCCTTATCTACCTCTATTCCCCTTGCTGAAATCTTATGCCCCAACACAATGCCCTCGCGAACCATAAAATGACACTTCTCCCAATTCAGCACAAGATTCGCTTCTACGCACCTGTCTAACACTTTACACAAATTGGTTAGACAAACATCAAAGCAAGGTCCATGAATCGAGAAATCGTCCATGAACACTTCTATAATTTCACCATTTACATCAGAAAAGATAGAGGTCATGCAGCGCTGAAAAGTAGCAGGTGCATTACACAAACCAAACGGCATCCGACGATAGGCGAATATACTGAAGGGGCACGTGAACGTCGTCTTTTCTTGATCATTCGGATGGATTGGTATCTG
>CM071867.1:23806742-23818531 GCA_036759665.1 Gynandropsis gynandra
GTTTTTACCGAGCCCGCGAGTCACTTATTTTCCCGCAACCTAATTAATAACTCGAGACCCAAGGAGAGTCCGTGGCCCAACATGCACGGCCAACAAGAATTATCTTCTTGTTTTAAACTTTCTAGGCATTAATGTGTAGCCTTGCATGTAGCTTACACATTTAAAGCATATTTAATGTTGCATGGCCTAGGTTTTCTCTATAATGGCCGGCCACCCCTCCTTGTAGAACAATCAATCTTTTCATCCAAATTTGAATCAAAAACTTTGAGTTTTTATCTTTGAATTCTTGTGAATTCTTGGTTCGTTGGTGTGTAATACCCAACAACCTCTTTGGTGTGTAATATCCAACGGTTGTTCGTCCTTCGTTGTGTGTAATATCCATCGGAGACAAACCGGTGAATCGAGGGCCTTCCGCAACCCTCGTGTGACCATCCGCCCCACACTCCCTTGTGCAACCCATTGCAGCAAGGCATATCCATTCCTAACCTTGTCTAGAGTGTCGTTCCAATCGGAATCGCGTCATGGTTGGTCTCAAGCGCCAAGGTGATCCATAGTATGGGATAGGTTTATATCACTATCTCTTATTTAAAACTTCCATGTTCGACTCATGTGAAACAAATTTTTAGTTCACCTTTATGAACTTAGAATCAATAGTTGGTTATCCTGTCTTCTCCCGAAATATGGTGATGGAAACAAAACCAATTTTGTGGACAAAGATATTAGGTGCATCAAAGGAAGAGAAATGAAGAGGTAGGCACCATTTTTTAAGAAAGTTAAAACATTGTGGAGCCCAAGTGTTGAAAATTTTCAGGGAATTTACTTACAAATTGAGGTGCTCGAGCCTCAGTTAAATCATCCCATTCTAGAAGAAAATCAAGTATATGAAAAAAAGACTTTTCTCTCTTAATTTTATGGTATTTTCTCGTAGGCCTTTGAGAGTGTATTTCTTCTCATTGTAAGAGAAAATAGAATTTTTTATCCTTGTAATTTGAGAGAATTGTTGTAATTCTTTGAGAGTTAATAAAATCTTTCTTCTGTTTCCCGTGAATGTAGGCATTTTACCAAACCACGTAAGATCTTAGTGTCCCATTTTTACATTTTCCTTGTTTATACTTTGTTGCCTAACAGTTATTTATCAATGTCCAATCCTAACAGTGGTATCAAAGCTTTGGTTTAATACCAGTTATTCATAACACAAATGGGTTACAATGAGATAAGTACTAATAAAATGTCAACAAGGTATGAGATATAAAAGTTCAACGGGAATAGTTTCTCGACATGGAAAACAAAAATGAGGGTTATTTTTATGAAAGAGGTTTGTTTGACGTCTAATGGGGAAAGATAGAAGGAGATGGATAATGAGCATTAGAATAAAATAAATAAAAGTGATATAGCCCGTTTACACCTCGATCTCGTCGATGACATCCTCAATGGTGTAGAGGAGTTGGAGACTCCAAAGGAAATATGGGAGTACCTCTCAAAGTTGTATGACATGAAGTCATTCCGCAACAAAAAATCTTTTTTCAAAGAAGATTGTACACTCTTCAAATATCCAAATCTACTTCCTTGACAAAGCATATAAGTATGCTCAATACACTATTTTTGAAACTCTACAAAATGGGTTACAAAATAGATACAAAAAAGTGTGTTGAGATCTTAATCCAAAATGAGTTACAAAATAGATGTAAAAGAGCGTGCTGAGATCTTACAAAATAGATGTAACAGAGCATAATGAGATCCTCACGGACTATTTAGTCTTTGACGATGTTCCACCTACTGTTCTAGTAAAACAATGGAGGCGCAAAAACAAACAGAATATGTTGGAAGGCTTGCAACAAGCAGAGGCCTTGTAGATGGTTAAAGGAAAATCAATTGAACATGGTTCAAGTGGGGGTCAATGTGTAACAATTTAAATTAAGAAAGTAAGAAAGTTATTCAATACTATCATTGTGGGAAAAATGGTCAAACGAATAAGCAGTGTTGGCATTATAATAAAAGAGAGGAGAAAGCAGGAAAGCTTCAAGGCAACGATGCAAATACCCCTAATGGAGAAGTGTTGTACAATGAGATAACAAATTTCTCCTATGTATGGCTTCTAGATTTAGGATCATCATGACATATGACCTCTCATAGACAATGATTCAATGATTATGAACTCATCTCAAGAGGATTTGTGCTTATGGGAAATGATCATGCTGTGAATATCGCTGGCATTGGTACCATTAAGGTGCAAAATAAAGATGGTGTCTTTTAGACTACTCAAGGGGTAAGGTACGTGGAAGGCTTGAAAAAGAATCTATTATATATTGGACAATTAGATGGCATAGGGTGCAAGACCTATGTGGAGAATGGGATAATGACAATTGTCAAGGATGCGCTTGTATTGCTCAAAACAAGGAAGATAACGTCAAATTTGTATATGCTTAAAAGAAATACACTACCAGAAGGAGAAGCAAATATTGTAGAATCAAGTTCAATAGTGGAATCAATGATATTGTGGCACCAAAATAGGTCACATGTCAGAACAAGGCTTGAAGATTCTTACCGATTGAGGTCTTCTCTTGGGAGACCACAAAGTCACATACCTTTTGTGAGCTTTGTGTTACAAGTAAACGAAATAGATTTAAATTCAGCAATTAAATTGCTAGAAGTAATGATATCTTGGTGTTGGTTCATTCTGATGTTTTGCAAAATTTGGAGATATCCGTAAGAGATGCAACATACTTCATATCTTTCATTGATGACTACTCCAAGAGATGTTGGGTGTAACCTATCAAGAAGAAATCAGATGTATTGGAAATTTTCAAAATATTCAAACTGTGGATCAAGCTTAAATTCAGGTTGAGGATCAACGCTTAAGGTTAGAAAATGGAGGGGAATATACTTTTGATGATTTTAATTGGTCATGTCAACAAGAGTGAATCAAAAGAGAGTTCACACTGGCATACACATTTCAACAAAATGGTGTAGCAGAGTGGATGAATAGAATCCTATTGGAAAGAACACGAGCTATGTTGAGAAACTACCGGTTTGGCAAACACATTTTGTACCGAAGCAGTTGTGACCGCCTATTATATGATCAATCGGTCACGATCAACAGAGATTGATCTGAAGACACCGATGGAGATGTGGATGGGAAAACTAGCTGATTATTTCAACCTTCACATGTTTGGATGTACTGCATATGCTATGTATAACACTTAAGAAATAACTTAACTGGATCCAAAAACTAGAAAGTGTACCTTCTTAGGGTATGTTAATGGAGTGAA
The DNA here is from genome assembly GCA_036759665.1 of Gynandropsis gynandra. Classification (NCBI taxonomy): domain Eukaryota; kingdom Viridiplantae; phylum Streptophyta; class Magnoliopsida; order Brassicales; family Cleomaceae; genus Gynandropsis; species Gynandropsis gynandra. The sequence continues at coordinate 23,810,012 of CM071867.1, forward strand.
GAGATATCGTTTGTGGGATCTCATTTCCCACACGGTTATTATTAGCAATCATGCCATATTCGCAAAAGAGAAGGTGAAAATGATAGCAATTCTTTGGAAAGACCATAGACGATAGGAGTTGATGTTGAAAATCGAACGAAACGACAAGTTCCATGTTCTGCTGAGGATATTGAAGACTCCTAGCCAACTGAGATTTGCAATCACAGCCCCGACGTTCAGATCGAGAAAGGAGAAAACCAGTGTGGTAGAACAACTTTATTATGGAGGGAAATGTTGCTTATTGTCTTCGATCTAAATATGGAGTACCACTCAAGTTTCGTGAGGTGCTTTAAGGAAAAATGCATCGCAATGGATGATGACAAGAAAAGATAGAAGCACTTCACAAAAATAAGACGTGGGATCTTGTTCCTTTATCACAAGGAAGGAAGGTTGTTGGAAACATATGGATTTTCAAAACTGAATGAGATTGAAACGATCAAGTGGAAAAGTATCGTGCATGGTTGGTAGTAAAAGGATTTTATCATAAAGAAGGGATGATAAAATCCTTTTATCATCCCGTTTTCTCCTTTCTCGATTTTATCAACTGAGAAATGCGTATTATCCCGTTTATGCTCTCGACACTGGATGTATTTTAATCGTTTCTCATCCCTTTATGGGACACATGCAATAAAATTTACTTCCAACCAAAAAAAATCATAAAGAAGGGATCGATTTCAATGAAATATTCTAACATGTTGTTTAACTCACAACAGTTTGAGTTGTTTTGGCAATATGTTCTACATTGGATATTCACCTTGAATAGTTAGACGTTAAAATTGCATTTCTTCATGGAGATCTTGAATACAACAAAAATAATTTTGAGTGAGAGAATGATGAAAGCAAAACCACTCTGTGGTCAAAGATATTAGGTGCAGCAAAGGAAGAAAAATGAAGAGGTAGGCACCGTCTTTTTATGAAAATTAAAACCTTGTGGAGCCCACAAGTGTTAAAAATTTAGAGAAGTGTTGCCTATAAATTGAGGTTCTCTAGCCTCAGTTCAATCATCCCATTTTTATGAAAATTAAAATCTTGTAGAGTCCATAAATGTTGAAAATTTGGAGAAGTATTGTTGTTCATCTCATTTCCGTACACGCTTCTCGCATGATTTTAGATATATTTATGACGATAGTTGCGATATTTATGTATGATTTTGTATCTGTTTTACTTGTTTCCGTATTTTCATATTCTTATAGGTTTTAATGCGTATTTGGTTCGTTTCGGAGCAAAAGAACATACACGGGACAAAGTACGAGTATTGGAGATCATAACAGAATAAACGGAATGAGAAACGGTCAAGGAATACAATACGACATGAGGAGACAAGGCCCCCCCGTGGGGTGGTTTCCTTAGCCCGTGCGGGGTGGTGTTCCAGAAGTTGTTGCCCAAGTCGTGCTAGCCCTTAGCATGCGCGGGTCATTGAGGAAATGAGGAGCCGCGCGGGTTTCCTCCCTAGCCCGTGCGGGGCATGCCTATAACAACTTCTCTAAAATGTCTCCAACGGGGAATTTGTATAAAAAGGGACCCCAAATTGAGTTTAGAAGGAAGCAAACACAGAAGAGAACCCTAGGAGGGTACACAGCATCCATCCATCCATCCATTCAAGAGCCCACTTGGACGGGACACACAACAAGGAGTCAGGAATTGATTCGAGATCATCACTCGTTTGATATTTTTATTCTCCTTACTCTACTGATTTCGTTTATGATGTTTAGACTCATGCTTGAGTAGTATATTTTTTCTAGGAGAAGGGATTAGCCCATGGCTATCCCGAAACCTTCGTTGATTTATTTATGAATGCATCTCCCTGATTCGTTTATCTACTCTTTGTCTGAGCGCTTATTGGCTTGTGTTTACAAAGGCCACGTAAATGCATGTGTTAGAGATTAGCAGAAGGACTGAAAAGTGAATTCTAGTCCTAGAAGATCAGACCTAAAGCTATATCAAGTCGCTCAACCGATCGAAAGTGGAAACTCCATCTCCCTATTCGATCCACCCATCGCACACACATGAAGCATGGAGACGTCAAGTTTAACGACGTTAAACAAGCGCTTTCTGGGAGACAACCCAACATTTTTTTTCATTTATTTCGTATTTTTAAAATCATAAAAAAAGAACACCTGCAACCATGACTTCACCTTCCTATCCTCCATCGGAGCCTCACGTCGAGGACGCCGTTCAATTCAAGTCTGGGGGGAGTTCCTCACGTTTGTCAGGTGATCTCGTTTCATTTTCCTTTGTTTTTGTAGTTCTTAGGTTAGTTTTAGTTGTTTTTGAGTTAGAATCGTCCCAGGCACTTGTCCAGTGCCATGTTTTGAGATGAACCTTGAACCTAGGATGTTTAAGAAGTTGGCAGTTTCCGTGATATCTTGCATGTTAGAGCTTATTAGGTTGTTAAGGGACGAATGGGTCATAAGTATTTGGGAATCCTAGTGTTACTTATGGGAATTTTAGACGAGTTTGCTAAGTTAGTTTCTTGTTCATTCTCTCTATCTAAATGATTATACTTCATATTGATGATGCTTTACTTGTTTTTCACGAGCATGATTTGATCGCATGAGTTGAATTGTTTTTCAGAAAATAAGAACGCACACTAACACTCCGTTGTCGATAGAAATAATGCCTCAAAGCATGATCTAAAATCGATATGAGTGGATCGACCTTGATACATTTTCGATGGTTCGGATCTAAGTGGTGGGTTGGCGATCATCTTTCTACGTCCTAAGAGCAAGGCACATAAAAACACCATCTACTCCACTGCACTTTTAAACGTGGTGCAAGAGTATACCGTCATCGGTATCTTGGGTCTGAGTACAAGTTGAATCCTTTCAAATCCGACGTTCTAGAAGCCTATTGTGTTCACAAAATCAGTAAAAGAAGAATAAGGAAAGAAAGAAAAAAGAAAATGGAATGAAAGAATAAAGAAGCTCGAGAATAAAACAAGTATCCTCTTTGATTATGTGATTAGCATTTGTTTGAAGTCCCATTTGGTAGAGAGTTGCGGTTTCTCACTTAGCTCGTCTTAGATTTACTTTCTTATAGGTAGTCATGGTGAACCTAAGATGAAGACTGAAAGCTATTAGACTAAAATTTGCTCTAACTTTTTTGATGATCGATTAGGTTTTCTTTAGCGATATTTCTAGGGGAAAGGGGAATTCTTGACTTTTATATCTCCCCCGTGTTCCACGTTTACCTTTGTTTAGGGACAAGCAAACATTCAAGTCTGGGGGATTTTGATAATCTCATTTCCGTACTCGATTCTCGCATGATTTTAGATATGTTTATGACGATAGTTGCGACATTTACGTGTGATTTTGTATCCGTTTTACTTGTATCCGTGTTGTCATGTTCTTATAGGTTTTAATGCGTATTTGGTTTGTTTCGGAGCAAAAGGACATACACTGGACAAAGTACGAGCATTGGAGATCATAATGGAACAAACAGAACGAGAAACGGGCAAGGAATACATACGACATGAGGAGACAAGCCCCCCCCCCCATCCCGCGGGGTTGTTTCCTTAGCCCGCTCGGGCTGAACGTTCAGCAGCATTTGCCCAAGTCGTGCTAATCCTTAGCACGCACGGATTGATGTTGAGGAGCCCGCACGAGGTGTCTTCCTTAGCCCGCGCGGGGTGGTGTTCGCGAAGTTGTTGCCCAAGTCGTGCTAGCCCTTAGCACGCGCGGGTCATGGAGGAAATGAGGAGCCCGCACGGGTTGCCTCCCTAGCCTGTGCGGGGCATGCCTATAACAACTTCCCTAGAATGTCTCCAACGGGGAATTTGCATAATAAGATACCCCAAATTGAGTTTAGAAGGAAGAAAACACAGAGGAGAACCCTAGGAGGGTACACAACATCCATCTATTCATTCAATAGCCCTCTTGGACAGGAGACACAACAAGGAGTCGGGAATTGATTCGGGATCATCACTCTTTTGATATTTCATGCTTCTTACTCTACTGATTTCGTTTATGATGTTTAGACTCATGATTGAGTAGTAGATTTGTTCTAGGAGAAGGGATTAGCCCATGGCTATTCCGGAACCTTCGTTGATTTATTTATGAATGCATATCCTCGTTTCGTTTATCTATTCTTTGTCTGAGCGTTTACTGTCTTGTGTTTACAAAGGTCACGTAAATCCATGTGTTAGGGATTAGGAGAAGGACTGAAAGGTGAATTCTAGTCCTAGAAGATCGGGTTTAGAACAACTGAGACTAGGGTAATAACGGTTGAGGGTTGAATCGGGGAGAATCATGAATTGTAATGGGGTTTAGTTGGGGTGTCAGCCATGAAAGTAGGGGATGACTCAATCTAGCCACGTTCCTATGACTTGAAATAGGGTAGGTTATACATTAGGATGGTCCGCCTTATATATTTTTATAGGGAAGGTATGATTAAATAGATCGGAGTTAGGTTTCGGAAGCTATGCGGTGAAACCAGATTCTAGAACGTTTGTTTCGTTGGTTAGAACTCATTCATCCACTGCATCTTCATCATATTTGCATCTCACCATCCTTATTTCCTTCGCATCAAACATTGATTCGAATTTGATTCTTAGATTGTGTTACATTAATCCTCGTGGGATTGACACCTTAACTACTACACACGTGTCGTGCACTTGCGGGTAGTCTTAGGTTAACTTGTGGAACTTGACACGCATCAGTTGCCTATAAATTGAGGTGCTCTAGCCTCTGTTAAATCATCCCATTTTGAGAAGAAAATCAGCAAGAAAAAAATTTAGAGATTAAAAAAATATTATCTCCTAATTTTTTGGTATTTTCTCTTCGGTCTTTGAGAGAGTATTTCTTCTAATTAGTGTTTTCTCCTTATAATTTGAGAAAAATATTGTCATTTCTTTAGAGTCAATAAAAATCTTCTACTATTTATCTATGGATGTAGGAACTTTGCTGAACCCCATAAAATTCCAATATCTCATTTTTTACATTTTTCTCGTCTCTACTTTATTACCTAATAGGTATATTTATCTATATCTGATCGTAACATAGTTTGTTTTCCATAGTCTTTTCACTAATAGATCTACCGAGTGACTTTGATAAGTAATGTTGTACCACCATAGACTGTTCCCCGTATGCAATGATTAAAATTATGTATAATGTTGTTTCTGTTGGGTTGATTTGGGTGCGGAAGCGTGTTTTATCAACCCAAATTTTTAGATCTAGTCATATTCAGATTAGTTTTTCGGGGTTTTCAATGATAAACAAATATAGAAACAATTTCGTACATGTAACGTTGAATTTGTAACAATCGAATGATAGACTTGATAGTACAAGTCCTCTACGTGTATCCACGCCGAGATCGGATTCTGCCTTCAACGTTTGGTGCGGAATTCTCGATGAACGAAAACTATTTCGTTCTTCGTAGTTTTTTCTTTTGACGGCTACTAGGGTTTTGTGATTCTGTAATCTTATATCGAAAACCTAATTTTCGTTTATTAAATAGAATTATTAACTTTTAATAATTACACTTTTAACCTGAGACTATCCAAATATTACATAATAGGCATATAACTTTCAATCTCCCACTTGTCTTTACGTAATATTTCAAACAGTCAAAGTATATGTATCTCCATACACATACTTGGCTGTACATCTGATGTACTAACCCCAAAAGAAAATCAAGTACAATTATATTCTTCGGTGCTAGCGGATGAATATAATTGTATTCCACACTGATTGTCTAACAATCACAAGCAGATACCGAGACACTCGTATGCGTGTGACCTCGTAGGTTCATCACTAAACCGGTAGTCAATTAGTTTCCACTAATTAACTAATCAAGGTTGGCGTCTAGCAACACTCCCCAACGACCGGATAGCGTGAAGTAACATCCTTACTCATTTGAGTAACAATTTTACCCAAACGAACCATGGTGAAGTTGACGTTAGTATTTCCTTCCATCTTTACACCTCCGGATGCATCCCAGGCATGGTCATAACTGTCAGCCTTACCGATCATCAAATATGTTTCATGTCAATCACAAAAGACTGATGAATGAACCTAAGAAACACCTTTCTTCATTCATTCAATGTACTCTGGCCAGAGATTCGTACAGTCATTGTGATTACTGACAACATAGAGCTCAAACTCTTACCAAGAGTTGATGGATCCCATCTTGATCAGTCACTAACTACGCAAATATCTAATTATTCCCAATATCTATTCAACTAGTACTCTCAGATACTAGGTGTCCAGAATCAAAGAATAAAAGATGAGATGCTAGTTACTATGCTGATCTCAGGTCTAAGGAAAAACTAACTATCGAACTATCTGGAGAAATCTTATGACAGTTCATTGGTTATTTAACCATTAAGCATTTCTCCCTTTAGGTCAGTTCAGTGATCACATCATCATGTGTATCACCCATATATGTGATTCAGTAAAAGAGATCTACTGATTTCTATCACCATAGAAACTTATCACATACATGTTGTTCTTTCCGGATCACTGTAGTCCGAGTAGTGATCCTACGAACAAGAACAATTCAGATTAAATCACACCAAAACTTGACTCTCTTTATTATGATCTCTATCATAATGTCAAGTTTCAGATTTAATCTTGGACTCTATCATACACTTATGAAAATTCATCATATGAAAAATAATGCCATATATTATAAAATTAAAATCGATGTCTAAAATACAACTCGCTACATGTCTATAAACTAATGCCAGCTAGTCATCTCTCTCAATCCGATCCTCAGCTTATGCTTGTCAAACTCCTTTGACCCAAGCGCCTTCGTGAACGGATCTGCTGCATTTTCCTCTCCATCCACCTTCTGGATTTGCACGTCCCCACGCGAACTATATATTCTACTTCAGTCACCGAATCGGCTATAGTAGCCTGCTTGGAACTCTTCCAACTCAATGCGCCTCCATTCAGACAAAACACATAGCCTGAAATGGATCGACTGTCATCCTTGTCCGTCGAGAAACTCGCATCAGTGAATCCTTCTAACTCCAAGTTAGAACCACCATAAATGAGGAACTGGTCCTTAGTCCTTCTCAAGTACTTAAGGATGTTCTTAACAACTCTCCAGTGTTTCTCACCAGGATCTGCCTGATATCTACTCACTACACTTAGTGCGTAGGCTACGTCAGGCCTAGTACACGTCATGGAGTACATGATGGCTCCCACTGCGCTAGCGTAAGGAAGTCGACTCATGCGTTCTCTTTCCTCCGGGGTCTTAAGACAATCCTCCCTAGAAAGAGAAATTCCAGGGCCTATCGGTAGATAGCCTTTCTTGAAATTTTCCATGTTGTATCGTCTCACGATACTATCGATGTACTGGGATTGTGACAATCCAAGCAACCTCTTCGATCTATCCCTATAGATCTTTATTCCCAGAATATAGGCTGCTTCTCCTAGATCCTTCATGGAAAACTGATCAGACAACCATGACTTCGTCTCTTGCAACATCGGAATGTCATTTCCTATGAGCAATATGTCATCCACATAAAGCACAAGGAAGACAACGGTGCTCCCACTAAACTTCTTGTACACACAAGGCTCTTCATCGCATCTAACAAAGTTGAACTCTTCAACTGCCTTGTTAAAGCGAATGTTCCAGGTTCGAGAAGCTTGCTTGAGTCCATAAATGGACCTCTGAAGCTTGCATACCATATGACCTTGAGTTGGCGACGTGAAACCCTCAGGTTGAGTCATGAAAACCTCTTCCTGGAGCTCTCCGTTAAGGGAAGCTGTTTTCACGTCCATCTGCCAAATCTCATAGTCATAGTACGCCGCTATAGCAAGCAGAATCCGAATAGATTTGAGCATTGCCACAGGGGAGAACGTTTCTTCATAGTCAATCCCTTCTCGTTGACTATACCCCTTGGCAACTAGACGAGCTTTATAGGTCTCTACCTGCCCGTCTGCTCCAATCTTTTTCTTGTAAACCCATTTACAACCGATCAGTCTGGAAGCTTGTGAAGAATCAACCAAAGTCCATACTTTGTTGATCTTCATTGATTCCATCTCGGATTCCATGGCTTTCCACCATTTCTCAGAATCTGGGACTTGTATAGCCTCTTGGAAAGTCAACGGGTCGTCATCTCTATGACCGACCACGTCCTCCTGCACCATCAGATTAAGTCTGTCAGGTGCTCGTCAAGAACGTGTTGACCTTTTCAAGAAAGGCTGTGTAACAGGTTCAACCTGTACTGTGATATCTAGTTGGACTTGTTCCTGAGCAAGTTCATGAACTTGTTCCTGAACTGGCATTGTTACTTCAACATTTGAAGTTGAAGCGCCCGAGCCTAACACTATGTCACCCAGCCAAGAACGCTCATTTGACATCTCATGTCCATGAGCTTGTGTTGGTTCGTCGGGCTCTTGAATCTCGTCAAGAACTACTTCTCCACCATGAATTCCTTCTTCAAGGAATTCCCTTTCAAGAAAGGTTTCCGTTCTGGCCACAAACACTTTGTGCTCAGACGGGTGATAGAAATAATATCTCATAGTTTCTTTG
>CM071867.1:23851266-23867713 GCA_036759665.1 Gynandropsis gynandra
ATTGGATCTAGGGATTAGGATAGCGGTCGTAATGCGTCTATGTATGTGAGATGCGCAATAGATATATTGGTGTACGCATGCTAGATAGTGGACAAGTCTACGCCAGTCAGTTCTTATAGGAGAGCTTGAATTCCCTGAACTCGTGATAGTATCTAAGACCAATTATCTTGTTAGAACTTCGTTACATTGTTGTGCGACTCTCGATACCTATGGTGTTTATTCGTTGAATCATTCCTATCATTAGTTTAGTTTAGTTTGCATTTGCATTTCAATCACTTATTATTTTACACGTCTTATTCATTAGTCTAATAGCTTTAGAGTTGCATCAATTCCTTGTGTTCGACCCTAGTTGCTACACGATCCGTATTCTTGTGGAAGCGTTAGTCTAGGTAATTTATTACTTGATATAACGCACATCAATACGTATGAAAACGAGATGATCAATAATGTCATCGGTAATCTGGGTCTAAGTAGAGGCTGGATCCCTTCAAATCTGACGTCCTAGAAGCCTAGTGTGTACGCAAAGAAAAAAAAAGAAAAAAGAGAAAAAGAAGAATAAATAAAAAAAAGGAAACAAAAGAAAAAGAAGTCATCAAAAGAAAAAAAAGAGAAAGAAAAAGAAAGAAAGAAGCTCGGAAAGAAAGAAACAATTATCCTCGGTTGATCTAGGTTTAGCGTAGTCTGAAGTCTTGTCTGGTGGAGGGAGTTACGGTAGCGTGTCTAGTTTCCTTTGATTTACTTTCTCATGGGTAACCGTGGTGAACCTAGGATTAAGACTGAAAACTCGATTAGGCCGAATTTGCTCTCGACATGCTAGTTGATCGGTTAGGTTCGCTTTAGCGGTATTTCTTGGAGAAGGGGAATTCTCGTATTTTCATACCCCATGTATTCCACGTTTACGTTTGCTTAGGGACAAGCAAACATTCAAGTCTGGGGGATTTTGATCATCTCGTTTTCATACGTATTTCTTGCACGATTTAGGAGACGTTTTTTTGATTCCGTTTCCGTTTTACTTGTTTTCGTGTTTTCATGTTCTTACAGGTCTTTACGCGTATTTGGATCATTTTGGAGTTGAAAGGACATGCATGGAGCTAAGGAGCAACTTCGAGGATCATCACGGGACAAACGGGACGAGATTGAGGAAGAAAAGCCTCCACCAGGTCAGGCACAACCCTTGCACGACCGGGCAAAACTTACGGCCAATTGTGTGCACATTTATGCACGACTCGGGCAAGCATGCCCGACCATTTTCCTTGTGCCTGAGCGGGCTCACATACCATGCCCGATTGGGCATGCATTGCAGATGACATTCCGCGCGTTCCACCCTAGCCGCACCCGAGCGGGCACACTCAATGCCCGAGCGGGTTGCGACCCGAGAAAACAGCAAACTTAAGTTAATTTAACTTAAAACATAAGGGAACTCGTGGGGCAATTGAGGAAACAATTGGACCGACTTAGGAGGTTTAAAAGGAGGCAAAAGAGACTTAGGAGGCTTAAAAGGAGGCAAAAGATGTCATTAGAGCAAGCTTACATTGGAGATTACTTCAGTAGAAGATTAAGGAGATTCTTGCGAGGAGACAAGCGAGGAGCATTGGAGATCGAGCACCACCACTTCGGTTTTGTTTGGTTTTCATGTTCCTTAGACTTTCTACTTTGTTTATGTTTCTTTACAGACGCATGAGCGAGTAGTTTGTTTGTTCTAGGAGAAGGGATTAGCCCTTGGCTATCCCGGGTAGCAACGGTTGAGGGTAAAACGGGCGAATCAAAGAGCTTTTGGGTTTAGTTCAAGGTGTCAGCCACGAAAGTAGGGGGCAACTTGTCTAGATCACGTGTCTATGCCTCGAGAGAGGGTAGATATCACGTTAGGATCGTCCGCCTTAGATAGCTTTAACTGGGATTGCATGATAGATAGGTGGATCGTTGGTTTCGGTAGTCTTGTGGTGAAACCGGTTTCCTAGGACGTTTGCCCTATCGTTAGAACCCAAGTAGTTTATTTACATTCAGTATTTCATTCTTCATCCACATTATTTCGTTAGCAAGTTTGATTCCTAGTTCGAGTTTAGGTAGTGTTGCGTAGTCTCTGTGGGATCGACACCTAAAATACTACACACGTGTCGTCCACTTGCGGGTAGTTTAGGTTATTTATTTAACTCTGATAACGCATCAAGTTGGCCCACACACTTTATTTAATTACATTCGTAAGTAATATAGTTCTGCAACATTTGTATTGATGTGTTGCATTCTACCAAATGCAAATCCGTATTTTCGTATTGTCCATACATGATGTTTTTTTATGCCATACAAATTTCATTGGGAAATTGCATTTGAACCATTCCGTAAACATTGTTCGTTGTATGAGTTCATCTGATGTTATATCAGACAGTTCATCTTCTTTGTCAAAGACTATATTTTGTTCACTGAGCAAATGAAATTTTAACGTTTCCACAGGTATATTTTTATAATGGATATCGAATTTAAATATTCTCCACCAAGCTTCACATCCTGAAATATAGCGACAACTGTGGTAGTTTTTTATTCCGTCAGAAGAAGTTCTTTGTTGTATCTCTTTAGACGTTGTTATTGTTATAGCAATTTTTTGAAATCCCTCATTTATGTATTTAAATAAATATTTAATTGCTTTTGTTTGATTACACCGTTCCAAATTAAGATTGGCTCTATATTTTAAAAGGAGATAAGGATTATATGGCACAATGTATCGGTTATCTAATTTGATTCCTTTTTTTGTAACAAAATTTCCAATATCAGGCTCTTTGTAAATGGGATATCATTCACCATCAATATACGTCGAATCGTTAAAATTCTTAGGAAATCGTTTTGTACATTTGCCTTTTTCCATACAAGGCGAATATTTGTTGGAAAATCCACATGGTCGATGTACCATTGTTTCTTGTACTGCTGTGTACATAATAGAATTTATAAGAGGATCGGGAATCTCAACAGATAAACGGAATCAATATTAGTCGATGTTGGAATTTTTGATTGCCTTTTAAGAAACAATAATATATGTGCATGGGGCAACCCTCGCTTTTGAAATTCTATAGTGTAGATAAATGCAAATGGAATAATAATAATAATAAATTATGAAGAAATACAAATTTATGTATTATAACATTTATACATTACTTGTAGTAATTTCACCGAACCATTTATTTTGCTTTAAAGCTGTCAACAAATCTTTGAGTTTCATTTTAAATAACCTCGTTAAAAGATGAGGTCTATCTTCAGAAGCGTCATTGTGGTAACGTAAAATTCGTTGTAATTCAGGCCATTTTGGGTTACATGTAAATGTTAAGAATAGATAAGGAAAACCTAAGTTCTTGCATAAAACCATTGCATTTAAATAGTTTTGTTTCATATATCGCGAACCACCCATGAATGTCGAAGGTAGTATAACCTGTTTTTCAATTTCACATGCCGAAATATTTTCAGATCAAGTAGAAGTTTCTATGTTTTTATAAGCTTCATATCGCAATGTATTTTGATGATTTATTATGTAAGAAATTCTTTCTGATTCAACCATGCAAAAACCATCAACGAAAATTGGTTGAAAGAGTCTGCCTGAATGTAATATATTAGAAGATTCAATATCTCTTTCCTGTAAACGATATGCCATAAATTCTCGTATACTTATTTGGGAGCGTGGGTTTTTTAACAAAGTAGTTGTTAATCATAGATTCAAATCAAGGTGGTAGCCATCTTCGCCATACGGAAACAATAATGGATATTGAAGTGGAAGATAAGAGGGATGTAATTCACTTATTCTCATGTACTCGTTACTATACTTTTGGAGAATCTTATCTCTGTAGTTTAAGCTTTCGTCAAAATGTCCAACTATTAATGAAGCCACTTCTGTTGATTTAGGTAGGTTATATCTTATTTTGATTATGTCGTTTTGCTATTAAACACAATTTCATATCTAATTGACCCAAAATTGTAAATCTATCACATGCCATTCTAAATATTTTTACGTACGGATTATGTTGATCAAACATCTGTTGTATGTTTTCGACAATGTCTTTGCGTAAATTGTCTTAACATTGTGCGTGTTAGCCTTATGGATGCCTGACATAAAACGAAATTCATTGTATTAATGACGTAGTCATATTGGAAAAATGTATCTCATAATACAGTGTTAATATACCTAACGCACGTATTCTGTTATCGCTTTCGTTTTCTCTATCATGAATATATAATTGAACGAATTTTGCAGTATCTCCAGGTCCTGGTAGCAAACTGCCGATTCTATGGTAATTTTATTCATTTATTTTGAAAATATATGGTTTTTTACCGATATTGATTGAAGTATCAATATGACCACCCATTGATGTAAATGCGAAAATCATATTATAAGGACGAAGATGTCGTTGAAGTGTTCATGATGTGGATGGCTTCTACGAAGAAGTGTTGTCAAATGCAGAGGAGGATCTAATAATTTTGGTAACGTTATTTTTCCTTTAGAACAACACAAACTAAATATCGGAGCTGTAATATTTCGGTTTTTATTTAAATGTTCAGAATACCACAATTTAGCATTGCAATAGTCACATAAAACACATGGATCACCGAGATCCTTATACGTTGGTAGACCTAGATATGAAAATAACGGTATCAATTAAATATTGACAATAATTATTTAAATAGTATGATCGAGAAATTTAGCATAGGTTAAAAAGTAATCAAATAATGTTGACAATATCGTAAATAAATATATGCACCAATAGTTTGGTTTGCAGGCATTGGTAATATGTCATCAATTTCGATAGAGTTCGAACATTCATGTATTAGGAATAGACATCTAAGAGATGTCGATCTTTTTATACAGGGTCGCTGAAATATTTGACAGAAAAATTAAAATAATTCGAACGTAAGGAGTGATTATAAAAAAGCGTACACGGTATTGAAACTGCAAAATGTTGTATCTACATTTCATTATAATGAAATAGCTTTTAAATAACTAAATGCAAAAGTAGAATGAATGTGTAAACAACAATTTCAATATGAACAAATCATAATTCAGATCATCCAAAGAGACGAATCAGTAGTAAATGAAAAAAAAGATGATTTTAATAAAAAAAAAATAACTATAAAGAAGAGTTCGTACAAACCACCTGAATGTAATATTTTACATGATAACGAGTATTGTCGAGAACAGGATTGGAAAATGTTTTTGACAAAGGAAATTTAATTGTTGTCGATGATCCAGTGCAATGCAATCACTCTGAACGACCTATGTGACAAATATCTGGGTCTGCTGATTTTATCTTAGAGGTGCTTGATTGGAGAGATGTGTGACTGTTTGTTTCATCAGCATGTCGCTTGTCGTAGGAATGGCTTGTAGAAGGAGAACTCGGAACAGATCTCATCGAACTGTTATCTGGCGAGAACTGGAAAAACTTGCAACATATCAAAATTCCAAGCTTTGTAATTGAGAGGGAAAATTGTACATGCAAACAATAGTTGATGGGAAAATTATGAAATTAATAATAAGAAACAGACATGTGTGAAAGGAACAAAGGATGGATTCTGTAAAATTCAATACTATAGTTAGCAACGAATTATTAGAGAAAGTTTTTAACTTAGTGGTAATGTAGTTAACGTTGCATGGTAACATACCCTCATAGATATCAATCGTAATATATCTTTATTGCCTGTCAATCTGCTAACGCGATAAGTAGGCATAACACCTCGACCTGTACTACGCGAGCTGGAGGGTCGTGCACTTTATTGCAGAGGGTAGACTGTGATTTTAAAAAGGCAGTTCCAATTTTCTCGAATTCTAAGGCTGGAAGGAATTTTATTTGAAGAAAGTTGTTTAATAGCATAAATGGAAGAACAATAAAACAAACAAATAAGTAATAGAACCATTGAGGTTGACAAAAATATAGGAAAATATAAATGAAATATACCTCAGAGTTTTCATTTTTTTTATATCGAATGTTAATTTGCGGAGGAGTTGAACAGTTTCTTTGTCAAATATGAGGTAAATAGCTTCACATGTATCGTCGATTACTTTATTGCAGAGGATAGACTGTGATTGTTAATTTGCGGAGGAGTTTAACGGTTTCTTTGTCAAATAGGAGGTAAATAGCTTCACATGTATCGTCGATTACTTTATTGCAGAGGATAGACTGTGATTTTAAAAAGGGAATTCCAATTTTCTAGAATTCTAAGGCGGGAAGGAATTTTATTTGAAGAAAGTTGTTTAATAGCATAAATGGAAGAACAATAAAACAAACAAATGAGTAATAGAACCATTGAGGTTGACAAAAATATAGGAAAATATAAATGAAATATACCTCAGAGTTTTCGTTTTTTTTACATCGAATGTTAATTTGCGGAGGAGTTGAACGGTTTCTTTGTAAAATATGAGATAAATAGCTTCACATGTATCGTCGATTACTTTATTGCAGAGGATAGACTGTGATTTTAAAAAGGCAGTTCCAATTTTCTAGAATTCTAAGGCTGGAAGGAATTTTATTTGAAGAAAGTTGTTTAATAGCATAAATGGAAGAACAATAAAACAAACAAATAAGTAATAGAACCATTGAGGTTGACAAAAATATAGGAAAATATAAATGAAATATACCTCAGAGTTTTCGTTTTTTTACATCGAAATGTTAATTTGCGGAGGAGTTAAACGGTTTCTTTGTCAAATATGAGGTAAATAGCTTCACATGTATCGTCGATTACTTTGACCTATACACGGAACCTAAAGCACTTGTTATTAGTAATTCAATATAAAAAATCTAATTAGTTATTTATAGATAAAAGATAAAATGACCTACTTTGGAAATGGATTGTGTGTGGTCGTTTTGTAGGAGTCGCAATAGAAACGCCTGACGGTAGCACAAAGAGAAGTGTCATCTGCAAATACATTAACTTTTCAGGAATAGGTATTGCATCCTAATAGTACCAACCAACTCTGTTTAGAATCTGGGTAATTAAAGATTGCACGATGCAAATCAAAGTTACAGAAATAGGAAATACATGTTAATATTTGAAGTAAACTATTTAAATAACATAGTTCAATGAAACATGACACATACATTAGTAGTTTTTTCCAAATCCGCAATTCGTTTAACCAGAAAATCATTTCTGAAACCAATTCATTCATTAGGCTGCGGATGCGGAGCCAATAAACTAATGTTTTTTGGAATATTCGTTGAACTTTCCGGAAGCCTGCTTCAAAACAGATTATAAAAAAAATATATTCATAGGTTAAAGCAAAGAAAAAAATATGTATAATAATTTAGGTTTGAAGAACCAAAACTTGAATCAAGGTAAACAAAGAAATAAAAATAAAAGTATTGTGTTTTATATTGTACTATAGGAAGGGAATTTTGGTCTGAGAATATTTGTTTGAAAATTGCACATTACGGATTGTGCGACGCTCTATAACAAAAAAAAAAGATTCAATAATATTGTAAACAAATTGTAAAGTTTTAAATTACAAATCATAAAATTTAATTATTACTGTAATCCACAAAAAAATGTTTAGCAAATCGTACGTACATTAGTGAACAGTAACATATAAAAGATTAATATAGTGAAACCTGAAGAGGAAAATTTTGATAATTACACATTTACAACTAAGTATAAAAAATAGTGATGTAACATAACTAATTTCACAAAAAAAATTATATCGAAATCGACGAAGAAAAGTGCACTTCGAAACCTGAGAAAAAACAATCACAAGCTACATACAAAATAATTGATGAAGATACAGAAGGACATATAAAAACGCTTAAAAAGAAGTAATGCATGTAGAAATTATTACCTCCCCAAGTTTGCATTTTAAACATTTGACAGATGAGCACCAATGGACCAGTCTGATGATTATGGATACAGTCATAAGTATGGTAAGCAAACGACTCCCACATTGTTCATTCCAAGACTTGGAAACTGCATTTTAAAACATACCACAGTCAGACCAGAAGATACGGGACGATCTTATAAGTACCCAAAAATGGAAAACAACAATTACAGACGTACAGTTATAGAGACACAGAGTATGACAACATGTTATGACTAATTAGAACGCCAAAAAAGTAATACATACTTGGCATCACGGAGCTGGATGGTCAAGCGTCTGGCTATAAGTTCTGCGTAAGTAACATCTGTCAGCTCGCCAGCAGCAATGACTTCGCCAATTACATCTGAAACATAAGCCGGAATCAATCACAAAATAAGCAGTGTAAGAACAATTTTGAATGTAAACAATACGACATTTGCAGTTTTAAAAGTACCTTTAATATAACTCAGAAACACTCTTACTATGACTTATCGATGAGAACAGATTCTTCCGAAGCACCGGAGATTATGTTTGGGTACGAAGTAAAGTTGAAGTAGCTTTGTGAATTAGCGAGATCCCCACATGGTTTGACAACTATGGTTGAAGTGAACACTATTTTGAATGGAAGAGGCGAAGCTCTATTCACCATAACTTCGGCTAACGTTGAAATTTGTTATTATACAACATGTTCCTTCCACGAGGAAACGGTGGTGAGCCGTGTGATGGGAAACCTTCCCGCACGGTTCAGAGAGCACTGAATTAGAATGAGAGGTTCACCACCACATCATTGCATGCAAGGGGAGCTCGCTCGATTCGCAAATAAGTCCGACTCGTAACTCACTTCTGACTCTGTGTTCGATAGCCCGACCGTAGTGATGTTAATTGTGGTTATGTCCATAAGTAGCTTGGTCCATCTTTATTCCATTTCATATATGTCCGAGGATCCGCATAGCCCTCGATTCGTGTGTTATTTATCCATTCTTACTTTTTTATGCCAATGTTGGTGACTGGAGATAACTCTCATCAATTATTCTTGATACCAAAAGTTAGACTTAAACCGAACACTGTATCTGATCACCCTACAAAATATGGAAAAAATATTAACAATCTGGAATATGAAATAACGAAGCAAAATTTTAACACAACAAAAGGAATAACTAAAAAAGGCAGAACAAATTAAAGACTTACCCATTCATCATAACACTATTTCCCAAATAGAGGTTGATCGTGGAACTGGAACTACATCAAAATTCCATACTCGGACAACCCGAACTCGGATCCTAAAAGATATTTCTTGGGTGGGATGTATTTTTTATAGACGATAGAACATGATTTCTAATTTGATTTCGAACAACTAGATTATTCACAAATGCTTTCACACAAAAACAAACGTTTACTGAACAAATATGTAATCAGAAAATAAAGTGATGCCTTATATACCAATGCAACTGCGAATCCGAGAGAAGCATATCAGACACACATCTCACTACCCAAGCCATGTCAGATGTAAGGAGTACTATGAAAAGTCCACGTGTTTAACAAAAATGACACGTAGAAAGGGATTTCGTATATTGATTCCAAACATGAATTACATCAGTTATGATATAGATATACAAGATAATATGAAACCCTAATGGAGTAAATTACATTTATGTCCTTTGTGCTAATACGTTTTACCCTAGCTTAGTAAATAGTAGATGCAATGACTTAGCATGAATTGTAACAAAATAAAGCCATATAAACAGATTAAATGAACACATAAGTACTATGTCATCTGCCTAACCCACCTTTATATGAACAGATATGAACCTAAAATTTCACAAAACCAAAATCGATATATTATGTACATCAATATTTAAATGCTTACCAAATATGTTGTATAGTAGCAATCCAAAACGCTTCACTGTAGCTAGAGGAAAATGGCACCATTGGAAAACTAAAAAAAGGCCGAAACCTTTTAATATGGGCATGTATTAAAACTCCAAAAGGAAACCAAAACCAACACGGGAACTCAGCCCAATAAAGGGCGCAACTTAAAGCCCAAGTCAATTTAACCTCACATCTAATTCATAATTTTAGGGCTAAAAAATCCAAAAAACTACCAGCCCAAATTACAGTAGACCATCAGCCCAATAGCAATCAAGAATGAGTTTTACGGAGGGAAAATTTTAAGTTGAAGCGCATACAGACAGATTGCATACGAAACAACAAAATTCACTAAACCAATGGCACACAAATGTAGACTGGTAAAACATTGGAAACCCTAAAATGCCAAACAATATCCCTAAAACAACACAGGGAAAATTACAATTGCATCCGAAATCCTAGACTACAATAATCCATTGAATACCAAATTCATCATCTTAGAAACCCGCACAGATTCTAGAGAGGCCTAAGTAAAATGCAACGAAATGTAAGCCAAATTCTTGTGAACAGCGATATCATAAACTATAAACTAACACGAACCTTAATAAACCTTCGATAAACACAACTACAAACGGAAATCAAGTCATAACAACCGCGCCAAAACAAAGACTACAAAATAAGCCATAAAAACCATCAAAACATAAACAAAGTATAAACAAAATTATTACAAAGAAATCGACAGAAATGCTTGGACAAACAAATGAAAATAAGGAAAACAAAGGAAACCTATAAGACATCAACCATTTCTTATCCAAAAAAATTCTAAGCAAATGCAACTAAGAACTAAAGAAATTCATAGCAACAACCATATCACAGTGGAGAAACCAACATAAACATAAAGAACTCTTAATTAACGTAACTAAACACCAAACAAATTCTTAACAACAGGAGGACCACAGAAACGGAAATCTAAACTATAAAAACCATATGAATAAACAAACAGACTATAAAGGAATAATCAGAAATCTAAAATAACCGAGATGTATGACAATGGAACCGATTACAACCCTAAATCCACAATAGAAAAACAAAATACACCTAAATCCACCCGATAGCAACCAAAACAAACCATGAAAACCTAAATCTACAATAGAGAAACAAACTCCACCGAAAGCATCGACCACTACCCTAGATCGATAACCGAGAAACCGGAACCACAACTAAAGGCCAAGTCTAATTGAATTGTGAATTCAATTTAATTGGGCCTAACTCTGCCCATTTCAATTAATTGAACGAAACCTTAATTAGGGTTTAAAGTTAAGATTAAACCGTTTCCCCTAAAAATAGAGTGTTTAAGCTATGTTTTACCCGCACATATAAACTTAAAGGAAAAGACACTTCGCCCAAAATAACTTAGAGGCCAAAACCCTAATCTAACAACTAGGGTTTTCGACTGTGTTCAAATCTCCTCCGTCTGTGTGGATACCGACTGAGACAAATGCGATTCGCTCCTGCTCGTGACTCACGAATTTGGATCAGATCTCTCTCCGAATCAGATCTCACCAAGGGAAACCCGAGAAAACTCTCTGTTTTCGCTGCGTGTTCTTTCCTCTCGGTTTCCCTCCAAAAATAATTACCGGAAGATGATCAAATTTTTATTTCAAGAGTATATTTAAAGCCAATAAATATTGTATTATCCATTCGATTCAAACGTAAAACAATTTCCGATCATACCGTAGTTTACAACGACAATAATAACAATCAAAGACAAAGTTTAAATAAAGTTGATATATACTAGATTTCTCATATATTCATTTATAGTTTATTATATATCATTGTATTAAGATTAAAGAACTAAATTGGATTGAAAATATTGATACTCGACGAAAACAAAAATCTGAACATTAAAACAATAGACGTTTTATTTAAAAAAATATTTATATAATTTATAATAATTTTCTAATTTAAAGTATAATTCATTTATGTCTATGCACATATTTAACACTGTATTCTTTCTATAAATATATATTTATTAAATTATCCATGTACACAAAAAACTATTTAACAGGATAACATAATTATTTTTGCAAAAAAAATTAAATATTATCAATTAGTAATATATATAAAGTAGCTGATGGGTATTTGTAATGATTTGATGATGCATGGAACCGCGTGGACGGCTACACACGTCTTAACATGGTACGACGGGAAAAACATTCCTTTTTCTTTGTAAAGGTTAAAGCAATATATATTGGTGGGAGCTTCCCTTTTATTTTTAAACCGGTGGGACCGTATTATTATTTTAATAGTAAATTGAAAACGTTTAATACTTTTAAATTATTCAATTTGTCAAACTTTTATGACTAAAAATTTATAAATAAAAATATCGGTTTAAATCATTTAACATTATCTGACAGACATATACGTCAAACAAATTTGACACAAACTCCATCATCTTTACTAATTTAGGTTATAATCCTATTCTTTTGCAATTTTACCTAAGATCCTATCAGTTTAAACTCCATTAATTCTTTCAATTTGTTCCGGTTTAGATCTAATTTTGATTAGGTTTAAAACCATTTTTTATTAGAATTTGGATCCAACTTTGACCCGATTTAGATTCAATTTTGTCCCGATTTAGACTCAAATTTGACCATGATTCAAGTCCAATTTTGATTTTCATCTAACTAAAACCCGAATCAATATGAAAAAATTCAATACAATTACACCGAAATTTAAATAAAACCGATTTTTATCGGTTTGTTCGATTTTTAACCCAAAAGTATACTTTGACTCGTATTAGGTAAAATTTTAATCTAATTTGAATTTTCATCCAATTAAAACCTAAATCAATATGAAATTCAAACCGAAATTTAAATAAAAACCAATTTTATCAGTTTGTTCGATTTTTAACCCGAAATTGGTATAATTTTGACTTGATTGGATACACTTTTGATCCAATTTTGATTTTCATCCAATTACAACCCAAATCAATATGAAATTCAAAGCAAAATTTAAACAAAATTCGGTTATTATCGGTTTGTTTAATTTTTAACCTGATATTGGTGTAATTTTGACTCGAATTGAGTGCAATTTTGACCCAATTTTGATGCAACTTTAAGTAATTCGAGTTTTAATCGATTGAAAATCAAAATCGGATCAAGATTGGATACAATTTTGACCTAAATTTGGTATAATTTTGATTTTGATTTTACCCGATTAAAAATCGAATCACTCAAAATTACACTAAAAATCGAATCACAACTAGTTTAATTTGAATCTAAATCATGTCAAAATTAAGTCTAAACCAAGTCAAAATTACACCCATACCAAAAAAAGTTGAGAATAAACCGTATCAAAATTAATTCTGGAAACATAAAAAGAAAAATAATGAGTACGAAACATGACGATAAAGATAGAGGGGAAATAAAAATTTTATCCAATTTATAAATAAAAATATCATTTTAAATAATTTAATATTATCTGAGAGACATATATGTCTCTTGTACAAACAAAATTGAGACAAATTCGCAATTGACAATCACTTTATATAAAATATTTTATTTTATAATTTTAATAATCGAAAGATTAGTTTTATAAGATTGATTTTTTGATCGATTTTTTTATTTTTTATTTTTCTAAATCTGTAAAATAATATGTATTTATATGAGTATGTGGCATTATTTCTTTTCTTTTGCAATTATAGAACTCAGTCGGCGGAATATCAGATATACCCTCGTAGGGCTAAAACGTTTCAAAAATACCCTTCCCTAACATAATTATTTAATCGAAAAAAAACTGGAGAAAAGACAAATTTATCCTTAATTTTCGAACGTGAGAAAACCCGCATTCTGGGAGAGTAAAAGCCAAACCCGCATTTTGGGAGAGTAAAAGCCTAGAAAGAACAAGTGATTTCGAACTTGAGAGGGATCGCTTCGAAGTTGGCAAGAAGGAAATGGCTAGAATCAGCAGCGGTGGAGAAGAGAGCACGAGTCAATCTTCAATGGCGTCAATAAGTGTAAGTAGATCGATTTCTAGGATTTTGGAGGATGTCGAGTCCCAAAATGGTTTATTGATTTGAAATGGGTGTGAGTGTCAATGAGTCGGTTGAGTCTCAGTGAGTCGGTTGAGTCGCAAGAGTCGGTTGTCTCAGTGAGTCGGTTTGGGTCGCGATGGTCGGTTGAGCGTCGATTTCTAGGGTTTGCAGACTGTCGAGTCCCAGAATGGTTTATTGATTTGAAATGGGTGTGAGTGTCAGTGAGTCTGTTGAGTCTGAGTGAGTCGATTTGGGTCGCAATGGTCGCTTGAGCGTCGCAGGGAGTCTAAGGGTCGTTTGAGTCGGTGGTCTCAGTGAGTCGGTTTGGGTCGCAATCATCGCTTGAGCGTCGCAGGGGTCTAAGGGTCGTTTGAGTCAGTTGTCTTAGTGAGTCGGTTTGGGTCGCATGGGTCAGTTGAGTCGCATGGGTCGGTTGAGTCAAAGGGTCGGTGGAGTCGAATGGGTCGGTTGAGTCGCATGGGTCGCATGGGTCGGTAGAAGTATAATGTGTTCTTTAATTAATTGGTCATTTTGCAGGTGGCCCCAAAGCCGAAGTTTGTGTATCAATTCAAACACATGGACAGAATGCCAAAGATCACCACCAAGTGTTATCCTCACGAGACAATAACGAAGCTGAGAGGAATGTTAAATGAATACGACTTGCATTACTTCGAGAAGGAATCGCAATTTAAGCATTTATTCCATTTCCAGTGTGACTCCACATTGATTAAGGTTCAAATGTCTATCCTCCTAAATCACTCTGTGATTGTACGGGACAAACAGGAGTTTTAGTTCGTCTTAAACGGTGTTCCCATCCGGTACTCTATAGTGGAGCACGCACTAATTTCCGGATTGAACTGCGGACCATATCCCAAAGGATGGGAGTCCAAAAGGGGTGATACATTCAGGCGGAAGAATTTTGGCCGTGGAAAGGTGACCCCCGCACAAATCATTGGAAAGTTTGTGAAGGCGAAGAATGACGAGGACCGAAAGAGGTTGGCAACTTTGTTGTTGTTGGCGCAAGTTATTGCTCACAATCCTTCATAAGACAACTCTATCAGACATGATCTCGTTGACATGGTTGATGATTTGGAATTTTGTGAAGGCTTTCCATGGGGGCATTACACATTCGAGACGAAGATGGGGTACTTGCCGCAAGCACGTTAGCGGGGAATCACCGAAACCAAAATGGTATTGTGGCGGTTTCATGATCCCACTAATGGTAAGTTGTATATATTATTCGAATAACTTGAAATTTTTAATACTTTTTGCATTCTGATTTTTTTAATGTTGCAGTTACTTCCGTTCGAAACCATCCCTAGTTTGGGCGGAAAGGGATGGTATGTTGATGTAGAGAATGCGAATCCATCACGCCCAAGAATGTGCAAGAAGATGGTTAAATCCAGTATTAACCTGAAGTACGTAGACGTCATAAGGCTGATCGGAGATTATAAGGTAACAATTACACATCACAAGGAAAACAAGGGTCACAGAGGGTAATAATGACTATTTTTTGTTTTTCAGGATATTCGAAGTATTCTTTGTCCTGATTACGATGAACATTTTACAAGTTATGATCTGGACGACTATGAGGGATGCCACGATCCCGATGTTTCAGATATGGATGGAACATATTCGTAGAAATCCGAAGGGACTTTGTTGGGAGGACATTCGTGAGCAAGAACTGCTGACGCGGAAAGAAGTTCTTGGAGATGAAAAGAAGGGGAAAGGGAAAGGGAAAGGGAAGGGGAAGGGGACTAAGAGGAAAAAGAGCGTGGGGGAAAATGATAGAGCTTGAAGATGATGAAGCTGATGCTGAAGGTGATGAAGAAAGAGATGAAGAAAGAGATGGTGATGCTGAAGCTGATGCTGAAAGAGAAGGCGAGGATGAAGATGAAGCTGAAAGAAAAGAAGCTCCAGTCCGGCTGACACTGGAGCAGAAATTAGTGAAGGAAATAAAGAAGTCGGAGAAAAGAATCATCAACGCTGTCAGAGATCTTCTAAGGGATGCCGGGTTTCATTTGCCTAATACAAAAGCAAAGGCGGAAAATCAGCTGCAGTCCGGCTGAGACTGGAGCAGAAATTAGTGAAGGAAATAAAGAAGTCGGAGAAAAGAATCATCAACGCTGTCAGAGATCTTCTAAGGGATGTCGGGTTTCATTTGCCTAATACAAAAGCAGAGGCGGCAAATCCCAAAGGTGCTGAAAAGGCAAAATCAAAATCTGCCGAGATATCCACCGCAAACCAATCTTCTGGCAGTGTTAGAGACAATGAATTCCTTCAACGTTCATATCCAGTGCCTTACGAAGAGCCGGTTGAGTCAGAGTCTGAAAATGTCCGTGGAGATGGAGCAGAAGAGGATTTGGCAAACCTTTCGAGATTTAATTGAAAATATCGCATATACCGCCACCATTCCTCTAACTGAATACATTTCCAGAGAGGTTACTGCAGTCGTTGCTCCTGATGAAGTTCCACCAAGTAAGTAATAAATAGCTCAAAAGTTCATTTGAGTCAATTTCCATCGAGAGTCGGCAAGGGTCGAATGGGTCGCAAAATACGCATCTAATGAATGAAATAATTTTATGCAGATGCTCCAGTGGGTCTGCATAGGTCGCATGGGTCGCAAGGTCGCATTGGTTGCCATATGTTTAATGAAGTAATATTTTTTGCAGGTGCTGGACCTTTATCGAAGGATTCTCCGCCGGTTCGTAAACGAGTTTTAAGATCACGGA
>CM071867.1:23927702-23963112 GCA_036759665.1 Gynandropsis gynandra
CTTACCCCTTCGTACCCTTGAATTCCTTGCTCGTCCGACTGCTCATAATATTTCTGTTGATTCGCTCTGGACATCAATTGGTAGAGGCCATTGATTTTACCATTCTTTTCAGCTCTCACCTCGGCTAACTCGGCATATATGGTATGCGAATTATCCACCTTTGCTACCCTTGCTGGAGTGTTGCGATTGTACTCTCCGGCGGTGTGGTTTCCTTCGTCAGCCATACGATCTATAAGATCCTCGATTTGTGGAAAGGTGAGGTTGCTCAAAGAACCTCCAGCAGCGGCTACGATCAAGATCCTCGTATTGTCCATGAGACCTTGCATAAAGTTGTGTATGAGGTAACTTTGATCCATGCCGTGATGTGGGCAAAGGCGTTGATAGCCCTTGAATCGCTCCCACGCTTCATATAAGCTCTCGGCTGCCCCTTGAACGAATGTGTTGATATTATTCTTGGCTAGCTGAGCTTTGCTTTGAGGGAAGAACCGTGTCATAAACTTCTCCTCTAGCTGTCCCCACGATGCAATAGAATTTGCTGGTTGAGAATACAACCAATCTTGTGCTTTGTCCTTCATCGAGAATGGGAAAGCAGCTATCATGACATCCTCATCCGATACCCCGTCTCCAGCTCTTATGGTTCGGCATAGCATCTTGAAATCAGTGAGATACTGGTTTGGGTCCTCGGCGGGTCTCCCTCTAAATGGTGCGTTACCGAGCATTTGAATGAATGCCGGTTGAAGCTCTACGCGAGCGTTTCTCCTTGCAATGCATGATAAGAGCTGCGTGTGCCTAGGGACCGTGTATGATCCATAGGTTAGTGTCGGTTGCACTTGCTGCGCGTTTTGAACGTTCATATCTCGACGTTCGGCCATTAGCTCTTCGTCACTCTTTTCTACAAACGGTTGTTCAATTACTTCCTCGGGTTGGAAGTCCAAGTGTACTTGCGTGTTATAAACCGAATTGCTTGCACTAGCTCTCGTTTCTTTCCTTAGTTTTCTGAGAGTTTTATCAATGTCGGGGTCGAAAACTAGATCCGCACTTCCGGTATTTCTCATGCACAAACTACTTGCACAAGAAAAAGAAGATAAACGCAATGATCACGTGAGATCCGAGAAGCAGACGAACTTGACTCTAAACAAATAAACAAACAAAAACACGAAAAAGTAAGAAACAAACAAGACTTCAAAAAACTAATGTCTAAATCTAAAAGTTTCCTAACTCCTAAGCTGTAATCAACCCCCCGGCAACGGCGCCAAAAACTTGATGTGCGTTAAGCTCAAGTAATAAAACCTAGACTAACGCTTCCGCAAGATTACGGATCGTGTAGTAACTAGGGTCGAACACAAGGAATTGATGCGATTTATAAGCTATTAAACTAATGGAATAGACGTGTAAGGTGACTAAAGATGGAATTGTGATTGAACTAAACTAATCTAAATCGAGGAGATAAACTTATAGCTAAGCACCATGGGTATCGAGAGTTTGCATAATGATGTAACGAAGTTCTAAAAGGATAATTGGTCTAAGGTACTATCATGAGTTCAGGGAATTCAAGCTCTCCTATAGGAATTGACTGGCGTAGACTTGTCCACTATCTAGCATGCATATACCAATGTATCCATTGCGCATCTTACATGCATAGACGCATTATGACCGCTATCCTAATCCCTAGATTCAACCGATTGACCTGGCGTAGATTCTAAACCGATTAAACCCTAAATCATGGCTAAGTTCCAAAGTCTAATGCCCTGGCGTAGATTTATTAGGCTTCTAACATCATCAATCAAGTGGCGTACAAGTATTGAAGCATTTAAATAACCCATGAAATCTGAAAACATGATAAAATACCAATTTTATTCATAACGAGTGGCGTACAAGTATGAAAGCATTAAGTTCCACCATTCATTAAGCGTAAGACTTCGTTACAACATGGCAATACTCTCTAACCCATGGCAAATGATCTACTCAGACATGAATACAGCAAAGGAAACATAAGAGAATTCTAAGTTCGACATAGATAGAGAAAGAGATGACTCCCTATTCATAAACCGATGTCTTCGATAGATTCTCCTTGCTCCCGATCCGTAGATCCGTCTTTTCTTCCTTCTTCCTTTTGCCCTAATGTCTCTGAATCTTCTCTTATCCCATCTGGTTCGAAAACTCCTTTTTCAGATCTGCTTTCCCCTTAATTTGGTCGTTCCAAAACTTAGGAATTAGTTAAGAGAAACAAGGACCCGAGCGGGCATGTCTTCTACCCGCTCGTGCAGGCCACTTGCCCGACCGTGTGCCCTCCTTCCAGCCCGAGCGGGCACCATGCCCGATCGTGTGATTCTTGAGCCCGAGTCGTGCAAACCTTCGGCGATTTCTTGGCATCAATTAGCCCGAGCGGGCACTCCAATTCCACCCGAGCGGGCACTCCATCTTGGTCGTGTACCTTGAGTGCCCGAGTCGTGCAAAACTACGGGGGTAATTGGCAGCAATTAACCCGATCGTGTACACTTCCAATGCCCGAGCGGGCATGTCTTGAAATGTTGTTTCCGCTCCCTTCGCTCGGTGTTTGAGTGTTTACTTTCAGTCCATGGCCTTGCACAAGTCGAACCTTGTTACTCAACTACGTTTTCGGGGTTAGATTGCCATAATCACTCGTGTTTCTCCTCATGTCTTCGTTTCCTATGCAAAACACGAAATGTAGATAAAGTCTTCGAATAAACTCAATAAGTGAATGAAATTTAAATAATCTACTCTAAACTAGACCTAAGAATGAAATAAAAACTACAACGGATTACGTGTTATCACCGGTACTATGGCAGCTTTACGAACGCAATCCTAATTCCTAAGTCGATTAACCGACCGGTCATATTCTTATTAATTGAACTTAACCTACAACTCAACAGTTCCGGATTCATCTTTTAACCTTCCAGCAAAGTATGAATTCCTATGTTACTGAGTGGGCAGCACTAGTATAAGAGTGATAATGTTGATTGTAGAACCGAATATCAAGATAAAAGCAATAGGTCTAAGCATTAACGCATAAAATCGTTCATCCTTTACAATCCCATATCCCTAACCCATAGTTGGGAACCTACTCACTCATGGAGAATACAGACCAAGAAGATGACACAACCCTAAACATGATAAACTCTAGGAAACTCGATGCCTCGATCTTCCCTATTGTGTTACCGATGTGTGGATTGATGCTTCTCTCCTTCTCCAGCGTCTCCTGAGCCTTTCCTGATGTTTTCCAAGCCTTTCCTTCCCTGTACATCGCCCCCTTTGCTCTAGATCCGTTCTGGTCTATAAATTAGCTCGTTTGAATGCAAGATCTAGTTGGTTGCGAGAAACGCGGCCCGTTCGGGTAGTGGTTTTACTCGGTCGTGCAGAGTCGCTCCCGGTAATGTACTACATCCCGCCCGATCGGGCATCAGCACTCGATCGTGTGATTGAATGGCCCGAGTCGTGTAAACTCTCGGGGATTTTTGGGACGAATTAACGCCCGAGCGGGTACCTTGACTGCGCCTGATCGGGTATGGCTACCCGATCATGTTGCCTTCGTGCCCGAGTTGTGCAAGGTGTGCAAATAAACCCCGTAGGTTTTATCCGAGCGGGTAGACTTTAGTGCCCGATCGGGCACTCTTGATTCCTTGATTTTTCTCTTTTCCGCTCGTTGCTCGGGTGTTCCGTTGAGTTCAGAGGCTTGATTTTTTGCTCCGAGTGAATTTATCTTCAAAATGTGTGGTTTTGCTCAGGAATCTGTCTTTTTACTCTCGTTTAGGCCTTGTCGCCTTAAAACCTGAAAACCAACAAAACGGGCGTATGTAAAGGATAATCGTATCGGAAATGTAAATCTAACTATGAATATATACGAAAATGACACTAAAATCTAACCTAAAATCGATACACTTTACGTGTTAACATCTGTGTTGGATTTTTTTAGAGCCAAGGACGGTTGTCTGTAGACACAAAATCTTAGGACTGTCAGCAAGGGAAATCATAGGATATAAAAGAACGTATGGAAAAATGTACTTTCTTGTAAACGATATTAAGGATACCTCTAGCCTAATGGAATGCCTTTCAAGCCATCATAATAGCTTTTCGCGTGCTCCTTACGATTCTGAATGTTTACGTCATTTTAAGTATAATATAAAGCAACATATTAGGTTTCAATGAAGAGAGACACTTAATGCATGTAATGTTCAAATCTAAACAAAGAAATAATTATTGTGTTATATTAGGTTAAATAAAAAATTAAATAGGGATGTGAAAGAGGATGGGTCATAAAAATAAACATTTCCGTTGGACTTCATATTCTTTAGCAGTTGACATTTGTTGTGTTTGTGACATGTATTCTTGGGAAAACCATGGACGATTGTTTGTTGCTTAATGAGAAACATGTAATACATAATAAACCATGAAAATATATTTTAAGGTTTTTAGTATACATTATGATAAATAAAATAATGTACAAAAATGACATTCTTATTTGTATTTATTGTTAGATTAATACAATTAGCTTACCTCATTCGATAATTGTTTTGCTACTCGTAGACCTGTATTATAAAAAAGAATACAACAATTGTTATAAGAATTAATGATAGGATAAAAAATTTGGTTAAAACCTAAAATATCAATTAATCTTTGTACATAAATTAAAAATCCAAGAAAGGGAATTGAGTAGGTAAGACCAATGAAGAAGGTTAAGTCTGGTCGTCGCCATATACCTTTTTTTAGAACCAAACTCCTTCTTCCAATATCCGACCGGAGACCTAGTGAGCGCCATTAGCCATATCTCTCCATAACCAACATCGTCTGCACTGCCGCCATAACTCACTCCTCTCCAAAGAAGCTTAAATACCGCTTGGTAAGGCCTCCTTAATGGCCCCTTGGTGAACCGCAACAGGGAAAAATCGACTGTTGTCATCTATGGTTCATAAGTGCCTTCGAATCGAAGGAAACTCAAGGTTGATCGTTGTATCAAGAAGTAGGCATATCGCACTTTTCGCGTTACCGGCTTGTGAGGTTGATTTTGTTTATTTTCTAGTGTTTTGCCTAGTGTTTGATGTTTGGTGGCCATAGAAATTGTATTAGCCGAAGGTATGGTGTTTCTAGCCATCTGTTGGTTATTTTGTTTTCAAGTAACCCTTTCGATTACTCTAGTGTGGTTGTGATATCAGCGTGTGAAGGGTAACTGGGTAAAGGAAGTTGATTTATACAAGCAAGTTTGATACGTAGAAAACTATATTTCTATTTTCTTGCCAGTATTTTCATGTTAAAAGTTCATATGGTTCCATTGTAAATCAGAGATGAATCTATCGTTTTAAAATAATGTTTCATTTTCCTACAACAATTAGAAATATTAAAGTGCTAAACTTGATTTTTTGCATCTCATATATGTTCTATTTTAACCTTGCAGAGCACATTGTGCAATATCTACGACTGGAAATTTGTTATGTCACTTCTATATCAAGAAAAAGTCTATGGAGCTCTATAAATGATTTATAACAAAAAGAAAAGAGAAATATATAATTGTAAAGTTCAAATCTCTAAATTATTCCCTACAAGGGAAGATACAAAATGGAGGTAAGAGAGAAGTTGTGGTGGTGAAGGTGGTCCTGGGAACTTTAGTGAGGGAGGCAGGAAAGGTGAAGGTGCTTCTGGAGTTACTGAATCCAGGGCAACGAGCGTTGTTGTTACCTGGAGGGAGAGGTGACAGGGGGAATGCATCATTTAACTCGGGAACAAATAAGGCGCCTCGATTGCTAAAAATGGTGAAGAAGCTCCAGAAATGTGAGTGTCAGATCTGCCTAAATTTGTCTGAGATTTGGGATAGACTTTAAGTTCCTATGATTGTTTTGATGAACTGATTAAAGAATGTCAAAGCTAATTGCTTAGGACACGATAATTCTGTATAAATGCAGAAGCATAATTCAGAAGAAAAAGAGTGAGTAGGTGGGTTGCCATCAGTTGGCTTATGGAGTCACCAAGATAACCCATTGATAGAAGTAGAAGAAGAGGTAGTTGTTGTTCTCTTTTGGTTCTTACAAACAATTATTCTTGTAACCATAGCAAGAGAAAATGATAAAAAAAAACAAAGATCCGAACATAGATAGCATTTGGCTTCATGTTGTCATTGGAACTAATTTTCATACTTGGTTCTTTAATCGTTAAAGCGGGGAATTCTTTTGTCAAGTCTACATCTATCAAGAGGTTATGGAGCTCTATAAATTATTTATAACAAAAATCAAAGAGAAAGATATGACTGCAAAGAATAAGGTGCTTCTGGAGTTGTTGAATCTGGGGCAATGGGCGTTGTTGTTACCCGGAAGGAGAGGTGGCAGAGGGAAAGAATCATTTAAGTCGGAAACAAATAAGGCACCTGAAATTGCTGAAAAGGGTGAAGAAGGTTCAGAAATGTGAGTGTTGGTTATGGATGAATTTGTTTGAGTTTTGGGATAGTCTTTAATTCCTAGGATAGTTTTTATGAAATGATTAAAGACTGTCGAGGTAAATTGATTAGGACACAATGAATCTGTATAAATTCATAAGCATAATTCATGTGAAAGACAACTGATTATGGCCATAGAGTGTATGTTGTTCTTGAGTTTTTTTTTTTTTTGCTTTCGAATTCATTAAGTTATAGTGATGTTAAGTCTTTCAGTTTGTTTTGGAGGAATCGAATGTAGTAGCTATTTGCTTAGTACATAACAATTCAGTATATGAGGCTTTTTTAAAACTTTCTCAGGTTGCTCAAGTTTGCACATAGAGCAGTGGCAACATGAGTGAATATTTTAGCTTGGTGGAGAGACGGAGCTTTTTAAGACGGTAAGTGATTATATGTTTATGCCCATTCTTGATTGTTTTGGGTATGTGTTTTGTTTAGGATATGCAGTGTTTAGGAGTTTTAAAACGGTGAAATTTTCGTCAAACTTGCATTCCTTGAGTATAGTAAAAAATTTAGAAACTAGCAAAAACTCAAAAAAAATGCCTAAAGATCAGGTTATTGCAAACAGTTAAAACAGTTTGAAAACTAAAACCAATACAAATAGCTCAACTCCTAATCATTGACACATAGTATTTCACTTTAAATTCATTCAATTCGAATGTGCCTCCCACGATCCCCACCCCTTTGTGTCGAATTAGCTAGTTGTCCAGGAGAATCCCCATTTGATTTGTTGCCCTTGTTGATACCTAAACCCTCCAGTTGGTTGAGACCTTCAACCAGGCAGGGAGGTGATGACTAAACCAGAAAAGATTAATAAAACAACCATTGCATAAGTAAAAGGACGTTAAAAATAAAACTATATAAATCGAAATAACAAACCTTAAGTAGTGCAACTTCTTCCTCTTCGAAAGAAGAGTCGTCTAAAATACGCAAGACAGTAATTTTTTTACGGTTAGATAAAAAATGTAGGAGGATAGTTTGATTTGAAAAGTAAAAGATCTCCCAATTATGTCCTTCAAACATTGAGGAATAACCAATTCCTCACTATCAACTTGATTTTTAAATAAAAGTAAGAATACGATATTGCAAGGGATTTAAACCATAGGATCCCATATGGGAAAAGACCATACCTCTAGATTAATTAGTTCGAAAGCGTTATGTTTGGTAACTTTGGTGATTTTTTGATCAAAGACAATGAAAGTTGCTATTTCCGTGCCATCGCCAACCACAACTTCAACTCAAAAACTAGAAAAAAAAGTAGAGTTGAAATGAATAAAATTTAGGAATCAGAAAGTGTAGGATGAATGATTTAACTAACCGTATAACTCCAATAGTGTTAGTTGCATGACACTTATTGAAAAACAACGAATCTACAGCTCTTTTCAATTTCCTTGTGCATTTAACACATGCAATGTAGCTACAACCGTTGTTCTTAAGGACATCTAAAAGGCGTGTTGTGCAGAAAAATTACGTTTCCTATTGAGTTTTTAAAAAAGGGTCACCAAACATAAAACACAATATTTAGAGAATAAACAATTAAAATTACCTTATGGTCAGTCTTAGTTATATAAGCATACAAATCCAAGATCGAAACATTTTCGATCTTGACAATGTTGTGGATTCAAGTATTATTGTTGAGACCATCATCAAAATCGTTGTTTATACCTGCCAAATCACCCTTGTTTATAAGCATACAAAGCATTGTAGTTCTTGTGATTCATAAATGGTTTAAACATATTTAAAAATCATGTATATATGTATATGTATAGGCTATTTGCGAAGACAACCATTTCTATTTTTATAGACCAAAACAGTTTTAAAAATATAAATTTGTCTAAAACAGCAATTTTTAAAATTTTATATATATACATATGCATAAAGTATTACATACTGTAGTTTACAACATGTTAACATAAAAAGGTAATTTATATACATATTAAAAGGTAATTTATATACATATAAATCGGTATTTTATATACATATAAATATATATATATATATATGGATAGATTTCAAAGGAAAAATCCAGGAATCCACATATATATATATATGCACAAAATTGCGACTTTATAAAGTTTGTTTTACCTTTCAATGAAGGCTCCGACACAATCTGCATCTCCTGAAAAATAAAACCTAGTTCCATATGTTGAATTCAAATAGAGAGAACCTGAAAATAGTGAAAATAATAATTTTAGACTCTTGCATAATAACCACACAAAATAAGGAAAAATATACAAACCTCCAACAAACTTAAGATTGACATTGGAAACTAGAATGACTGTAGGATGTGAACCATAATTTTGTAATTTTAAACAAAGATTGATAGCCTTCTAATCCCAAGAGGTGATGGTAATATCCATCCCCCTAGCATTGAAATAATTGTTTGAAAATCAAATTTACATAACAAAATGTTGGATTCTGGATAAACATCTGCACAATCCACCCACTAAGTTGTCAACGTAGTATAATGCATTGGGTTGCGTGATTATCTTCAGCATTGAAGTCTTTTATAGAACCAACACGTCCAATAACATCTGAAGTTTACAAAATTATAAGGATAATTGGGGCGGCAAAGGGCATTTAGAGATAAAAGGCTAAAAATTATGAAATGATAAACTTGGAAGACAATTATTTGTGTTTGCGAGAGCTGTGAGTTCCTCATATTTTTTAGACAAAATAGCTCGTGACCAATTGTAATAGCATTGTCGTTAAGTTTAATTAGCTTTGTCATAAATGTTAAACGTGTTAAACGTTGGAATCAGCTAGTTTGAATTTTTCGTAGATGCGCACAACTTCAAGCCCTCCAAAATAGTTTCCTCGTTTAAAAGATGTTTGAAACGACAAAATTTCGTTGATTGATCCATGGATCAAAGATGGCTGTAAAAATAGAAGATTAGATTATAGTCAAAGGGTGGGAAAATGTGGAACAAATTTGAAACATGTAATGTAAGGAGAAAATACAAATTATTTCATCTATTAGAAGGAAATCTATCCACATTAGTTGCCCGCCTTTTAGGGTTACGTGCTTCCCACATGCGAAAAATACGAGCAAAAATCTGTTAATTAGATCGACTAACCATTAGATCAGCAAATTTTGTGGAGGCAGTTGACATATTCTTCTTTGGCAGTTGTAACTAAAGACATGGAAATAGGCTAAAAGCTAGTGGAATGGTGCAGAATAGGTAGAATCGAGAAAATTATATATTAACTAATTGATTGATAGGGTTTGTATTTATTGTGTGTAAAAATGGCATAATTTAATGTCAATAATTGTGAAATTATTACTAAGTTGTGGATGGAAGTGGTTGAATGTTTTTTTTCTTGGTTTTTTGGTTTCTAAGGTTGTTACGTGAATTGAATTCACATGTTTTTGCAATGATAACAGGTGAAGCCTACTGCACGATACTACCACATGGAGTGACTTGCTACCTCTGCCAATTCCAAGGTATTCAGATAAAGGAGATACAATTTGAAAATGCATGTTCTCTTTTCCATGTTTCAAATAATTCTATATTCTGTGTCTTTTTATCTGAAAGGAGGCTCATGTCTTGTATTGTCACGTAACAAAAGAGATGGATAGATTTGGTTAAGGATACCCACTCTGTATGATTGTTTCCAAAGCAGTTATTGTACAAATGGCAACAAAATTTGTAGGGATATAAACATATTTGGTGGTGCATTAAATTTTGTGATGGTAGTCATGGAGAGAAATTTGGTCACTTGGTGATAATCTCCAGGTATGCACCAGCTACTTATCTATGGAGAGGTAGACTCCACGTGATGGTGGAAGCAAAAACAATCAGCATACACCAGCACTTGAGCATTGGAGCATTGCAGTGAAGGATGATAAAGTATTGGACAAGGAGTGGAGAAGTGAAATTCTAATCTCACGTGGAGGACTTCTCAGGTTCTTTTACGTTTATGATTTGAGGTACTTTGTGTATGAGAGCACTGGCATAATTAAGAAGTATTATTACTAAACATTGAGGTTGAAATAGAAGATATCACCAACCAGAACAATCTTTTTTATTTTAGGGGTGTTGTTTCGTGGTACCTCCAATGGAGTTATTAATTATTTTCCATGGGAATTCAATATGGGAGTCTGGATTTGGAATTGGTGGCATGATGTTCCACTTCATTTCCTCATCCATCATGTGGACATCACTAAATAACCAATCTGAAGGAAAAAGAGGTGCAACAATCACAAAACACTAAATGACTAATTAGGATTCGACACAATCAGCTATTGTATATACAAACATAGTGATTCTAAGAACCCTAATCAAGCTGAAAATATTTTTATCGTGTCAAATAGATGTTCTCTACAAATAAAATGAAAAAATTCAGAAAGATGCAGAATCGAAAAATAGTTGCATCATGCTTTCAATACGCATTCTTGGACAATGTTTTATATATTGTTCTATGTGCTTTATATTATAAGGATACAATGCAGATGACCTATCCACACATATACAAAAAACATGTAAATTACATCCTTGTGATAAAGCACATAAAAATTGTTGGTTAAACCATATTGATGCAATATTCTTGCTTATCATCAATGAAATAAGTCTTGGAAGCACTATTAGTTATATTTTTGCTCTTGGTCAGATTACTTAATTCTCTTCCTCACTATAATAGAGTTTGAACCCACAGACAAAAAAAATCTATTTTAGTCGAACTCGATTAATTTAGTATTAATAAAAAAACTTCCAAATAGTTGTCCAACAAACAATGTCCGACTTTGGATATAGTGCCCTCGGACCTCCAACTTCTCAAATGTTTAGTTATCTCTATCTTTCTCTCTGTCATTTATATCTCGAGAACTCTTCAAAACATTTTTTATGCTCTCTTCCATACCTATATGAAGGCAGTGATGAATAAGACGGAACCGAGTTCTCGTTTCTTCACACATGTACCTTGTTACAGCCTATCCCAAGAAAAGAAAATGAAGAAACCGTCATACACATTATAAGAAGCAAAAACTCAAACAGAAATGCTAATATGTAGATACATTCATGAATATATACGCGTAACGACCATGTACATCATGCGTACATCTACATATAATAGATATATACATAAATAAGTAGACAAGATTTACCACAAAATCAAGCGGTAAAATAGAATGTTCACAAAATCAAGAGGTAAAATTAAAGCTTATAGCATTTTGTAACTAACATTACCTCAAAAGACAACATTCAAAGCAAGTTCATATTCTGGATTAGCCTTGACATTGAGTTTGGCAGTGATTTCCTAAGCTTTGGTATTTTCCAACCAATCTCACATTCCGTTAAACAATCTACAAAATTGTTCTCAATAATATTACTATACTGAATACAGAACTAAAAACAGAACCTATAATTACATAAACATAAACTTTCTTATAATATTTAATGAATCTTACTATCCAAAATATTAATAGTAATCCAAAACCAGTTATGTTACATTTCAGTTAGTAATATCTTGTTCATACTTTCCATCATTGTCTTCGAGTTCTCTTTCTTCATGGCTTTTCCATCTTGGTAATAGCGATACTCCGACGATACCTACTAAAATGAATCAATCAACCACAATAAAAGCTAGGATGTTAAAATTTCTGAAATATCCAATTTGGTATGAGAGAGTAATAAAATATGTTAGGATGCCAATTATTGAATCACAAATTTCTCCATTTCATTTAGCTCCGCACCCACAGCATCATACTACTTATTTATGTAACAGCATGTCCCGAGAATAGAAAATGAAGAAACTATCATACACATTATAAGAACATATATCTATGCATATAAGTATGACAATCCATTTAAATCAGTTTTAACACACCAAACAAAGCAAAAACACAAACATAAATGCTAAAATGTAGAAGCATACATTCATATATACGCGTAATAGCCATACACATCATTTGTACATCATTAGGACATATACATAAATAAGTAGACAATATTTGCAACAAAATCAAGAGGTAAAATAGAATTCACAAAATCAATAGGTAAAATTCAAGATCTTGGCATTTTCCAACTAAAATCACCTCAAAAGGCAAGAATCAAAGCAAGTTCATCTTTTGGATGAGCCTTAACATTGAGTTTGGCAGTGATTTCCAAAGACATTTTTCCCAAAGCACATATCGAGGGGGAAATAAGGATCACTTAGCCTATGATGTCGAGGAGGACGAAATAAACAGACAATAGAGACAACACATGTCATTGTCTAGTCGAGTTTGCTGGGAGCTTCTTCGATACTGACCTTGTAGTCGCGAGATCTGTGGTAATCCGGAATCAAAATTTTTCCGACTCCACCGACTTCTCTGTCACTTTACCTATGATTTCGAGGGGGACGAAATGAACAGACAATAGAGACAGCACATGCCCATTATCTGGTCGAGCTTACTGGGAGCTTCTTCGATATTGACCTCGCAGTCGCAACATCTGTGGTAATCCTGAATCAAAATTTTGCCGACTCCATTGACTTCTCTGTCTCTGGCGTTCCTAGCAATCCCATTCGGAAAATGCAACAGTGCATGAATCATACCTGAATTCTCTCTGGGATAGGACGGCCAACATCCGTCCCCAATTTTAGGGACGGCCACAATCCATCCCCAATTTTAGGGACGGCGATCATTCGTCCCCAATTTTTAGGGACGGAAAATGGTCGAAACTCGTACTCTGATACTTTTTCTTTACCCTTGGAGGAAGTTGAATGTTGTGAGGTCATTCCTCCAAGTCCGAAAATACGACCTTTGTACGGCGTAACTTGTTATAAAACAAATATCGAGAATTAATGACATTTATAAATAGTAAAATTATATCATATTGAAATGTCATTATTACCTCGAGATACAACTCGTTGTACTCTTCCTGACTAAGGGTAGTTTGTGTTACGTCTTCTCTCGGAGGAATTTGCAATACTCGTTCCGTTGTCATGTTTTCAATTTCATCGTGAAGACTCTTCGCCTTGGGATCCACCCACGAACTATCTGACTTCTTAACGTGCGTACGTTCCAACAATTCTAGATACGATGGTTCGGATCCCTTCTCTTTCGCCTGAAACAAATAAAAAAGATATAAGTTTAATGAAATGTTAATTTTATATAAATGCATAAAATTAGAATAAAGCTTACCAGATCTTCGTATACTTCCGCAAAAGAACGAGATCCTACCGTATGTACGCTTATCTCGTATCCTTCTCTATCAGAACGCCGGAATTTACTTGCTCGCTCGCTTTTTTCATTAAATTTTGGATCATCCCAATGTGTGCACATCTGATCCCAAACATCTTCCGCTATCCAAAGGGGTTTTCCTTTCTTCTCTCGTCTTTTTTGACATAAACTTACGATAGACTTGAGATGAAGTCCCGCATGTTTGTCAAATTCGGACTTTACTAGTCTGATAATTGCGGGATTCCAATAAAATTTTTGCTGAAATAATAATAAGCTTATTATATTTAAATTGTAATTTCAATTACTTGATAAAATTAAAAATTGTTTAAAACATACCACAAATGATTTCCACCATCGTTGCTTAATTTCTGGATCGGTATGTGTCCAATTGTAACACGGCCGATCATAATTAGCTTTTATCGTCATTGATATGTGACGATTAAGTTGACCATATCCAAACCTACAAATCAAAATGAAAGATAAATTAACATTTAATTAACTATTCATAATTGACATTTGAATTTGAGTATATGTGCCATAGTCCGTCGTTTCCACGAATGGGGTCTAACCGAGGAAGCTTGCGTCGTTCTTCATCCATTGCTAAAATTTCTTCTACAGTTGGTTCATAGTGCATCTCAGGTTTGTGATGCATTACTGGATCGGGTGGTGGTTGTATTTGCGAATAATAAGGCGTATATTGCGCCGATTGTGTCGATCTAGTGTTTCGGAAGAAATTTGGATTCATATATTCTTCAAACCCTGAATTGGAATGTCGGGAATGAGATGAAAGGTTGCCACTTTCCTCGGACTGAGGGCGGTTTCTCGTTTTACCGCCTCTTCCAACGCGTCGCGACATATTGAAATGTGAAATTAAAATATTACGATACCACCCACAAACCAATCATCTCAATTTCTCAATTTCAACATAAATTTCTCAATTTCAACATAAATTTCTCAATTTCAACATAAATTTAAACTGTCTAAAACATAGATATCGATACCACCCCAAACTAATCATCTATCCAACAAGCAATTTCAGCGAAGCACTTGAATACACAAATTGATCCTTAAAGCTAGAGATATGAACCTTTCCTAAGACATATGAATCTAACCTAACATCAAGACTTCCTAGGATAGGGTTTAACATTATGAAGGGTTCTACTTACTCACGGGGCGGCGGCGGCGGCGAGTAAGTCGCGGCCGGGAGAGAGTCGCGGGGCGGCGGCGAGAGAGTCGTGGGGCGGCGGCGAGAGAGCAGAGAGTCTGGGGGTCGAGAGAGAGTCGCGGCAGCGAGAGAGAGTCAAGCGGCCGGCGGGGGCGAGAGAGTGAGCGGCGGGGCGAGAGAGTGAGCTGCGGGCGGGCGACGTGAAAAATGCCTACCATCAAAAATTTATATAAAATTGGGGACGGACGAGCCGCGACTGTCCCAAATTAAGGACGGGCTCATCCGTCCCCAATTCCGGGACCGGGACGAGACGATGTGCCCAATTCCGGGACCGGGACGGGATGATGTGCCAAGACGCGACGATGTGTCGGGATGGAACGACGTGTCGGGACGTGACATGACGATGGATCGGGACGGGATATCCGTAAACGTCTAACATGATCCGTAAACGTCTAATCATTAAGAAATAGGAACAATCCGTGAACATTTAACAAATCGTTAAGACGTTAACGTCTTACATGAATATCCGTAAACTCTCAATGCCGAATAAACAATGCATTAAGAAATAGAAACAGTTGAATATCCGTCAACGTTTTAACATGATTAATCATCTTCAGAGTCACACAATTGTTCCGTCGACTCTTGTGTTTCTGCATATAATTCAAATATGTCTTCTTCTTTTCTTCTATATCTTCATAAAGATCATCTTCATTTCTTTCGATTTCTTCCATTTCACCGTGCGTAAGTTCTTCAACACGTACCTCGTCAATAGCAATAATCTCGGTCATTTTTTGTTGCATTGGAAATTGTTGTTGTTCTGTGTTGTCGATAAATTTGCCCCTCGGAAGTATCTTAATTGTGACACGCCAACCTGAAGATCTTCTAATATGCGGATAGGAAACATAACAAACTTGATCGGCTTGTGACGCAAGAATAAAAGGCTCGTATTTTGCATATCTTTGTGTGGAGTTAACTTCTACAATGCCTAGTTTGTTTATTCTTGTTCCACGGCCGATTATTGTATCGAACCAATCACATCGAAATAACATCACTTTTAAACCGACATAACCTACCAAAAATATCAAAATATGAGTCAATATCCAAAACGACATACGTGGTAAGGATAACATTGTTTTAAATTTGTTTTCCATACCTGGATATTCCAATTGCAAAATTTCCTTTATAATCCCATAAAAATCTGGTTCATCGACCAATGCACAATAGTTTTCACCTTTCACACATATACCATAATTCATCGTCGACTTCAATTTCCCATGTTCGTAAGTGTGAAAATTATAACCACGTGTAAAATACATAGGCCAACTCATAACTTTCACAATCGGTCCTTTGACAGGATCTCATAGCCACAACGGGTGATTGCCCATCTCAACCTGCATTACATGTACAAACTTAGACACATAGTCAAAATATTATAAAAGTAATTTATGTAAAATTTCATTACTTACATATTGTCTGATCCATGTGGAGAAATCTTTTTCTTTAAGTTCTAATAGTTAAGAATCATCAATGTTCGTATATGTATTCTTCAATATATCATCAAATGTCATGTATAAAAAGAAACAAAATTATATAAATATTACAAAAATAAACAAAATTGTCATTGTGATAAGCATAGTTAATTATGGGATTTTACCTTTCAAAAGGCTGTAGATATTCGCAGTTTAATAAAACATATGTATGTGCGATATGGAGATCTCGTTGTGATAACCATATATCTTTCGCCTTACCAGCAGATCGACCAATTCTACAAAATATGTCCGGAACATCTGGTACTGGATATGAATACGCCACACCACCATCAAAATATCTGTCTGGATTTCTACTCCGCGTTTGAACATGTGGCTCGAAGTAGTATGAAGTGAAGAACGATATTTCCTCATTGACGTATTGATCCACAATTGAACCCTCCGGTCGAGCTTTTTGTTTGGTTTTTTTCTTCAAATGAAACATAAATCACTCGAACGGATACATCCAACGAAATTGAACTGGACTTCCTAATGCGGCTTCGTGCGGTAAATGAACTGTCAAATTCTCCATAAGATGGAAGAATGATGGTGGAAAAATCTTCTCCAAGTTACAAAGTATAGTTACTATGTTATTTTCCAGTCGACGAACCACATCCATACTCAGATTCCTCGAACATAAATCTCGAAAGAATAGGCCAATACCTATAAAATGAAAGTATTATTAGTGTATTTAACAAATGTTATTCACATTACATATTAATAAAATCAACCACATACCTCCAATTGCTTTGTGTGCATGTTTGTCCATCAATTCAGAAAAACATATCGGAAGTAGTCTTTGCATGAATACATGACAATCGTGACTTTTCATCCCTAATAACTTTCCTCCTTCAATGTCAACGCACCTTCCGATGTTAGACGCATAGCCATCTTGAAATTTCACATCTTCTTTCAACCATTTCAAAAATTTATATTTGTTATCATTTGACAATCTGAATATCGGGACTGGCGCTTTACCGTCATCACTTATATGTAACTCCTTTCGTGAGCAATACTCTTCTAGACCCTTGCGTGATTTAATATTGTCTTTCGTCTTCCCTGTGACATTCAAACTGTATTGATGATGTTATAAAAAATTCGTCTCTATGTGCATGACATCAAGATTATGTCGAAGTTTCAGATTTTTCCAATACGGAAAATCCCAAAATATGCTCTTCTTGTACCAGTTATGAGTAATTCCATAACCACCAATTCTCGGATGATTGTTCCCTCCACAATCTATACTCCTCGGAATACCCAAAGCAAGAAGTCGTTCATACAAAATCTCTTCGCCGGTCAAAACTGGAGGAGGAGATTTCTGCACAACTACATTCCTTTTGAAAGTTCTCTTGTTGCGCCGTAATGCATCATCAACAGGAAGAAAACGACGATGACAATAAAACCAACTCGTGTTTCTTCCATGTTTCAACTGAAAAGCATATATTTCCTCCATGCAATATGGACAAGCCAATCGACCATACGTTGTCCATCCAGATAACATACTATAAGCTGGAATATCACTTATTGTCCACATGAAAGCACCTCGTAACATAAAATTTTGTCGCCTCGAGACATCGTACGCTTGAACTCCATTCCATAATTCTTTCAATTCTTCAATAAGTGGTTGAATAAATATATCCAAACTTCTTTTCGGATGATTAGGCCCGGGAATCATTATTGTTAAGAACAAAAATTCCGTTTTCATGCACATATCCGGTGGTAAGTTGTAAGGTGTCACTATAACTGGCCACAATGAATAATACTTCCCAGACATCCCAAATGGATTAAAACCATCGGTACAAAGGCCTAAATAGACATTTGACTCTCAGCCGCAAAATCAGGATATACCTTGTTAAAGTGTTTCTACGCCTCACCATCTGAGGGATGACACATCATTCCTTCACGACTTGAATGCTCAGCATGCCATCTCATGTCGCTTGCGGTCTCCACAGATTGATACAATCTTTTTAATCTGTCTGTAATTGGTAAATACCACATACGACGATATGGAACCGATTTTCCATTCTTTGTTAAATAAACCGATTTTTTCCACAAAATCGACAATTACTCATATCCGATGTCCGTCTCCAAAAAATCAAGCAATTGTCTTGAAAAATATCAATCTTTTGATATGGCAATAAACCTAAAGATCGCATCATCTTCTTTGTCTCATTATAGGAGTCTACTGCATTATTATCTTCTGGAAAATAATTTCTTACTAATTGCAATATCGAATCCATGCAATTCTCAGACAAATTATTCTCAGTCTTCAAATTCATCAAACGTGCAGACAGAGATAATTGTGATAAGCCACTTCTACAACCATCATAAAGTGGATTCCTAACACTTTCTAGCATTTCAAAAAACTTTTTGCTTCTTCATTCGGGTCTTCTTCAATATTTTCGTTTCTTTCACGGAATACATTTTGCACCATTTCCACATACGGGTTCATTTCGACATCTTGAGAAGACTCAAATTCATGATGTATAGTTGCCCTACTAAAGTTTCCACAACATTACTAGGTCGTGGTGCAAAATTTTCTCCATGACATAACCACATGAAATAATTCGGAGTAAAACCTCTTAAATAAAGATGCTTCCAAACAGTTCTCTCATTAACAAGTTTTTCATTCTTGCATTTGACGCATGGACAAACCAACGTACCTGTTTCTTTGTAAACTTGTTGATTCGTCGCTATTGTCATAAACTGTGTGACGCCTTCTGTAAACTCTTTCGATACGCTTTGAGATTCTGGATCAATTCTTCTGTACATCCATTGTCTAGAAACGAAAATGTTCGATCTTGATGAAGATGCCATTATAATCGCAAACACTATAGAAGATATACGGTGAATGATATGAGAGTTGCTTATGAAAAGCGGATCAAGGGTTGAGGGGTTAAATAGATTATTTATAGACGAATTAGGGACGGATTACGGACTAAGAAAATAGTTTTCCGAAGAGTCGTCCCGAATATGTCCCTAAAATGGTTTTTTAAAGTCCCTGATTAGGGACTGTCTCCGCGTCATCCCTAAAATTGGGGACAGAAGGAGATGTCGTCCCTAAAATTGGGGACGGAAGGAGATGTCGTCCCTAATTTGGGGACGGATGTTCGATCATCCCTAAATTTTGGGATGGAAGGTGTTGTCGTCCCTAAATTTGGGGACGCCCGTGCTCTACCGTCCCAAATCTGGAACGCCCTACTCATCCATCTCTAATCCGTCCATATTTGCGGACCAATTAGGGACGGTTCTTCGGTACGCAAAATTGCGGACGGATTCGGAACGGATTTCATTATATGTCCCTAATCCGTGTATAATCCGTCCCTAAATTTAGGGACGGACATTTCAGTCCCCAAATTCC
This sequence comes from Gynandropsis gynandra, assembly GCA_036759665.1. Classification (NCBI taxonomy): domain Eukaryota; kingdom Viridiplantae; phylum Streptophyta; class Magnoliopsida; order Brassicales; family Cleomaceae; genus Gynandropsis; species Gynandropsis gynandra. The sequence goes on from CM071867.1 coordinate 23,947,356, forward strand.
ATCCCAAATCTTGAATTTTCTAGTAGTGATACCATTTTCACAGATTTGTCGAGTTTTGATAGATGTAACGGTCGCCAATAGATGAAGCTTCTATGTATTTGTACAAGTAGGAAAAGAGAGACGATAAGGGAGTAACGTATGCAGCCGACGGAGTGAGAAGACAAAACGTAGGTTTAAGATGGATTTAACTAGGGATGGTCTTCGCTTAAATCCTTTTATTGAGAAAGGAAGAGAAAAATTCGGTGAGATTTGGAAAGAATGGTGGGATATGAGTTAATTGATTATAAGGAGAAGAAGAGTCATTTTTATTTAGATTTTTTGGTTTAGTTTTGTTACGATTTCTAGACTTCATATATTGAGAACAATTGAGGGCTTCTTCTATCATTTCATGTATGGTGTATGAAAAGACGGGATCACAAGCAAATACACGTAATCATGGCAAATATACCCGAAAATTTGATTAAAGTGACCAAGGTGTGAAAGAAGCACGGCCAAGCATCATTTATGTTGCACAACCGAGCATATTAGAATGGAGAACATATAGCATGGTTGGGCATCACTCCTTGCCCGACCAATCTACCAAGCTAAAGCAGCATGGTCGAGCACCTTCACAAGCATGATCGGGCTGCTGATGCATCCACGCAGCACGATCGGGCAGCTACACAAGCACGACCGAGCAGCTACACAAGCACGATCGAGCACAAGAAGGCCACATGCACGGCCGAGCAGCCTCACAAGCACGGTCGATCAGGAGACATTTCCTTTGCAGCACGGTCGGGCTCCATTCAATGCACGACCGGGCTGGAGGATGAGGCAACATGCATGACCGGGCTTCAACAACTGCACGGCCGGGATTTGGAGACAAAATGATCCCCGTAGCTAATGCACGACCCGGGTTGCTCTGTGCTCGGTCGGGCACCTCATGGATGAAATCTTTACGGTCGGGTTGAATGGTATGCACGGTCGGGCATGCATGGTAACTGACCAAACGAATAACAAGGACCCCTTAGAACGAGCATGGAGTTTAAAAACTAACCAGTAGGGAATACAGAAGGGACGGACCAGACCAGAGAAGAAAAGAAGGAAGAGAGCATGGTTGAAGAAGAAGACTTCGACCATCCGAAAGATTTGTCCAAGGCCACGCTCGGAGAAATAGGGAAGATGAATACTTACTTTATTTGTGTTTGTTTCCCTATGAATTCTGATTAGTTCTCTTTACCATGGGTTAGGGATGCTATGTAATGGATAGTTTTGTTCTTAATGCTTGATTTCGGTTTTGTTCAATCATATGGTTCGATAGGTTGTAGTTGTGCGTAATGCTTCATACTTTGTTGATCACATGTTTGAATGAGACTAGATCCGTTCGAGTGAGATTAGACATGTTTGATGAGACTAGAGATTTGTCTAGGCATCGGGAGAGTCAGATTTGAGTCTCAGGATGAACCCTCGAATGAATTAGATTAATGAGAATCTGGTCGATCGGTTAATCTATTTAGGAACGGTAGTAATCGAGGTAGAACTTCCATTGTTCTTCATGCGTTTAGGTTATAGATTTACTGCATCGAGAGGTGAGTACGTTTATTTCCTAGATAGAGGATATAGACATGAGGAGAGTCATTTCCGTTAATAGAAGTTAAGTTCCCATTGTTTCCGACAGTAGAGGTCGAATTCCCTATCGTTCTTCATGCATCTAGATGTTTTGCACTGCATCGGGAGATTAGCGACGTTGATTCCCTAGGTAGAGGATTTAGACATCGGGAGAGTCATTTCCGATAGTAGAGGTAGAATTCCACATTTGTTCTTCATGCATCTAGACATTCCGTTGCTGCTTTGGGAGATGAGTAATGTTGATTCCGTAGGTAGTGGATTTAGATTTTAGTTCCCCATCCATAGATATAACCCAATTTCATGTTCCATAGAAACATCCATACATGTTCAGGCATTTCCGAAACCCGTGGTACTCTATCTTGCTGAGTCTAGTCTCATCGTTCTTTTATTCTTTGTTTTCCAGTTTAATAATCACATATTGATCGATCTTCTTCTCGTGAATTCTTAATTCTAAAGTTCGCACCAGTCCCTAGAGTTCGACCCTGGTACTACACGTACCGTATACTTACGATAGACTGGTCTAGAAAATTAAATCTCTGATTTCCAACCATCAAATTTTTGGCGCCATTGTCGGGGACTAGTTACGGCATTAGAATTATGGTTTCATTGAGTCGAGATCTAGTCCTTTCCGAATCTTTTGTTTGTTTATATTTTTTGTATTTTTTTCTTTTATTTTGAGTCTATTAAGAGCTAAGCCATTGTTTGTTGTTTTGCTATATCTAGATTGCTCGGTGTATGTCTAGGAGTTCGATGAAGATAGGGGAAGAGAAATTTGTAGTTGAAATGCTTGAAGACTTAAGAGACGTTGAACCCGTGGAATTGGTCAATGAAGCTTTGGCTGATGTTGCAAGATGCATGACCATTCCATGTGCTACACCCGAACGGACAACACGACGCAAGAAATACCGCATACGACGACGAGGATGTCCATGATGCCAAAAACCTAGACGAAGCTTTCAGTGGCGCTTCCACCATTTTCGCAGATCTGTCGAGTTTCGACAGATGTAACGGTCGCCAATAGATCAAGCTTCTATATATTTGTACAGGTAGGAAAAAGGAGACGATATAAGGGAGTAAAGTATGCAGGCGACGGAGTGAAAAGACGAAGCGTAGGTTCAAGATGGATTTAATTTGGGATGGTCTTTGCTTGAATCCTTGTATTGAGAAAGGAAGAGAAAGAGTCGGTGAGATTTGGGAAAAATGGTGGGATATGAGTTAATTGATGTGTGAGAAAAGGAAGAGTCATTTTTATTTAGATTTTTTTAATAGAATATTGAGATGGAAATTTGAGAAGCTAAGAACTATGAGAATTTATCAAACTTTTATTAATATATAGATTTAAAAAAATTATATTGCTCACATTTATTTATTAAATTTATATATGTTTAATGTTACACTTAAATTTTAAAATGTTTAATTGAATTCTTTGATATTTATGCAATAAAATAATGTCTAGATCGTATAACACCTTTTTTTATTTTTTAATCTCATTTATGTTTATATTTTTAATAATCAAATTTTTATGGTTTTTCTATTTAAATAAAAATTTATTGAAAATGACAAAAAATTTATGCAAATGAATTTTAGTTGATATTAGAAAAGAAACAATACACATAATTTATTGTATATTTGAATTTTTTTTATAAATAATTTATTAGATATTATATTAAAATTTGGATAAACAAATTATATATATATATGATTGTAGTTATCAAATCTCTAAGAAATTTTTTTTATTTTTAATTTTAATAAAAAAAACGACAATATTATATTGCTTTGAACCTTGTCCATATAATTATTCCATTTAAAATTACACGTAAATTCAAATTGAAGTAAATTTAAATTAAATATAATATTACAGTTTTTCTATCATCAAAACCAGTTACACATTAATGGGCAACTTTCAATTTTAAAGAAACATTTAGTTAATAAAATCAATTATTCAAATAATATTTGATAGATAATATAAAAATCATTTTATTCTTCCTAAATTTTAAACGGGGGAACTTCAAAAATATCCTCGTAGGGCTAAAACACTTCAAAAATACCCTTCCCGAAAAAGAAAAAAATTTTAACTTCAAAAGTACCCGTATAAATGTTGATATTCCCAAAATACCCCTACGACCTTACGACCCAATTCGACCCAGCGACCCAGTTTGACCCTGCGACCCTTGTCCCTCTGCGACCCTTGTTCCTCTGTGACCCTTGGACCTCTGCGACCCTTGTTCCTCTGCGACCCTTGTTCCTCTGCGACCCTTGTCCTTCTGCGACCCTTGTCCTTCTGCGACCCTTGTTCCAGGTTCTAGCTATACTTTTTATTTTACCAATGCCACATTGAAATTATTGTCTTTCTGGATTGTAGCAGTCCATTTATTTTTCGTTATAAATAGAGAAGGCAAAACCGTAAAGCTACAACAAGCACCAAATCATCTCTTGTTTCTAGTCTTTCATTCTCTCAAAAGGGCGATTTCTAACATCTAACCCTAAATTCTCTGAAAAATCCTTGTTACCTTGTGACCGTTAAGGTCACATGGTCGACCCAGGGCATCGTGCTGTCTATTTGTTACTCAATGTCTTGGTAATCGTCGGACTCAGTCTGTATGCAGATACACACAAGTACTTACGACTTGGATGGAGGACTTTGTGATGTATCTGCACTACATAAGGTCTTGGTAATCGGCGGACTCAGACATCCGCGTTACCTAAGGTCACGGTTGGAGGTCATTTGCTACCGTGGAACTTATGACTCAAAGCCCGAAATGTCAATGGAGCATTTCTTGCGGGGAAGGGCTCCGATTAGTCATTAATATGACTAAGGGTTTAAAAAAACTTACTTCATCTTCAAGCCATGCGTTGGCCTTTAATATAATCTCCCAAAACTTTGACCCCCGGGGAATATTTAGCTCAGATTTCCACCACCGATCATGTCGAGGTGCCTTCAGGAACCAATATAGCTTAGTCAACTTTTCACCGCTAGCATCAGTGAACGTAGGAAATCGGGTTATCAAGTCCTTTACTAATCCACTGGGATTCCACACAAACTCCTCAGGTTCTTGAACCACCGTTTTTTCGGGTTCTTGAACAACCTTCTTTCGCCCTCTCCCTCGCATTGTTCTAGCTCTTTTCGCCGGCGGAGGTTCAACATATGGCGCAGACTCCTTCGATAAAGGTCCAGCACCTGCATAAAATTTACCTCATTAAACATATGGCGACCAATGGGACCAATGCGACCTATGCGACCAATGGGACCAATGCGACCCATGCGACCCATGCGACCTATTTTTCACTAAATATTACTTACTTGGTGGAACTCCATCAGGAGCAAGGTTTCTTGACACTGGATTTGGACGTCGAAGGAATTCAAAAGCAAAATCACCAACAGTGTCGGAAGATTGGGTTTCGGTGATCGCAACTTTCTCGGCAGCCTTTGATTTTGGATTAGGCACATGAGTCCCGACATCCCTTAGAAGGTCTCTTACGGCGTTGATGATTCTCTTCTCCGACTTCCTTATTTCCCCTATTAATTTCTTCTCCAGTGTCAGAGGGACTGCAGCATCAGCATCAGCATCACTCACGCACTCCTTCCTCTTAGTCCCTTTTTCCTGCAAAATGACCAATTACGAATACATTATACTTCTACCGACCTAAGCGACCCATGCGACTCAACCGACCCATGCGACGCAACCGACCCGTGGGACCCTCAACCGACGTGTGCGACCCATGCGACTCAAACGACCCTCAGACACTCCGCGACACTCAAACGACCATTGCGACCTAACCGACTCACTGACACTGACACTCACCCGTTTTAAATCAATAAACTGAGTCCAAGATGGTCATGAAGCTACTGTGACCCTTGCTACTCAACCGACTCACGGAGTCGAAGATGTTCATGCAACTCCTGCGACCCTTGCGACCTAACCGACTCACTGACACTGACACCCATTTCAAATCAATAAACCATTTTGTGACTCGAAAGCTTGCAAAACCCTAGAAATCGAACTACTTACACTTATTGACGCCATTGAAGATTGACTCGTGCTCTCTTCGTGCTCTCTTCGCCAGTTTCCTTCTCGCCAACTTCAAATCGTTCCCTCTCAAGTTCGAAATCACTTATTTCTTTCTTGCTATCAATTTTAAACAGGTTTCACGGCGAAAAACTGTTCGGCTTTCTCGTTTTCGGCAGTTTTTCACATCGAAAAACTGTCGAACTTCCATTTTTCCACGTTCGAACATTAAGGGCAAATTTGTCTTTTCTTCAGTTTTTATTTTTCGGATTTAATAATTATTTTGGGGAAGGGTATTTTTGAAGTGATTTAGCCCTATGAGGGTATTTCTGATATTCCGCCTTTTAAACATTTAAAAGCAAAATTATTTGAAACCCAATTAATTCACAAAATATATTCTTATCCCTTTTTATAATTTCCTAATTTTCATCATCATCTTCAACCCATAACTTCTCCCAAACAGAAGCAATTTCTTGTTCCATAGTTTTTCACTCTTCTCTGTTCCATTGCTCTTTTCTTAGAAATGGATACCAAACGGAAGATTCCTATCAAGAAATTGGATACGAAGCAACAAATCGCAGTCGCCTTCTCCAAGCGACGCAAAGGACTCTATAGCAAAGTAGCCAACCTCTGTCTCCATTCAAGGGCTCGCGTCGCCGTCCTCCTCAACCCTCCAAGCTCCGACGCCATCTTCCATTCCTTTGGCTATCCCGATGCCGATCTGAAAGTCGTGACTCCCCTCGGCGTGACACGGACGGTGGCTCTCAGACAGACGGCGACGGAGACCACGGCGAGGAGGCGGTCGAAGGGGGAGAAACCCACTTAGGGTTTCAGCCTCTGTTCGATCATCAGGAGGGATGGTCTGATTTCAGTAACCTGAAATCGTGGTTTAGATCGATTAAAAAGGAAGAGCCCGAGCGGGCAGCAAACGCATGAGCAAATGAGCACGAACGGGCTGAAGGCTCTCGGGCAGGGTAGCCACCTCTTGGAGGTGATGGTGGACACTCCTAGTCCCGAGGTTATTCCGGGATGGGGGTGTTACAATGCATGGGCTGAGGGAGCCTGATCAGGCTGAGGAGAAGGCACCCGAGCGGGTGAAAAATTGCAGACTGGTCTGAAACATGACAGAAGACCAGTACTTTTGTTTGCTGAATTCTGGACAAAATCAGAATCCGTTATGCTGTATTTCTAGGATAAATTAAGGGTTGTTTTGGGTAATTTTACATATTTGTTGTTGCATTGTTGTTGTTGCATTGTTGTGGGCATATATATGTAAAACCAAAACCCCATGCAACAGACATCTAAGAAAGCATATTTTTCAGAAAACTCTACTGCCTTGTATGTTCATTTTTCATTCCTAAACAGATAGCAAAACACAATTACAAAGACTCATTTTTCTTTCAGTTTGCACAAGACACTCACAAGGGCAAGATGGCCATGAATAGAACACTGTAAATGTTTTTCTCGGCCAGCCTTAACAACAGCAAATGGTATCAGAGCAGTTAAGGTCAAGGATAATCGCTAAGACAGCACCATCGGATGAGCAGAATGGGAGGAGCACCATCGGATGAGCAGAATGGGAGGAGCAGAAATGACTATGGATGAGCAGAAAAAGAAGATTACAGCAGAATGGGAGGAGTTAGAGGCTAAGGATCAGCAGGCACTTAAGTTAATCTATCATGCAGTGTCGGAGGAGATTTTTAGCGCTCACTTGTCTACATGTGAGACGTCTAAGGCAGCGTGGGATCTCTTGAAAGAGAGGTTCCAAGGAGATCCCAAATCTGCGTGTATTAAGCTACAGCTACTTCGTGCCTCATTTTACAATATGAGGCAAGCGGAGAGGAGAGTATTAAGGACTATGCCAACAATGTCACGGAGTTAGGTAATGAGATAAGAGCCTACAGGGCAAGGATTGAGGAGGATGAGCTGGTATCGAAAATACTATGCTCACTGCATATTCGTTTCGACCTTACGTGGGAGTTATAGAACAAACGAAGGATCTAGAGACAGTTATCGTGGGAGAACTTGTGATTCGTTGCAGTCACAAGAATTCAGGCATGATGACCGAAACGGGACAGGTCTAGAGGGGGCGTTTAATGCAAAATATCAAGGCATTAAACACGGACAGAAATCTGATTATTCGAAGAAGTTTGCTGGAAATTCAGATTTTAAATTAAAAGGGAAGAAATTCTGCAGTATATGTAAGAAGGATAACCACATGGAGACGCAATGTTACTTCCGAAATCGTGGAGAAAAACTAGAAGGAAGCAAGGTGTCTAAGACTAAGAAGGATTGCTACAATTGTGGGAAGTCGGGACATTTTTCGAGGGATTGTAAGGCAAAAAAGAACACCCAAAACCAAGCACACTTTATAAGGGAAGACGATGTAGACGACTCACTCTTCACGGCTGCCCATGTGGCGACTGAGTCGCAAGACAGCAACATTTGGTTATTGACAGTGGCGCAACCAACCACATGACCAAGGAGGAGGGATTTTTCACTACCTTGGACAGAAAATTTAACGTGCCTATACGAGTAGGCAATGGCGCTACGCTAACTACGGGTGGAAAAGGAGACATTGAGGTATTGACGAAGAAAGGTCAAAGGACAATACAAGATGTCTTCTTGGTTCTGGGTTTAAGTAAAAATTTATTGAGCGTGCCACAAATGACGAGGAATGGATACAATATGGTATTCATGGAGGATAGGTGCGTAATAAAGAATAAAAACGGAGGGCAAGTTGCTGAAGTCCGTATGGTGAATAAGGCCTATCCTTTAAGGTGGAAATTGGCAAGTGAAGGAGCGTTGGTCGCAAAAGAGGAGGAGCTGTCAGATTTGTGGCACAAGAGATTCGGCCACTCCGGATTGCATAATTTATATATTATGCAAAGCCGAGAAATGGTGAAGGGGCTACCTAAGTTTAGGGTGGTCAAGCAAGTGTGTGAAGCGTGCATGAAAGGGAAGCAGTGTAGAGAGGAATTCCCAAAGATTTCAGAGGCGAAATCCAAGGGGATTTTGGATCTGGTTCACACGGATTTATGTGGACCGATGCAAACTCCCTCGGTTGATGGAAGCATATATCTATTGACGTTCACAGATGATTACTCGCATATGCTGTGGATCTATTTTTTTAGGCTAAAATCAGACGTGTTCGCTGTTTTTAAGAAGTTCAAGTCGTTGGTCGAGACTCAAACGGAGAAGATAATCAAGAAGTTGAGGTCTGATCGAGGGTTGGAATTTAACTCGAAGTTGTTCACGGGTTTTCTAGAGGAAAACGGAGTTCAAAGACAGCTAACGGTGGCCTATTCCCCTCAACAAAATGGGGTTGCTGAGAGGAGGAATAGGACGCTGCTAGAAATGGCGAAAAGCATGCTGAAGGAGAAAGGCATGCCAAACAATTTTTGGGCAGAAGGAGTGTTTACAGCCTGTTACATCAGAAATAGGTTGCCGACTCGGGCACTCGAAAATAAAACCCCACTCGAGGTTTGGAGCGGTCATAAACCGTCGGTGGAACACTTGAGGGTATTCGGATGCTTGTGTCACATACTCATACCCGCACAACATAGACGGAAGTTGGACGATAAATCGGAGAAGGGAGTGTTTGTGGGGTATAGTAGTATGAGCAAGGGATATCGGGTTTATAAATTGTCGACGAAAAAGGTTGAGGTTGCTCGTGATGTGGTGTTTGAGGAAGAGAAGGGCTAGAATTGGGAGACTTCGGTTGAAACAAGAGAACAACCTATGCCTCTCAATTACAGCCTAAGGAGTGTAAGAAACAGTGAAGCACTGCAACAGTCACCTGTTACAGTGACTTCACCGCAGCAACCAAGTTCGAGAGATAGAGGGAGACAGCATCCACCACCATTCTCCCCTATTCCGTTCAACCTTAGCGACACCCAAGGAAGAAGTGGGGAGAGCAGCCACATATTGAGAGGGAGCAGCAGTAGCTCCTCGAGAGAAACTTATAGGCACAGATGCCTAAGTGAGCTCTACGAGAATACGGAAGTTCAATGTGATGATTCTTATTGTATGTTTTAATGTTGTTATCTAACAATTGCAGAACCTACATCATTCGAAGAAGCTGTGAATGAGAAAGGTGTGAGAGACGCTATGGACGTCGAAATGGAAATGATTAGCAAGAACGAGACTTGGGAACTTGCCGATCCCCCAAAGGGTAAAAAGGTTATAAGTGTGAAGTGGTTGTACAAGGTTAAAACCGATGAGAAAGGAGAGGTTTGGAAGCTAAAACGAGGCTGGTTGCAAGAGGATTCACGTAAACTTACGGGATGGACTACGGGGAAACTTTTGCCCCGGTGTCTAGATATGACACAATACGATTTCTACTTGCAATGGTAGAACAAAACGGCTGGAATTTGTATCAGATGGACGTGAAATCCGCATTCTTGAATGGGGAGATCACGGAAGAGGTGTATATTGAGCAACCCCCCGGATACCTGATAGAGGGAACTGAAGACAAGGTGTTACGACTCAAAAAGGCGTTGTACGGGCTCAAGCAAGCACCGCGAGCCTGGTACCGCAAAATTGACTCGTTTTTCATCGGGGAATGATGCAAAAGAAGTGATTGTGGCGCAGCAATGTATTTGCTGGTCACAGACGATGAAATCGTGGTAATTTGCCTATATATTGATGATATTATCATCACGGGAAGCAGTGAGGAGATGATTAAGTTCTTTAAAAGCAGATTATGTGACACGTTTGAAATGAATGACTTGGGAAAGTTGAGGTATTTTCTGGGTTTCGAGATTGAATATATGCAAGAAGGGATTTTTCTTGGTCAAGCTAAGTATGCACAACATTTATTGAAGAAGTTCGTTATGGAAGGGTCTAAGAGGGTGAGAACTCCACTCACGCCTCACGGGAAGAATATCGGCGATGGAAGGATTCTGTCCAAGACTACTAAGTATAGGAGTATTGTCGGTGGAGTCCTATACCTAGCAGCCACAAGACCCGACCTAGCGTTTGCTGCTTTTTATCTATCAAGAAGCAATGCAAATCCTACGGAGAAAAGCTTTCAAGAAGCTAAACGCGTACTGAGATACGTGGGAGGAACAGTGGACTACGGTTTTCTATTCAAGCGAGTTAAAAATGCAAAATTGATTGGATTCTCGGATTCTGACCTAGCGGGAAGCAGTGAGGACGCAAGGAGCACTACGGGATACTGTTTCACAATTGGGATGGCTATTTTCAGCTGGGGCACGCAGAAGCAGAGTACCATCGCTCAGTCCACAGCTAAAGTGGAATACACTGCCCTATGCATGGCAACAAACCACGCAGTGTGGTTGAGGAGGCAATTCGAAGAACTAGGGTTCTCTATCCTAGAGGGAGTTGAAATCTGATGTGACAATACATCGGCTATAGCGATTGGCCACAACCCAATTGACCACAAACGGACCAAGCACATACTCATCAAATATCATGTCGTTCGAGAAGCAGAGAGGGACGGAATAATCCGTCTAAGACACGTACCTGGCGAGGAGCAGTGGGCGGATATCTTCACCAAGCCGCTGGGCACCGGCAGGTTCAAGAAGTTGAGAGGGCTCATCGATGTCATACCGAAGGGAGCCAAGAGGGAGACTGAAAGTCGTGACTCCCCTCGGCGTGACGCGGACGGTGGCTCTCAGACGGACGGCGATGGAGACCACGGCAAGGAGGCGGTCGACGGGGGAGAAACCCACTTAGGTTTTCAGCCTCTGTTCGATCATCAGGGGGAAGGATGGGTCTGATTTCAGTAACCTAAAATCGTGGTTTAGGTTGATGAAAAAGGAAAAGCCCGAGCGGGCAGCAGGCGCACGGGCAAACGAGCACGGACGGGCTGAAGGCTCTCGGGCAAGGAGATGCACGGGCTGAGGGAGCCCGATCGGGCTTAGGAGAAGGCCCCTGAGCGGGTGAAAAATTGCAGACTGGTCTGAAAAATGACAGAAGACTAGTACTTTGGTTTGCTGAATTTTGGAAAAAATCAGAATCCGTTATGTTGTATTTCCAGGACAAATTAAGGGTATTTTTGGATAGTTGCTGCGCCGGTCTAGATATGGCAAGTCGTTGCTTGTGTTGTTGCTTTTGTTCACGAAGCCACTTGATGGAGTTCCTTGGGCTTCATTGATGACGAAGAGGGACTTGGCTTTTGGGAAATTGCTGTTGATGTCTCCCTCTTCGTTGTTGAACTCCTGACGGTTGTTGAGAAGCACTTGAGCTACGTACGCATTGATTCTTGTACGAAGGCTCTTTGCTCGGGATCTCGTGTGTGGCTTGTCGTGGACAACCGGCATGTCAATGTGTGCTCCGTCTTCTTCTAGCTCTCCATCCACTCCCATGCTTGTCTCGCCTATGCTAAGCTCGTCCTCGTTGTGATCCATGCTTGGCTCATCCTTGCTCCGCTCCTCTCCTTCGTTAGAGTCATAGCTCGTTGTAATGCCCTCATCATCTTCTCCCCCTTGCAAAGGTTTTGCCCTCAAAACAGGTTCATCTGCATCAAAACGAACCAAGTCAGTGACATTGAAGGGGGAGGATACGTTATGCTCACCTAGAAGCTCGACGCGGTAGGCGTTGTTGTTGATCTTCTCGATTATGCGAAAAGGGCCGTCTCCGCGCGGGGCAAGCTTCGAACTTTGTTTGTTGGGGAAACGCTCCTACCTTAGGTGCAGCCACACCCAATCTCCAACCTCGAACTTGACGTCCTTGCGCTGTTTGTTGGCTTGCTTCGCATATTGCTCGGTTCGCCTTACAATGTTGTCGCGGACGCTTTGGTGAAGCTTCTTCATTGCTTCTGCTTTCTTTGCTCCGTCGAGGTTGACGATCTCGTTGTATTGCAGCGGGGTAAGGTCCAATGGCGTGATTGGGTTGAAGCCATAGACTGCTTCAAACGGTGAGCACTTGGTGACTGAGTGCGTTGCTCGGTTGTACGCAAACTCCACTTGAGGTAGACACTCGAGCCAATCCTTCAGATTCTTGCCGATCGTTGCCCGCAGCAATGTCCCTAAGGTCCGGTTGACGACCTCAGTTTGGCCGTCGGTTTGCGGGTGACATGTTGTTGAGAATAGGAGCTTTGTTCCGAGCTTTCTCCAGAGCGTCTTCCAGAAATAGCTCACGAACTTCGTGTCCCGATCAGACACGATTGATCTCGGAATCCCGTGTAGACACACCACCTCCTTGAAGAAGAGATCAGCTACGTGCGTCGCGTCGTTTGCCTTTGCGCACGGTATGAAGTGCGCCATCTTGGAAAACCTGTCGACAACAACAAAGATCGAATCTTTGTTCTTGATCTTGGGTAGACCGAGAACAAAGTCCATAGAAATGTCAGTCCACGGATGAAATGGAATTGTTAAAGGAATGTACAAACCGTGGGGTGAGAATGTGACACGTGATACACCGTGCACAAAGCCGTTCTACGTCGCGCTTGAGGTGCGGCCAATAGAAATGCTCCTTGATAATGGAGAGCGTTTTGTCCATGCCGAAGTGTCCCATGAGTGCTCCTCCGTTTGCTTTCTGCAACAAAAGGTCACGCATAGAACTCTGCGGTATGCACAGCCTCCGTTCGTGGAATAGATAGCCTTCGTGTTTGTAGAAGGGTCTGCGCGCTCCGCTCCCGCATTCGGTGTAGGTCTCCTTGAAGTCGGGATCCTCTTTGTACAGCTCTTTGAGGTGCTCGAATCCCATTGCCTTGGCCTCCATTGTGGTAATTAGCGCATGTCTCAGTGAAAGCGCATCGGCCACGATGTTGTCCTTGCCCTTCTTTTACTTGATGACGTAGGGGAATGTCTCGATGAACTCCAGCCACTTTGCGTGCCTCCGCTTGAGTGTAGTTTGCCCTTTGAGATGCTTGAGCGTCTCATGGTCTGAGTGTATGACGAACTCCTTCGCAAATAGGTAGTGCTGCCACGTCTCCAAGGCACGGACTAGCGCGTAGAGCTCCTTGTCGTACGTCGGGTAGTTGAGCGTCGCTCCGCTGAGTTTCTCGCTGAAGTAGGCCACGGGCCTCTTCTCTTGAATAAACACAGCTCCAATTCCAATGTCGGATGCGTCGCATTCGATCTCAAACATTTGGTCGAAGTCCGGAAGAATGAGAACCGGTGCGTGCGTGAGTCTCTCCTTGAGCGCTGCGAATGCCTCGTCTTGAGCTTGCCCCCACTCGAACGGCGTGTCCTTCTTGATTATTGCGGTGAGAGGGGTGGCTAGCATGCTGAAGTCCCTTACGAACCTCCGATAAAAACTTGCTAGGTCGTGAAAGCTCCTTACGTGCGTAATGCTCGTCGGCGTCGGCCACTCTTGTATGACCTTGATTTTCTCCTCATCTACTCGCAAACCCTGTGCACTTACAACGAAGCCTAGAAAAACAATCTCAACAGTGCAAAACGAGCACTTCTTGAGGTTCGCATAGAGCTTTTCCTTTCGGAGAGTCTCTAATACTTGCTCAAGATGCGCAATATGATCATCTAAATATTTGCTATAAATTAAAATGTCATCGAAGTAAACTACGACGAATTTACCGATGTAGGCCCTTAATACCTGGTTCATGAGCCGCATGAACGTGCTCGGGGCGTTGGTGAGTCCGAACGGCATCACGAGCCACTCGTATAGGCCTTGTTTTGTCTTGAAGACCGTCTTCCACTCATCTCCTTCTTGCATGCGAACTTGGTGATAGCTGCTCTTGAGGTCGACTTTGGAGAAGATGGTGGCTCCGCTCAACTCGTCCAGCATATCGTCGAGGCAGGGGATCGGATGCCGGTACTTGATGGGGATGTTGTTGATAGCCCGGCAATCCACGCACATCCTCCACGTCCCGTCCTTCTTTGGTACCAATAAACCGGCACCACGCACGGGCTCAGGCTCTCCCGGATGTATCCCTTGCTCATAAGGTCCTGTACTTGTTTTTGAAGCTCCTTGGTCTCCTCGAGATTCATTCGGTAGGCAGGTCAGTTCGGTAGAGGCGCGCCGGGGACGAGATCGATCTGATGTTCGATGCCTCGTATCGATGGTAATCCCGCAGGTATCTCCTCGGGAAAAAGATCGTGGAATCGTTCGAGCAATCTCTTAATCTCCGTCGGGTATTCGTGCGTACCTATTTCTGTGAGCAAAACATCTCGAAAAACCATTAGTAACACCGAGCTTTGATTGCTCAAAGCTCTTGAAACCTCTCTAGTCTTAAGATAGACATTTTTCTTTTCGATAGGGTTAACGGATTTGGATAGTTTTCTCTGCAACTCATATACTTGTAAAGGACTAAGAGGGGCAAGAGATACTTTACGCTTGTTGAGGACGAATGAGTAGTGGTTCGTCCTCCCGTCGTGCTTCACCTCTCGGTCGAATTGCCAAGGCCTTCCCAATAGAATATGGCCGGCTTGCATTGGTGCTACGTCGCACAAAACCTCGTCCTTGTATCGCCCTATGTTGAAGGGTACGGTGACTTGTTCGGTGACTTTAATTCCGCGCTGGTTTTCGAGCCATTGTAATTGATAGGGCCACGGGTGCTTCTTAGTCTCGAGTCCTAGCTTTTTCACCATGTAGTCGCAGGCAACGTTAGTACAAGAACCGCTATCGATTATGAGACCACATACCTTGTCGTTCACGGTACACCGTGTATGGAAGATAGTCTCGCGTTGCGCGGTTTCCTCGGGCTCAATCTGAGCGCTTAGCACCCTTCGAGTGACCAAAAGCTCTCCTGCGTCTCCGTACTCGATCTCCTCGTCTCGGAGTTCCTCCTCTTCTGCCTCGTCCATGGATTCATACTCACCGCTCTCGGTGATTATCATGACTCGGGGGCTAATACAATCTCGTGCCATATGTCCCCTACCTTGACACTTAAAACAAATGATGTCACGAGTTCTAACCAAATTCACGGAGTTAGAAGTTTTACCGTCGGATCGCGTTGCCCGGGAGGTCTCGGGCGCTTTGCCTTTAGTTAGCGGGTCAAGTCCTTGTTCTTCCGTGCGAGGCCTCTCGGTTGGCTTCGGTGGGGGTGGATTCCACCGCGTGGTCGGGCAAGGCCTACTGTTTGATGCTTGTTTGGATTTTATTTGCTGCTCGATTTCGACGCCGAGGTGCAGCAAATCGTGCATATCTTGGTACGGTTGCCGTTTTAATTTTCTCGCGATCCTTTCTTGAAGTCCACCAATGAAGTGTGCCAT
>CM071867.1:23963960-23987871 GCA_036759665.1 Gynandropsis gynandra
ATCGTCTGCCTTAGATAACTTGATCGGGATTGCATGATTAGATAGGTTGATTGTTGGTTTCGGTAGTCTTGTGGTGAAACCAGATTCCTAGAACCTTTGTCTCACTGTTAAGAACTCGTAGTTTATTTGTATTTAGTATTTCATTCTCAAAACCCTATATTTCGTTTGTTAGCAAGTTTGATTGGATCTTGGGTGAAAAAGGAAAGGGCCGTTGGTGCTTGAAATTTGAATTTCAAACGGCTCCATCCAAGTTAAGGCAAGTTGCTGCGCCGGTCTAGATATGGCAAGTCGTTGCTTGTGTTGTTGCTATTGTTCACGAAGCCACTTGATGGAGTTCCTTGGGCTTCATTGATGACGAAGAGGGACTTGGCTTTTGGGAAATTGCTGCTGATGTCTCCCTCTTCGTTGTTGAACTCCTGACGGTTGTTGAGAAGCACTTGAGCTACGTACGCATTGATTCTTGTACGAAGGCTCTTTGCTCGGGATCTCGTGAGTGGCTTGTCGTGGACCACCAGCATGTCAAGGTGTGCTCCGTCTTCTCCTAGCTCTCCATCCACTCCCGTGCTTGTCTCGCCTATGCTAAGCTCGTCCTCGTTGTGATCCATGCTTGGCTCATCCTTGCTCCGCTCCTCTCCTTCGTTAGAGTCGTAGCTCGTTGTAATGCCCTCATCAAAAGGTAATTTGCCTTTGAAACACAATAACGTTGAAATGTTATTAATAAAGAGTCATCATAATAGAGAAGTTGTTTGTGTCCTTTCTGTGGACGAATGGTGATACGGACATGGACAACATCGAGGAACTCGAGCATGAAGAGGACGCCTTAACAATACAAAAAGGTCTCGTGACTCGTGCTAAGGGTAGGAAGCTCAAGGAAGCCATCGGAGGACTACTTATGGTCGTGCGGATTCATGACGAGTGCTTGACACCACAAGAAGACTTCAACATCGGAGTCGTACTTCATGCCGAAGATCACTTGACAACGATCAACAAATAAGAAGTGTTTTGTGTGTACTCTTTTCGCACCGTTGGTTTTGTCCATGTGGTTTTCCAACGGCGGGTTTTTAACGAGGCCACGAATCTCTTACGTCTTCTTATTTGTTGATCTGAGGCTTCATACGTCGATCGTATCGAAGCAAACTATCGTTATATTTCTTTTACTTTAATTTTATTCCTTTAGTCAAAAAAGTCAAAGAAACATTTAAAAAGGCATTGAAGGTCACGAATGGCTCTTCGACTCCTCATTCTTCTTTATGTATCGACCAAACTCCTTTGTAGAACACAACCCCAATTTTTGAATTATCAAATCTTCTCTCTATGAGAAACTTTCTTGTTGGTGCGTAATATCCGATAAAAATATTTTGATTTCTTTGGTGTGTCATATCCAAGTAAATCGATCTTAGGTATATCGAAAGTCTTATGCAACTCTCATACGACCATTCGATCCACACGCTTTGTGTAGGAGAATCTCTCGACTCGGCTGCAGCAAAGATTATCTCGTGTTTATCTACGTTTTAGAGTATCGATTCAGCGAGTATCTCATCAATAATAATAAAATTAAAGTTGATTGAAAAATGATATTTTTATTTTAATTTCAAATGAAAAGACAACCAAACATGTTCCTTCAGTCTGTTGAAAATGAACCAAAAATAAAGTAAAGGATAAAGTAATAAATGCTGTCCCATGGAAAAATAAATCTTAAAAACTTTTGAAGAAGCTTCATTTATATTTTCATTTGTCAATTGAATAAATGTTCTCTCTACCAATGAATATTGTTTATCATAAATCAGTCAATATTTTACATTCCAATTCTCTATCTATTATGCAATAAATCCATACGAAAAAATAAATCAATAATATATATATATATATCGTGAAGGAGTTCGAATATATTTGGAAAAGTATATTAATTACTGAATAATTGATATATGAATAAATATAGTTGTTCTACATCAGGGTGGTGTGATATCATCTCAATGGATATCTAGTGCATGAAACATTAATTGTGATTCTTACTAAATTTCAGAATACAACATTTACACTCCATTCCAAATTACCAAATCTTAAAAATTTTAATTAAAAAAAAAGAGCAACCAAGATTTGAACATGGTGTTAAGACAATCCATATATACAAGAAATATTAAAAATTTAAGGGAAAAAAACGTGAAATAATATCACACCTTAACTATATGATATAATAAGCGGCTTAAATATGGCCATAAGCATGGTGATGATGATACGGCCACATACCAACATTCGAGGAGGCTTCTGCATTACCAAAAAAATTTGTTTCTGTTTTTATTTCATTGTATAAAGAATTCGAATGATTCAAAAAAGTGTTCTGAATCACTTGTTGTGGTTCTTCTTCTGATTCTTCTATCAATCCCCAATTCATATTTCCATTGCAAGATCCATTGTAGTAACTTTGAAGCTCTGTGTTTGTAGGCGTATAAAATTGGTTCTCCATTGTTGGTATCATACCGGTGCTGGTACACGACCAGTAACCCATTGAACCGGTCAAACCGGACGAGAAAATGGACCCCGGTAGCACCAATGCACTTGGAACAGTTTCGATGTTCGACTCGAGGTCTCTACCGGTTTGGGAATACCAGATACCGTGTCTAGGGGCCATCGGTACAGATGAACCGGGTTCCAGACTCAACTGCTGAAAACCGAAATTCCCGGGGTAGTCGTAGTTTTGGTTGCTGCTAGGGGTTGTGCTTCCTGTGTTAATAGTTCTGGAGCTGGAGGAACCTTCTGTCTCAATCTGGTAGGTCTGAGCGGCCATGGCAGGTTCGCGGTGTCTCGGTTTGGTCTGTAGATCGGTTTGGGGGTTGGTTTTATCGTCTATACCGGATTGGACTTCGGTTAAGGGCTTGTGAGTAACCGGGTCAATTCCTCTCTGCCTTAACTTTTTCTTCAAGCTAGAATTCCAAAGATTTTTTATTTCGTTGTCGGTTCTACCAGGAAGTTGTGCTGCAATCTGAGACCACCTGAACCGAACCGAAGACATCATCAGATCAATTGTGCGAGGTGATAGCATTAACACGATAATACATATATATATATATATGTAAATGTATATACATATGATGATTACCTGTTACCGAGAACGGCATGGAGTTCAATGATGAGATTCTCCTCTTCCTGAGAAAACGCACCTCTCTTCAAATCTGGTCTAAGATAATTTATCCATCTTAATCTGCAGCTTTTTCCACATCTCTGGAGACCTGTAATTTCAGCTAATTTCGTTAAAACAACATAAACCCAGAAGAAAAGAAGTAGAAAATCCATCGCATTTAATCAGAAAGCTTGAACAAATTACAAAAGAAGTACCAGCTTGTTTGGGGACAGAGCTCCAACATCCATGGCCGTACTTGGTGATATACCTCAGAAGCTTCTCGTCTTCTTCCGGAGACCATAAACCTTTCCTCAGCTTCTGTTTGTAACAGCATGAATGCCTCCCCATCTTTTTCTTCTTTATACTTAATATATCTTTCTTTTTTCTTTTTTCTTTTTGAAGTTGACAAATTATGATCCACCCAATATTATGACCTAAAAAATCAATCACTTGTTCCTCTCAGAGAAAGAAAAAAAAGCACGGAAGCTTTTGAAGTCAGTTCTCGAGCAATCTTTAGTTCGTAAATCAGAGAATAACGAGAGAGAGAGAGAGAGAGAGAGAGAGAGAGAGAGAGATAGAGAGAGAAGTGAGAAGAAGATGAGAAAAGGAGAGGCAGAATGGGTTTAAATATAAACAAAGGGATTGTGTGTGGTACGTTTGAAGTTTACGGCTTCATACAGTCTCTCACCCTCTTGCTACAAATAAATAAAGAAAGGAAAAAATGCTTTGTATAAAACTAATGGGAATGACTTCAGTCGTAAAACAGTAGTAATATAAATATATTATCTATTTACCACGGCTGGAATAAAGAAAAAATACATGATTTCAATCTGATAAAAATGTTATGGACCTAAAAACCCTAACAATATATTAAAAGAGTTTATGTAAACAATAACTTAAATATTAAGCTAATTGTGGAATAGTTATGGAAATGTATTAATCTCCAGCTCGTCACTAGGGCCTGTGTTGATATATGTATACACCCAAAAACATGAATATGTTCTGCATTTATTATTTTTAATAAATGTGCGTCTCTATCCCCCCTTAATTATTATTTTCCATATATGATTCATTTGTTCATACAATATAAAAAATAAAAATGTTCAAGAATGGGGCCTGGGAACAATGCTTAAACATTTATGACCACTATTTTTAGATTCAATTTCATCCCAAATTTTAACACAATATATAGTTAAAAGCGCATAAACACCCTTAATCAACATTTAGTTAACCCGAATGAAATTTATAAATTATAAAATCAAATTTGATTTAAGATTAAATCCGGGAGAGGAATTTTCCGCGGAGCGGCGTATTTCAAATTCTAAATCTAAAAATGTTTTAATCAACATAAGTTAATAACTTTTTTAAAATGAAAAGTTTATTTATACTATGGACCCATCGTTAATCTTTATAGTTAAAAATTTGATATATAAATGATAAATTCTCAAGATCAGATTTAAATTGAGATATTTCGATCCGAAAATAGGTACACGATACTCTTTTGTCCCTTACCACGCTCATATACACTTGAATTATAAATCTAATAATATAAACAATATCTTAATGTATGAATTTTCGGATTATCAATATAGTGAAATATTAACAACAATCCTTAATTTGCTTGATTGAGTAAATGAAGTTGGTCTTTGTCAAATCATTGAGAAAGTGAATGCTTGTATAATATTACGAAAATCGTGTAATATAAATGTTTATGTAATATAGTGACGTATAATAGAGAACTCTTTGACAGTGGAGAAACGAAAGGTAATGTTCTGTTTTCATACATTGTTATATTTTTGGGAAATTCCACAATTACGTATAAACTTATTATAAATAAAAATACAATTTCGTGCCATATCATTTTCCATTTCAAACTATGTTTCTTTTTCTATCAAAATCCCCTTGTATTCATATTTCCTGTAACTATAGCTTTTACCCATTTGAAATTTCCAGGGAATTTATTTTGTCAGTAAAGACATCATCAGCGACTATATAATATAAAAACAAAAGAGTATTGTATGAGTAATAATTTTTTTATAATTCACGTTAAAACTGTGTAAACTCAGTTTTTTATTCTATAATTTTCATGTTAGACATTGCGTTAATAAAATATTACATTCAAATTAAGATAACTTTAATAAAAATTTAATAAGATTAGCTAGTTTGCTGCTTTTGTTCTAATGATTGAAGTTTAATATAAACATAATAATTATTTTTATAAATATTTTATTACTTCAAACTAGAGAAACTGAATGGTTTAACTAATTTAATATTACATCAAACCATGAAATGAATAGTTAATTAGTTACTCTCTCAATTAAAAAACATAATGATTCCATATGCTATTATTGTTTATATTTCAAATGTATTTAATCAAATAGTTATCACTTAAAAAATAAAATAATATTTTCATTTGTTTCCTCAAACTATATTATTTAATCAACATATTCATTACATTTGCCTAACAACCCATAATAGCTAAAGTGTACACGAACCTTATGGATTGAATCAACGTATGTATACGAAGTACCAAAATATTTAAAACTTTGTTAATTACGCCAAGGAATATTGTAAAAGTATTAGCTAATTAAATTACAGATTCAAAAGCTCTATTTTTTTAGGAGCCAAATTATATGCTGTCTAATATGGTCTTCACTGAAACTAAGGAATCTTCGTAGAAGATTGGCTGTGTCTTGGGAGGCGGCTAATGAAGGTAACATCAATTATTGACGTACCATTATAATACTTTGAATTTTTAAATTGTATTACAAAATATGCAAGTATATTATATGTATACACACACATTCTTATGCGTGGGAGTGATAATTTATTCATATTATATGTTCTTTTTAAACGTGGATTTTATTTAATGTAAACCACATAGTTGGGGCCTTTCAGAGCTAAGACTCGTGGAGAGAGAAAAACTGGAAATATCGAACGGCTGATAGAACTAGAGGATATATGATTGACGGCCGAAAAAGTTATTTACGGTAACATCAGTGGAGGCGGTACAGAGTATAAAGGATGTGGGACCCAGCGGATACGGAGAACGACAGAAGCAATTGCATGTGCTACGCTGTTGTAGATAACGTATCTCGACTCCATCTTGGTGGGACCCTTAGCTGTCTGAAGAAAAACGAAAGACTACACGTACGCCTTTGATCTTTAAATCTTATTTCTGCGGTTTTTTTATATTTCTTCTAATGGTTTCTCCCTTTTGTTTTTAATTATATTTTTATTGGTTTATTCATATCTTTTGGACATATATTGCTATTTATTTACTTAATATATCGTTATATACTTTCCTTCATTTTGATAGAAGGAAATACAAATAACCATAACATATATATATAACCAAATTTCTAAAAAAATGTGCATGTGATCGAGCTTTTAAAAAAATTATTTTTTACAGATGCTTCGTTCTAATATATTAGAGATATGTATTCATGGTTCCTTATTTCTGTATTTGTTATTGTGTCCTTTGAATTAGTTACCATTTTTTCTTTATTTCAGATAATAATTTGGAAAAATCAAATTAAATTCTATTAATCAATAGATTTATATATTTATACACATAATCTCTAACTATTTTTCTAAATAATCTCTTACAAAAATTAATAAATGTTTAAATTTAAATATAATAACATTATCTCCTATTAATCCTTCAAATTGGAGCGTACAGATTTTGTATTGCGAATTAAGTGACAGTCGATCTCAATGTACTTTGTACACTCATAGAAAACCAGATTCGCAACAATGTGAGTAACGGATTGACTAACACAACACAACTCAACAGGACGAGAGTGTGAGATACCGAGACTAACAACTAATGACATTAAGCATTTGATTTCATGGACAGTCATTGTCATTGCAAGATACTCAAATTCGACAGACGAACAAGACAATATTTGCTACTTCTTGGTCTTCCATGAAATAGGTGAACCGCCTAGAGTAAGAAACCAACCAGTGACTGAACGACGAGTGCGAGGACAATCTGCCCGATCTGAATCACACCAAATCGACGCGAAACCCGGATGAATATCGTTCTTAAAATTTCCGGATGGGAACAGTACCGTTCGAAATTTTTAAAAAAATTAAAATTTTAAAATTAAAATTTAAAATTGAAATTGAAATTAAATAATCAGTATTTATACAATATTAAAATTATATATTTACAAACTAGTTGGTGGTAATTGGGAATTATCATCGTCATCGTCATTGTTTTCGGCCGTATCCCAATTGATATTAAGCATGTGTTCATTCATCATCCTAAGCCACTGCTGCTGACGTTCCCTTCTTGATCGTTCAACTTCCCTTTGCAGAGCGTTGAACTCTGAACTTTGTTGTTCTAATTGTGAACTTTGTTGTACTAATAGTGAACTTTGTTGCTCTAATTTTTCTTGCATCTTCGAGATTGTGTTTCGAAATTCCTCGGACGCGACCTTTTCCTTGCCTTTGGAGGAACTCGCATGTTTTGATGCCATTCCTCCAAGACCAAATAAGCGACCTTTGTACGGTGTTACGTGCTACAAAAAATACTGAAATTCAATTTAAATTTAAATTATCAATAAAAAATTTATTGTAAAATTATAATAAATTTACCTCGAAATACATCTCGTTGTATTCTTCTTGAGAAAGAGTCAGTTGCATCCCATCTTCTCTTGGCGGGATTTGGGACACTCGTTTCGATGCCATGTTCACAACATCGTCATGAATTTGTTTTGCCCTAGCATCTACCCACGAACCGTCGGATTATTTCTTGTGTGTACGTTCCAACAATTCGACGTACGACGGTTCACATTCCTTCTCTTTCGCCTAAAACAAATTTAAAAATCATGTTTTACCTATGAAGCAAATGTCACTCATAATAAAACTTTAAAAAACTTTAAATCTTACCAAATCTTCGTAAACCTCCGCGAAAGAGTGGGAACCAGCAATATGTGCATTTATCCCATATCCCGCTCTATCAGAACGACGGGATCGACTAACGCGTGGACTTCTCTCCTTAACGACAAGATCGTCCCAATACACACGCATCTATTCCCAGACATTATCTGGGATCCAAAGAGGTTTGACACATTTTGTCTCCCAGTCTATTTTCACGTCGTATACAAGAGATTTCAGTCGTATTATCGCATGCTTTTGAAATTCGGACTTTACTAGTCCGATTATTGTAGGATCCCAATAAATTTTTGCTGAAAATAATGAAATAATTATTTATTGAAATATTATGTTAAGTTTAAAATTTAGAATGAAATGAATATTTAAAAAAACATACCACGAAAGCTTACCATCGTTCCTTTATTTCGGGATCGGTTCGCGTCCAGTTATAAAATGGACCAACATAATCAGCTTTTATCGTCTTTGTTATATGATGATTAAGTTGTCTAATACCAAACCTATTAAAACAAAATTAAAAGTAAATTAAGACTTGATAATTAATTAGTTACAAAATTAAATTTAAATTTAGTTTATACCAAAGTGCGCCGGATGAAGAATCCGGATCTATACGAGGAAGTTTTGCATCTTTCCTCATCCATCGCTAGAAGCTCTTGCACCGTTTGTTCCTGATGCATCGAAGGCTCGTGATGCATCATCGTTCATACAATATCTCTTCGCCGGTCAAAACTGGAGGAGGAGATTTTCGCACAACAATATTCCTTTTGAAATTCCTATTGTTGCGTCGTAGTGTATCATCAGGAGGAAGAAAACGACGAGACAATCAAACCAACTCGTCTTTCATCCATATTTCAACTGAAAAGCGTCTGTCTCCCCCATGCAATATGGACAAGCCAATCGACCATGCGTTTCCATCCAAATAGCATACCATAAGTTGGAAAATCACTTATTGTCCATATGAGAGCACCTCGTAATATAAAATTTTGTCGTCTCGAACCGTCGTACACTAAAACTCCCTTCCATAATTCTTTCAATTGTTCAATCAGTGGTTGAAGAAATATATCCAAACTTCTTGTCGCATGATTAGACCCGGGAATCAATATTGTTAAGAACAAAAACTCATGCTTCATGCACATATCTGGTGGTAAATTATACGGTGTCATAATAACTTGTCACAACGAATAATTTCTCCTAGACATCCCGAATAGATTAAAACCATCAGTGCAAAGGCCTAAATAAACGTTTCGACCCTCAGTTGCAAAATCAGGATATACCTTATTAAAGTGTTTCCACGCCTCACCATCTGAGGGATGACATATTTCTCCGTCATGACTTGAATGCTCAGCATGCCATCTCATGTCGCTTGCGGTTTTCTCTGATTGATACAATCTTTTTATCCTGTCTGTAATTGGTAAATACCACATACGACGAAACGGAACCGATTTCTCATTTCTTGTCAAATAAAATCGATCTTTTCCACAAAATCGACAATTGATCAAATCCGAAGTTTCTTTCCAAAAAATCATACAATTGCCTTGGCAAACATCAATCTTTTGATATGGCAATAAACCCAATGATCTCATCATCTTCTTTGTTTCATATATGACTTGACTGCATTATTATCTTCCGCTAAATAATCTCTTAATAATTGTGATATAGAATCCATGCAATTATCACAAAGATTATTTTCAATCTTCAAATTCATCAACCGTGCAGATAAAGACAACCGTGAAAGACCACTTCTACAACCATCATAAAGTAGATGCCTAGCACTTTCTAACATTTCAAAAATAATTTTTTGCTTCTTGATTCGGATCTTCTTCAATATTTTCAGTTTCATTTCTTTCAACGAATGCATTTTGCATCATTTCTACATAAGGGTTTATTTCTACATCTTGAAAAGTCTCAGACACTTCATGATCTACAATAACCCTACTAAAATTTGCCACAACATTACTGGGTCGTGGTGCAAAATTCTCTCCATGAGATAACCAAATAAAATAATTTGGAGTACACACTCTTAAATAGAGATGATTCCAAACGGTTCTCTTATTAACAAATTTTTCATTTTTTGCATTTGACGCATGGACAAACCAACTTACCATTTTCTCTATAAACTTATTGATTTGTCGCCACCATCATAAACTTTGTAAGGCCTTCTACAAACTCCTTCGATACACCTTGACTTTCCGGATCAATTCTTCTATACATCCACTATCTTGAAACGAAAATATTCGATCTCGACGACGATGCCATTATAATCAGAAACGATAACAAAATATGTAGAGAAATATATGAGAATTGTGTGAGAGAAATGGATAGAAGATGAGAGATTAAATCAAAAAAATTTTGGACCGATTATGGAAGAATTACGAACTAAGATAAATATTTCCTCATGAACCGTCCCGAATACGTCTGCAATTTGCGGATGGAATGCTATACTGTCTGCAATTTGCGGACGGATTGCTATACCGTCCGCAAAACTCCGTCTGCAATTTACGGACGCCCATGAAAGTCGTCCCGAATCCGTCCCCCATTATAGACGACTTAGGGACTACGATGTTGTCTGCAAATTTGCGGACGAATTAGGGATGAAATTATTTTTTCGTCTTTAAAACGTCCCTAATCCTTCTCTAAATTTAGGGACGACTATTTCAGTCCGCAAAGTAAGTCTGGAAATCTTATTTTTCTTGTAGTGTAAGGGACCACTACAAGAAATTTACGATTTAGGAACTGACAAATCCGTCCCTACGGATTAGGGACGGTCCTACTCCGTCCGTTAATGCTGTCACAAAAATAAAAACGTTTGCAATTCGTCTGCAAATACGGACGGAAAATTAAGTCTGCAAACCGCCCGTAATTACGGGCTGTAAAGCCATCCGCAAAGGAACGGGAAATGCGACTAGGTCATGGACGGAAAAACGACATGCATTTGCGGATGGTTCACGATCGTCCTTATATTTCGGACGATCGTCAGACGAATAGCCCTCTGGAAATATTTAAAAAAAATAAAATTTGTAATTACAATTTATAAATTTAAAATTATTATTAATTAATTAGTGTTTTACATCATTAACATATATTTACATATTTGTGGTGGTACTTCCGAATTATCATCGTCAGAATCATTTTTTCCAGTTGTATCCTGGTTGATATTAGGCATGTGTTTCTTCATTATTTTCAACCACTTTTGACGTTCCCTTTTTTATTGTCCAACTTCCCTTTGTAATGTTGAACACTGTTTTTCTTCTTGCATTCTAGAAATGGTGTTCCGAAGTTCGTCTGTCGCAGTTTTTCCCTTGCCTTTGAAGGAACTTGCATGTTGTGATGATATTCCTCTAAGACCAAATATACGATCTTTGTACGGTATTACTTGCTGCAAAAGAAATATCGAAATTTAATTAAGATTATAAATAACAAATTTATTTTAAATTGTAGTTAATTTACCTCGATATATATCTCGTTGTATTCTTCCTGAGTTAGAGAAGGTTTTGTCCTGTCTTCTCTCGACGAGATTTGGGACACTCGTTCTGATGCCATATTTTAAATATCGTCGTGAATACATTTCGCTCTAACATCTACCCACAAACCGTCGGATTTATTCTTGTGTGTACGTTCAAGCAATTCTACGTTCGACGGTTCAAATCCCTTCTATTGTCTAAAACAAATTTAAAATACATTTTTTTAATATTAAGCAAATGTCAATCGTATGAAAACTTGAAAAGATTAAAAATCTTACTAAATCTTCATAAACCTCTACAAAGGAGCGGAAACCAGCAGTATGTGCACTCATCTCGTATCTTTCTCTATCGAAATGATAGGATTGACTAGCGTGCTCGCTTCTCTCTTTAAAACTAGGATCATCTCAATAGGCGCACATCTGTTCCCAGACATGATCTGTCTTCCAAACAGGTTTGTCTTTTTTCTCTCGATCTCTTTTACAATCGTTTACGAGAACTTTGAATCGAACCCCCGTAATCCCTTCAATCTTGGAATTTACTAGTCCGGTAATCTCAGGGTTCCAATAAAATTTTTTCTAAACATAATGGAATAATTATTTTATTGAGATATCATTTTAAATTCTGATTAAAATAAATATTAGTAAAAACGTGCCACGAAAGATTTCCACCATCGTTCCTTGATATCGGAATCGGTCCAAGTCCACTTATAACATGGACGATCATAATCAGCTTTCATCGTCTTTGTTATATGACGAGAAAGCTGATCGTAGCCAAACCTATAGAATAAAATTAAAGGTAAATTAACACTTAATTAACTAAATATTTACAAAGTCAAATTTAAATTTAGTGTTACGTACTATTGGGTGTCGTCTTCACGACTTGGATCTAAACGAGGAAGATTACATCTTTCCTCATCTATCGATAAAAATTCTTCCATTATCGGTTCGTGATGCATTAGAGGCTCGTGACGCATCATTGGCTCGACTGGTGGTGGCATCTGCTGATGAAATAGATACGACATATATTGTGTCGATCCAATATTTGGAAATAAATTCGGATTTATAAAATCCGAAAATAACATATCGGATTATCTCGTGTGTTGTGGAGGAGATGGACCATTGGCACTTTCTTCCGAGATTGAATGGTTTCTCGTATTACCGCCTCTTCCAACGCGATGAGACATACTAAAATTTTAAATTCAAATACTTAATTCAATACTTATTTTAAAAAATTTTAATTCTAAATTAAACTTTAATTTAGGGCCGAGAAAAATATTCGTATCCGATTCGTATTCGAACCGAAAATTCAAATATCCGCTGATACAAATACAAATAAAAATAGTAAAAATCAAATATTCGACAAATAAAAATACAAATACAAATAATAGACTCAATTATCCAAACTATTCGAATCCGTAAATATTAAATAGAAACTTTATTTAATATATAGATACATAAATAACAAAATTGATTTTAATGATCAAATTGGAAATAAAAAACATTATTCATCTTATTTAAACATTTATTATATAATTATATATAGCCAAAATATATTTATGATGGAAGGACTAAAATATCAAATACTTTAAAATAACTAATATTGTTGAATATTTAATTTATACTCAAGATGGATTCTAATCCAAATGGGTTGGATAATGTTATAAAGACATTACAATACATGAAAAATATAGAACTCACTAAATATATAACTTTTTTGCGAATTTTATTTTAGTGTGTAATCTAACAATTTGTTTTATTGTTTTAGGTGAATTGAAGATGTTCAAAGAACCATCCACGAAACTAAATTTAAATGACTAGTGTGGAGATGAATGTGAAGATTTGGTGTTTTGTTTTATTTATTTAAGTATATTTGCATCTTTGTGCGACTTGAAATTTTAGCTTTAGATTATATTTGATGATTATTGATTTTTTTTTATTAAAATGTTTTGTATATATTTTATACGTTAAAAATTTAGGTTCAGATATGAATATCCGTATATCCGACGGATATCCGTATATTTGATAAATACTCGTATTTAAAAATTTCCGAATTTACAAATACGAATACAAATACTAAATTTGGATATTCGCCGAATACAAATACAAATAGTCCAATATTCGCATATATTCGTTATTTGTCCAGCCTTACTTTAATTGATTGTAATATAATTTCAAAAACACATATAATTTAATATATGTGTTTCTTAACCTAAACAAGAACGCAAAACTTAATATATGTTTCTTAACCAAAACAAGAACCTTGAAATTAATATATATGCTATTAAACTAAATAAACTAATCAAATTTCTTGTAGACATTTCAAACAACACCTAACCTACACATTCCAAATCTACTTAAAATTATTACAAATTTAACTAAACTTAACCTAGTATAAATTTAATTAAACTTAACGTAGTATAACTAAACTAAATTTTACGTTAACTAAACGTAACCTAGTATAACTAAACTAAAATTTACCTTCAGGTGAAGGTGACGCTGACGACGACTGGCGGAGGACTAGCGGCAGACGGACGGACTGCGGGACGAGATAAAAAAATTAATAAAAACTTATACCTTCTATCGATTCAATAACGAAGTTAACAATTCAATGAAAATTCTTTTATTAATTTGAAAATCTGATAACAAGTTAACATGAATCATCTTCAAAGTCACATAATTCTTCCGTCGATTCTTGTGTTTCTGAATTTGATCTTCATTTTCTTTTATCCCTTCATCTTCAGTTGTTTCAATTTCTTCGACTTCACCATGCGTCAGTGCTTCAACAATAACTTCATCAATAGTAACAATCTCGGTGGTTTATTGTTGCATGACCAATTTTTGTTCTTCTCTGTTGTCGATAAATTTACCCCTTGGAAGTATCTTCATTGTAAAACGTCAATCTGAAGATCGTCTCATATATATATATATATGTATATGTATTAAAATATCAATTGCCATGGTTTTGTATCTTTCGAAAGGTAATAACTCTTAAAAATTTAATAATATATATGTGTGGACGTGATTTTACTTTCCTCCTGGACGTCCAATTGATGTAAGGATCTCCGAAATTATGTCAAATTGAGGATTATATTGATATAGATCGTTTGTGTGATCATTTTCTTATTTTTTTTTTCAAAATATATGATTTGAAATAAAATATGATGAAATATGTGATTCCTTCCAATAAGTATTGTTTAGCAATAGATCATTCAACCTCATTTTTGTTTTTGCCTTTTTCTTTAGAAGAAAGAAAAACCTTTCAAAAGGATACATTCATCTGAATTAAACTAGGCCTCCAAATATTGTCTCGTCTAGTAAATGTATTGGTAAATGTTCCATCACATCGAAGAAGAAAAGCGAAAAAACTCTTTCCAAAGAGCATAATACTTCCGAGATATTGTTTTTTTAATAACTCTAAGTCATCCCTTTTTAAATTTCTTACACAAATTTCTTTGAATAATATGCTAATTCTGCATCGCACAACGCGAACGTTTCGTGGTAATAGCTCAACAAATGCGATTTGAATGAGTTGCTGCATGAAAACGTGACAACCGTGACTTTTAAATCCGATCAGCCTCGAACCCACAATATCCACACACCCGGCAATGTTCGATGCATATCTATCTGGAAATTTAATGGCTTCTTTTAACCACCTTAAAAATGCTATTTTCATTGGCCCAGATAACCTGACTATTGGGATAAATGCCCTTCTATCTCTTAACTCCAACTCAGGTCTTTGATATATTGTCTTCAAATCTTTTATTGATTACATGTTGATGAGGACATGCATGGTGATCTAGGACGTGCTGAACAAGATATTGAAGTTCAAGGACCAATGACAAGATCTAAGGCAAAGAAACTCAAGAATGGATTCACAAAGATGCTATTTGATGCGTATGGTGCGAATGGAGCTGTGGACGAGAGGACAAGTGAAGGTCTGAAGTTTCTGAGCTTAATTCAAGCTCAAGACATCCTACCTTGATGATTCCAGTTGGTTTAGAGGGTTCAAGACACGCTAGATACTCTGGAGGGTTCAAGAAACTCGAGATAGTCTATAGGCTTCAAGAAACTCTGGATGATCTGGAGGGTTATGTGTGAACACGAATTTGATGTTCCCTTTTTAGTTTAGACTTCTATTTTGACTTGGGGATGTCCAAAATGCTGTGTTTTGGTTTTCTTAGGGTTTCTTTGGCTTATTTACGTTCAGAACTATTGTTTTGGAGGAGACAACACAGTTTATGCATTGAGAGTTCTCATTTTCATGTTCTTGAGTACTAATCTTCAATTCTGCAAATTTGAGGCTTAGTGTTGTTGCTCAAACTTATCAATCACTCTTCCATCGTGATTGTGGCGTCTATCCTCGCTCTAGAAGTTCTTTTGTCAGGTTTAAACTCGGGTTTGAAGTGTCCTCATCACGAGACAAGCTTCAGGTTCGGTTTACAGGTTGCAAAGGGGTTTTTAGACTCAAAACCACCATCTATCTTATTCTAAACTTAAGAAACGTGATCCAAGGCTCATATCATTTGGTATCAGAGCCCCACTTCTTATTTTTAGGGTTTATCTATCCTCTTTTCCATTGGTTTCGTGCTTTATAAGTTTTTAGGGCTTATTTCTACATTGTTGCTTGTTCCTTACGTCTTTTGGGTCTGTCTGCATCCAGTTTGATTTCGTTTGGCTTAGTTCGTGTTCTAGGTTATTGATTCCTTATTCCTTTGTAATTTTCGTGTGTTTGAGGAAGGATCAGCATAATTTTTTTAAAAAAGGGAAAACGTAAAAAAAAGTAAAGAAAGAGGAGCTGATCCAATTGTTTCGTGCATTCTTGTTATTAGGAGTTGAAATTACTTTGATTCCTAGTTTGGGGACGTGTTTTATGCAATGTGCGAACTGGTCAGACCCTACAAGCATCGTTGTGCGTTAAAACGCATTAATCTGGGTTTTACGTAACAATTACTTTGATCTCTCTTGTGTTTCGATTTGTTTGGATAATTTGCTATTGTCTTGAGTTCTGTGAATTTTAGCTTAGTGCAAATTAGACTTGATAAGGAGAAAACAGTGAGGAGTGAAAATTCGTGTGAAAACACTTTTCTTGAGCGTTGTGAGGTTCTAACGACTTCTTATTCCTTGTCTTCTCTGTTTTATCATAACAACAGAATCAAAATAACGATGAGTATGCTCTCGACGAACGAGAAGAGGGTTCAGATTTCTGTCAACAAAGAGCGTTGGCGGAAGCTATATGTCAGACCTTGAGACAAGAATTCAATCGCCAATTTGAGGAGTTACGGAATCAGTTTGACACCTTTGGGACTCGACTCACTCGTATAGAGGCCGGTGATCAAGTGGCGCAACAAAATCAGCCTCGGCCACAAATTTTGCTACCGAGGCGTAATGTTAACGTTGAACGGCCTCAAGGAGAACAAAGGGGAGCTAGAAACGATCTAGAGTTTCCCTGGGGAAATCAGAGGAAGGGTAGAGATGAATTTCAGCCTCAAAATGCACGAAGGAGGGCTGTAAATCAAGATGAAGTTGATCTCGAGGCTGAGATGGCAGAAAACTTCAACGAAGATGAATTTGTGGCTCCAAGGAGAGCAATGTGTGGTAGACAAGCAAGAGAACGAGTAGATGATGACTTGAGTAACATCAGATTGGAGATCCCAACATTTAATGGGAAAGGAGACGTTGAAGCCTATCTTGAATGGGAGAAGAGAACAGAGATGGTGTTTGAGTGCCATCAATACTCGGAGCGTAAGAAGGTTCAACAAGCTGCGGCTAAATCAATGGATACGCACTTGTTTGGTGGGATCAGCTTGTCACTGCAAAAATCAAGATGCCTGAACCACAATAGCATCTTGGGATGAGTTGAAAAGATCATTGAGGAGACGATTTGTGCCGAGGCACTACGGAAGGGACGTTTGTGAGCGTCAACGGTTGTTGGTGCAAGGGAACCGAAGTGTAGATGAGTACTACAAAGAGCTTGAAACACTCAAAATAAGAGCGAAAGTAGAAGAGAGTGTCACAAAGGCTAATGATAGGTTGTTGGGAGGTTTAAACAGAGAATTACGCTACCTAGTGCGTACTCATCACTACGAGACTGTGGAGGACTTGTTGCATCTTGCCTTCATGTTTGAACAACAGCTGAAGGAGACATCTAAGATGTCTCAAAGATATGGGGCCTCATCATCTGGCTCACGTCCAGATTAGAGCAGAAAGGAGAAGACATTTGTTGCCCCAAAATCTGATTCTAAAGCTGAGAGTTCTAAATCCAGATCACAAGGTACTAATGATTCCACTCAACCTCGTAATCGAGATATCAAGTGTTTTCGATGTTTGGGCAGGGGTCATTATGCAAAGGATTGTAGAAACAAGCGCAATATGGTGATGAATTCTTTTGGAGATTATGAGACTGCATCCGACAAAGAAGAAGAAGATGAACACATTGTAGATGATAACTCGGATGATGAGTACGAGGAGCAAGAGCCTATGAGAGGTGAGCTCATGGTGACTAGGAGAGGCTTGAATTTACAGGCCAAAGAAGAAGCTATAGTGCAACGAGAGAATATATTCTATACGCGTGGAATGATCAAGGATAAGTTGTGGAGTGTGATCATTGATAGCGGTAGTTGCAGTAATGCTGCTAGCACGACCATTAGAGAAGTTGGGGCTGATCACGAAGAAGCATCCGAAGTCTTATAAACATCAGTGGTTTAATAGCAGTGGAGAAGCTCGGGTACATAAGCAGGTGAAGGTACCATTTTGCATAGGCAAATATGAAGATGAAGTATTATGCGATGTGGTACCGATGGAGGCTGGACACTTGTTATTGGGGAAGCCATGGCAGTTCGATTTGCGGGTGACACATGATGGCTACAGCAACAAGTACTCTTTGAACATAAAGGGAAGCGGATACGTCTTGCACCTCTCACCCCGAAAGAGGTGTATGAAGACCAACTACGGATGACCAAAAGCGAGAAACAAATCAAAATGAGTGACCATGAGGTAGATCACCTAAAAATTGGTGAGGTCTCGAGAGAAGCCCAGAAAAGGCCTGTGAGAGCAAACCCGTGAGGCAAAATACACTTCTTTCTATGAGAGCAAGAGAGTCCAAGAAAGCTCTGCTTTCGAACCAGTCGATGATTGTACTCATGTACAAAGTGGTCTTGTTTTCTAACGAGCTAACCCCTTCTTTGCCTAGTGTTGTGTCTGAGTTGTTGCAGGCTTTTGAAGACGTATTTCCTGAGGAGATTCCATACGGTTTGCCACCATTAAGGGAGATAGAGCACCAAATTGATCTTGTCCCGTGTGCTAGCATCCCTAACAAACCCGCCTATCGTACTAACCCGGAAGAGACAAAAAAGATGCAAAGGCAAGTGACAGAGCTCATTGAGAAGGGTTATGTATGAGAAAGCATGTCACCGTGTGCTGTACCGGTGATATTGGTGCCTAAGAAGGATGGTACGTGGTGCATGTGTATTGATTGTCGAGCAATCAACAATATTACGGTAAAGTATCGTCATCCTATTCCTAGGTTAGATGATATGCTAGATGAGTTACATGGTTCTACCATCTTTTCAAAGATAGATCTTAGGAGTGGCTATCATCAGATACGAATAAGAGAAGGTGATGAATGGAAGACAGCTTTTAAAACGAAACTAGGACTGTATGAGTGGCTAGTTATGCCATTTGGTTTGACAAATGCACCTAGTACGTTTATGAGACTTATGAATCATGTTCTTAGTAAATTCATTGGGCGTTTTGTTGTTGTTTACTTTGATGATATCTTAGTTTACAGCAAGTGTCTAGAAGAACATATTCATCACCTTAGGGATGTTTTGGACGTGTTAAGGGCTGAGAAGTTGTTTGTGAATCTTAAGAAATATGTTTTCTGCACTAACAAGCTTGTTTTCTTAGGATGTGTGGTAAGTGATCAGGGAATACACGTCGATGAGGAGAAGATAGAAGCCATTCGTAATTGGTGGAGCCCTAAAACTGTGGGTGAGGTAAAGAGATTTCATGGATTGGAAGGTTTTTATCGCCGTTTTGTTAAGGACTTCAACACATTAGCTGTTCCATTGACTGAAGTTATCAAGAAGAACGTTGGGTTTCATTGGGGAGAAGCACAAGAGAAAGCATTCCAGCTTTTGAAACAGAAACTAACTAATTCTCCTCTTTTGTCTTTGCCTAACTTCTCCAAAACTTTTGAAATTGAATGTGATGCTTCATGTGTGGGCATTGGAGCTGTGTTGATGCAGGAAGGAAAACCAATAGTGTACTTTAGTGAGAAGCTAAGTGGAGCACAGTTGAGCTATCCAACATATGACAACGAGATGTACGCATTGGTGAGAGCATTGCAGACTTGGCAGCACTACTTGTGGCCAAAAGAGTTTGTGATTCATACGGATCATGAATCTCTTAAGCACTTGAAAGAACAAAACAAGCTGAACCGGAGACATGCAAAATGGGTAGAGTTCATTGAGACTTTCCCATACGTGATCAGGTACAAGCAAGGTAAGGAAAACGTGGTTGCTGATGCATTGTCTAGACGCTATGCTTTGATTTCGTCTTTAGATGCTAGGTTGCTTGGTTTTGAGCACATTAAGGAGTTGTATGAATTCTGATCATGACTTTAATGAGACGTTTAAGGCTTGTGAAAGGTCTGCAAATGGCAAGTACTATAGGTTTGATGGGTACTTGTTTCATGAGAACAAGCTTTGTGTGCGTAATTGCTCTATGCGTGATTTGCTTATTCGTGAGGCTCATGGGGGCGGACTGATGGGACATTTTGGAGTGGTCAAGACTTTATCTATGTTGCAGGAGCACTTTTATTGGCCACACATGCGTAGAAACGTCGAAAGAATATGTGGCAGGTGCGTGACATGCAAGAAAGCGAAGTCTAAGCTTCAACCGCACGGTAAGTATTCTCCTTTGCCTATTCCCAGCAAACCATGGACTGATATTTCTATGGATTTTGTTATTAGTTTGCCTAGGACTAGGACAGGAAAGGATTCTGTGTTTGTTGTAGTTGATAGATTCTCTAAGATGGTGCATTTCATTGCATGTCATAAAACCGATGATGCATCGCATATAGCTTTTTTATTCTTTAGAGAAGTAGTATGTTTGCATGGAATGCCTAGGACTATTGTGTCGGATAGAGATGCTAAGTTTCTTAGTTATTTTTGGAAGACATTGTGGTCGAAATTAGGAACGAAGTTGTTGTTCTCAACGACTTGTCATCCTCAGACGGATGGACAAACCGAGGTGGTGAACCGAACTCTTTCTTCGCTGCTGCGGGCTTTGATAAAAAAGAATCATAAGATGTGGGAGGAGTGTTTACCTCATGTAGAGTTTGCATATAATAGGGCTGTGCATAGTACTACACGTTATTCGCCCTTTGAAATCGTTTATGGCTTTAACCCATTAACGCCATTGGATTTAACGCCTTTGCCTATGTCTGAGATTACTAACTTTGATGGAAAACGCAAAGCTGAGTTTGTGAAGCAGATACATGAGAAAGCGAGGCTGAATATTGAAAGGAAGATGGAGAAATATGCGAAACACGCCAACAAAGGGCGCAAGGAAGTCATCTTTCAACCCGGTGACTTGGTGTGGGTGCACATGCGCAAGGAGCGATTTCCTCAGCAAAGGAAGTCGAATTGATGCCAAGAGGAGAAGGGCCATTTCGTGCGCTTGAGAGAATCAATAACAATGCATACAAAATTGAACTTCCAGGTGAGTATGGCATTAGTTCTACGTTTAACGTTGCTGATTTGTCTCGTTTCGATAGATGATGAACAAGATTTAAGGACAAATCCTTTTGAAGAGGAGGGGAATGATGAGGACATGCATGGTGAGCTAGGACGTGCTGAACAAGATATTGAAGTTCAAGGACCAATGACAAGATCTAACGCAAAGAAACTCAAGAATGGAGTCACAAAGATGCTATTTGATGCGTATGTGCGAATGGAGCTGTGGACGAGAGGACAAGTGAAGGTCTGAAGTTTCTGAGCTTAATTCAAGCTCAAGACGTCCTACCTTGATAATTCTAGTTGGTTTAGAGGGTTCAAGACACGCTAGATACTCTGGAGGGTTCAAGAAACTCGAGATAGTCTAGAGGCTTCAAGAAACTCTGGATGATTTGGAGGGTTATGTGTGAACACGAATTTGATGTTTCCTTTTTAGTTTAGACTTCTATTTCGACTTGGGGATGTCCAAAACGCTGTGTTTTGGTTTCCTTAGGGTTTCTTTGGCTTATTTACGTTCAGAACTATTGTTTTGGAGGAGACAACACAGTTTATGCATTGAGAGTTCTCCTTTTCATGTTCTTGAGTACTAATCTTCAATTCTGCAAATTTGAGGCTTAGTGTTGTTGCTCAGACTTATCAATCACTCTTTCATCGTGATTGTGGCGTCTATCCTCGCTCTAGAAGTTCTTTTGTCAGGTTTAAACTCGGGTTTGAAGTGTCCTCATCACGAGACAAGCTTCAGGTTCGGTTTACAGGTTGCAAAGGGGTTTTTAGACTCAAAACCACAATCTATCTTATTCTAAACTTAAGAAACGTGATCCAAGGCTCATATCACATGTTATGCTTCATTTTCCCCGTCACAGCTAAAACATTGCTGATGATACTATCAATTTTTTT
Source organism: Gynandropsis gynandra (assembly GCA_036759665.1). NCBI lineage: Eukaryota > Viridiplantae > Streptophyta > Magnoliopsida > Brassicales > Cleomaceae > Gynandropsis > Gynandropsis gynandra. The sequence goes on from CM071867.1 coordinate 23,986,072, forward strand.
TCAATATGCATAACATCCAAATTATGACACAATATTAGTGATTTCCAATAAGGTTGTTCCTAAAAATACTACGTTTATACCAGTTATGTCATTCACCTTGCCCTTGTGGTTTTCGATGCCCACGGTCTCCACCGTATTTTACTGATTCTTGTAAATCTCCTATAGTCTTTAATCGTTTATAAGGGATTTGCTTTTCTGTTTGCATGCACAGTGCCTTTTCTTTTTGTATCACGTTCTTTCGAAAATGTTTTTATCTATTCTGAATGTATATCCAGGGGAAGAAATATTTTATTTCAGTCAAACAAACATGGTTTCTCTCCATGTACTACTCGAAATAAATCTGTATCCTCCATACAATATAGAGATATCAATCTCCCGTGCATGCTCAATCCAGATAACATTTCATAAGTAAGGAAGTCTCTAATTGTCCACAAGAAGACCGCTAATTGTCCATTATTCCACAATCTCTTAATTCATTAATTAAGGGTTGTAAAAAAATATCGAAACTTTTTTTCGGATATTCTAATCCTGGAATCACCAACGTTAGAAAACATTATATCTCTTTTCAGATACATATCGGGAGATAAATTATACGGAGATAAAATTATCAATCACAGAGAATATTGACTTTCAGATTATCTATATAAACTAATAATATCAGTCCACAGACAAAGATGAATATTTCTCGTTTCATACTGACGTGTGGAAACACGAGTTATAAGTTATCCTAGACCACTTCACCGCAAGTATACGGATCGTGTAGTACCAGGGTCGATCTCTGGGGACTAAGGCAGCCAAAAACTAAGAATAAAACTAAACTAAGAGGGATAAAGATAGAATGAGATATGGTCCTAAATATCTAAAACTAATCTAAGTGGTGACAACAATACTAGGATGGAGATGAACTCGGATATGACAAACACTACGGGTGTCCGGGATACCGGGAATCGTATGGATGAAGCAACTAAGGATCATAGATCTATCAACTTATCTTGAAAACGGGAAATTCATGCCCTAAGGTGATGAGTGATTCTTCCGAGCCTAAACCTCCTAACCATGAGTACGTGCAACCCTACCTTCCAGCAGTGATTAACCCGTACCATGGCAGCTTTACGAACGCAATCATTATCCCTAAGGTGACTAACCGACCGGTCAGATTCTCATTAACCAAACGTAATCTACAACTTAATAGGTCCGGATTCATTCTTTAACCTTACAGCAAAGTCCGAAATCCTATGTCGCTGAGCGGGCAGCACTAGCGTAAGAGTGATAATGCTAAGCTTAGAACCGAAAATCAAGAATAAATCAATAAATCTAAGCATTAACGCAAATCACTGTTCATCCAATACAATCTGATATCCCTACCCGCAGTTGGGATTCTACTCACTCATGGAGAAAACAAAAGACGAAGATAACATAACCCTATACATGATAGACTCTAGGAAATTCGATGCCTCGACCTTCCCTATCGTGTTACCGGTGCAAGGATTGATGCTTCTCTTCTTCTCCAACGTCTCCCGAGCCTTTCCAGATGTTTTCCCAGCCTTTCCTTGCCCTGTACGTCGCCCCCCTTGCTCTAGATCTGTTCTGTTCTGTTCCTTAAATTCGGACGTTTGAATGCAAGATCTAAGTTGTTGCGAAATACGCGGCCCGCTTGGGTACACTGTCGCCCGGTCGTGCAGAGGCGCGCCCGGTCGTGCAAACTCTCAGGGCCCGATCGAGCATTTAACGCCCGAGCGGGTATACGTCTTGCGCCCGATCGGGTAAGGCTACCCGATCTCGTTGCCTTCGTGCCCGGGT
>CM071867.1:24000889-24015601 GCA_036759665.1 Gynandropsis gynandra
TAATTGTCAAGAGTTATTACCGTTCGAAAGGTACGTACATGGTACATATTATAATTTCAATCTTTATATATATATATAAATGTAAAGTAATTTCATTATTTAGGATATTTGACGAAGAAGTGCTTGGTGCATATCCTCATCTAAATGCAAATGAACTCACAGACATGAAAGTTCAACATTATGGATCGTGGTTTAGAGACTACGTAAGTACTCATATACACATCTATATAAATTAATTGCATATAAGAGTATTAATTTGTTTTTTTATACATACAGGTGAAATGTTCTGATGAAAGACTTCCTACGTGGATAAAAGATTTGGCTAATGGTCCCGCATGAAATGTCATATGTTGGCCAATCTTGTTTACTCGCGGCTACACGTTCCACACGTATGAACACAGAAAACATAGAAGCACATGCAACTATGGCGTTTACGTTAATAGTGATATAGAGGGTGATAACTTCTACGGTATTTTGCACCAAATCATACAACTGAAATATTCCAGTCTCGTTGGGTTGAAGGTTATGCTTTTTAAATGTTAGTGGTTTGACCCAACCGTAGGACGTGGAATACGAAAAAACCGTTAGGGAGGAATTGACGTCAATCTGACACGACAAAATTATGATCCATATCCATTCATCACAATAGATCAAGCAGATCAAGTATGTTACGTGCAATATCCAACAACATTGAAACGTCGAAGAGATGAGTGGTGGGCCGTAGTAAAGATCAAGCCACGAGGGATCATAAGCTCTGATGATAAAGAAGATCCGTTGCAACCCGATCATCCGCAACCGATTCGTTTAATTGATACAGATCGCGAGGAGATTCTTGCGAGGAATGACATAGATGGAGAACTCATACGCGATTATGAAGACGCTGATCCGGAAGATGCTGAAGATGAAAACGGCGATGAATTCAATGAACAAGCGAAGGACGACTCGCCCATCGATGAATCTACTGAAGAAGAAATGTAAATACAATAATGTTTACTATGTGTAATACATGTAGATGATGTGTAATGTAAATGACGTATAACGTCCATGAACGATGTTTCACGTTGATGTATGATGTGTAATCGAATAATCGAAATGTTAATACAATCGAACATGTTATATAAACGGTGTTTGATGTATAACAAATTAAAATAATCTAATACCAATGTTGAAAATATTAACGGTTGCCCATTGAAAATATTAACGGTTGTTGAAACACGAATTCGCACCCGTTGCCCCCGACACTTAGAAAAAATTTCTGAATTTTCAGTAATCCCAACGGACGTCCGTTGGAATTACCAACGGATGACCGTTGGAACGTCAGAAGGTAAATTGATGTCACGTGTTGACGCTTGACGCCACGTGTTGAGGCCACGTGTTCATTTCTAACGGCCATCCGTTGGGATTCCAACGGATGGCCGTTGGAAATGTGTAATGATGACTGCAGAAATTGCAGCTTTCCCAATCGTTTTTTCAGGTTTCCAACGGCCATCCGTTGGAAATTCTAACGGATGATCGTTGGAAGGGCAGACGAGCCGCATTTTAGCCGTCCGTCGCCTCGGGAACATGCATTCCCAATGGCAATCCGTTAGAATTTCCTACGGATGGCCGTTGGAAATGCAAAACGTCGCATCAATTTAATTCGTTCGTTGCGATGACGTATTTTCCAACGGTCATCCGTTGGAATTTCTAACGGATGGACATTGGAAATTCCGATATATATATTGCGACGGAACTGTTCTTATTTCAACACCAAAACACAAATCCATAATTCAAAGAATTACAAAACCTTAGAAAAAATGAGGCCTAAACGATTCATAGGATCGGGAGGAATGTTGGCTGGTTCCGCGGAAGCGCCTTCCCCCGCCGCCACCACCACCATATCGTCCTCCGTCTCCAGTATCGGCACCGCCGATATTTGTTTACGAGGACGATATGGTTGACATCGATGCATTGATCGATGATTTCGATGAGCGTCCAACCCTTCCGATCATCGATCTCGAACGTTCTCCTGGAACGTTATGGTAAAAAATTGTACATAATTGTATTTAATTTTATTTAAATTTCGTAAATATTATCTAACTCTTTATTTTTTATATACAGGTTTGATAAGGATGATGTGTTAAAACACACCAACGATAACATCATCCAAGGATCGTTAAAGGACGATCTCTACTACTCCTGGCAAGTGACGCCAGAATTTGCGCCAGCGATGGTGGCGCACTTTTATTATAAGTGTTTTAATTATATTTCACTTTATAATTATTAATTTTTTTTAAAACTAATAATTTTTCAACTTTCTTTGCAGCGTTCATACAGATGGCGTCGAACTCATACGTTGCGCATCTACATAGCATGGATGTGCGACATGCAGGTTCGATTGCACCTAATGATGAACGGTGCAAAGCGCAACTACTACACCAACAACAGCAAACCGCGATGGGCAACCGAAGCAGTGTTCAACAAAATGATTGAGCACTGGGAGTCCGCGGCATTCAAGGCCAAGAGCGAGAAGACCAAACAAAATCGCTACGGTGAGAAGGTTCCTGGAGATGGTCCACATCGCCATACTTCGGGATCAAAATCCTTCACGAAGAGAAAAAAAAGAATTGGTAAAGTTTTAATTATTTAGATTTTTTAATTACTTAAATATTTATCTAACAAAATTTCTTTTATATTGTAGATGCAACGGATGGGAAGAGAATCGACTATTCTTGAAGTGGTATTAAGTAATTAATACCACTTCAAGAAAAAGTCATCGATCCTCGAGCGGCCCGAACCGTGAGAGCTATGACGGAGAAGATCACACAGCAATCTCAGGCTTTCGGTTCAAGTCCCGATGACCTCAGTCCTTTACAAAAGGACCAAATATATTTAGAGGTAAAAGATTATTATTTTATTTGTAAATTATTAATCAAATAATTTGTTAAAATCTAACATTACTCTTCTTTGCCTTGTAGTCGGTGAGACCGTATAAGGAACGTCTATACGGTCTCGGAGCGCTTCAAAAGGATATAATCGAGGACGTCACGACGGTACCTCCAGCGGTGCAAGAGAGTTTTTCGCAACAACGGCAGATCGAAGATCTCGAAACACAACTTCGAGAAACTCGAGCCAGAGTTGCGCGACAAACATCTCAAATACAACAATTGGATAGCGTGATTGAGTTGATGTCCGGCCAGGTGAGGGGATCAACACCTCAGCAAGAACCGGGGCTCGATTCGGATGCAACTCCATCTATAGGTGGCGGTGATGGCGGAGATGATATAGACGCAACCGATCTAAACGATTTGTAATAAGAATTAGTTTTAATTTTTGTGTTTTGTAATATAACTTTAATATTTTATTAAAAACTCTTTAGTTTTAAAAATATTTATTTTTTTATTTTTTTATTTTTTTTTCAAAATTTCCAACGGGCATCCGTTGGACGTGCTAACGGGCATCCGTTGGAACATATTTCCCGCCAAATCTTTTCCCGTCATTTTGCAACGGGCATCCGTTGGCATTGCTAACGGGCATCCGTTGGTATGCATATCCCGCCAAATCTTTCCCGCCAGTTTGCAACGATCGTCCGTTGCTATTTCCCGCCAACTGGCAACGGATGTCCGTTGCAAAAATGAATTTTTCCCGCCTAATTTGCAACGGACAGCCGTTGCCTTCCAACGGCCATCCGTTGCAAGCTTGCAACGGTGATCCGTTACAATTGTTCCAACGGAAAAATCCGTTGCCACGCCGTTGCAATTTTATAACGGATAATATCCGTTGAAACTCCGTCGCGAATTGAAACGGATCCTCATTTGCAACGAATTTTTCGCAATGGCCCGGATTCTGTTGGCGTCCGTTGGAAACGGCCGTTTCCAACGGACTTTTGGCACTTTCCAACGGATATATCCGTTGGAAAGTGCCAGTTTTTTGTAGTGATCGAAAATAATTAAGATGTGATTTATAATTTCTAACCTGTTGATAAAGGTTTAAGTGACGATATATACATACAAGTATATATAGGTTTATTAAAGTCGTTAATCGTCTCTTTTCTGTGTTTTTATCATCATTAGAATATATAGATATCTGCATTGTTCATGTGATTTATGCTTTGTAATCTTAACCTATTGAAGTCAAGTTTTCTAGTGTTGTTTTCACCAAGGTCTCCTCGATCTTGGCCTTGAGTAGGGCACATCTTTGGTGTTCAGAACACCTAAATTTGTATGTCACTCTCTGCTCTCTTTTTCTATATTTTATCATCTTTCAATAGTTAGTTGAAATCTTCATTACACAATTATTCATCAAATTTCTCATATCGATTCGCAACAATTGGTATCAGAATCCGATTGCAATTATGACCGATCGTTGTCGGTTAAATTTGTAGGTGCAGTTCAAAAATTCGAGCCATAACCGTACTTTGGTAGGAAACATGTAGATCTCTCGCCAGAATCCTTGACACGGTTCAAGATTCCTAAACTTGGTAAGAAAGGGAATCAAGATGGCGAAAAATATATGGGAGTATAGAAAATGGATGGGAAATGTGATTCTGTCCTCTGGAATAATAAAGTATGGGCAAGTCTTGAGAACATAGGGTTTTACAAAGTACTACAAAACAATCCTGATACATGTGTTGATCTTATAAAAGAAAAGAAACAGGAACCTCAAACACCAACAACTAAGAACAGTTTCAAGAATCTGCCAAGGAAGGACCTCTATACTCATAACAAAAGTAACAACAAAACATGTAACCAACCAAGTTCAAGAATTGACACTAGAAGAACAAATTGAAAGAAGCAGAAAGGTAGATGTAAAGGAAATTACAAACGTTCCATTTTGTGAGAGCTATTTCACGAGACTAGTTAATCCACTAGAAAACACACCTTGAAAGGTCCTCTGGAATATCTTTAAATTGAGCTTTGGGGAATCCCTTCTGTGACTCTATTTATGTCTAAAAACAATATCTATTGTCGGTCATTGGTTTTTATACTAGGAAAATATGGATTAGGTTTATAAAGTCTAATGATGAAGCCTTTAAAGCATTTGTTGAATGGAAGAAGATGGATGGAAAAACAATCCGGAAAACCAATTAAGTGTAAAGGACTAATAATGGTTTGGAATTATGTATAAATATGTTTGAGAAATTCTGCAAGAATCAAGGGATTACAAGATACAAAACTTGTTTTTGTAGCCCTCAACAAAATGGCATAGCTGAGAGAATGAATAGAACTATTATAAAAAAAGTAAGATATCTTTTTGATGATTTGGGTATTGAGCAAGAATTTTGGACAGAGACAATAAACATAGAAGAACACATAATTAATAAGTCATCATCTACAACCATAGACTATGAAATTCTCAAGAAAGATGGTCAAGAAGTAGACCAACATACAATTGTCTCACAAGATTTGGTTAAGTTGCTTATGTTCATCAAAATCAAAGAAAACTAAATCCAAGAGGAATGAGAGTAATATTTGTGGGTTACCCTGAAGGGGTAAAGGTTAACAAATATGGCTTGAAGATGATGGAAAATGTGTCATCGACAAGGATGTGGTGTTTCAAAAGAGTATGGTGTATAAGGATCTTAAAGCTTCTTTTAAACCAATCAACGATAGCAAGGACTCCAAGAAACTTGAATCTGTAGTGGTTCCAATGGTCATCAATAACCAAACAACAAAACAATTACCAACACAAATCAAGATGGAGCTGTTGAAAGAAATTGCAAGACAAGTGAAGCTGCTAACAACATATACACAGATTCAAATTACGAGGATTTGACAGAAGATTCTTACAATCAAAAGCTCATTGATAGTTCAACCCTTGGATTCTGAATGTTATCGATTGATTAGAGATAAACAAAAAATGATAAGGGTTGCATTTAAGATATACTCAATAGAAGATTATGTAGCATTTGCACTCACAATGGCTGACAGTGTGGAACAAGATGATCCAATGGACTTCAAGGATGCTATGAGAAGACAAGACAGGAAGTTGTGGAAGCAAGCCATGATTGAAGAGATGAACTCTCTTATTAAGATTGATACATAGGAATTGGGTGAGAAATCTCTAAAACAAAGAGTTATGTTGTAGATGGATTTTTCAGAAGGAAACAAAGAAATCATGTAATTGAGAGTCGAGATACAAGATCACACTTGTAGCCGAAGGATATTCATAACTTGAGGGCATTGACTATCAAGAAGTATTTATTCTTGTAGTTAAACATGTTTCTACCAGATTGTTGGTCTCTTTAGTGACTTTTATAGACCTTGATTTAGAGCAAATAGGCGTCAAGACAACATTCCTCCATGAAAATTTTGAAGAGCATATATAAATGTCTCAACCAGAAGGATTTGAAGAATATATAAGAAAATATTTGTCTTCTAAAAATGTCCCTTTTATGGCTTAAAGCAATCTTCTAGATAATGGAACAAGAGGTTTGATGCTTTTATGATACAACAAGAATATATCACGAGTAAATATGATTCATGTGTGTATGTCACGAGAATTTTTGATAAATTATTCATATATCTTCTATTTTATGTGGATGATATGCTCATAGCCTCAAAGAATAAATAGGATATTAACAAATTAAAATAACACCTTTAAATTTAGAATTTGAGATTAAAGATCTAAAAAGTGCTACCAAGGCACTGACAATTGACATAAGAAGAGACAAACACAAAGGTATTTTGACTCTATCTCAAGAACGTTAAGTTCACAAAATTCTTAATATTTTTTGTATGAATGAGGAAAAGGCTTCCACACCCCTTGGTTCACATTTCAAGTTATCAGCAAAAAAAAAGAATATGAGAACTCAAAAATAAAGTTTATTCCATATGTAAATATAGTAGACATAATGTATGTTATGTTCAAGACCTGTTCTAGCTCATGTAGTTGGTGTAATAAACAAGTATATGAGTAACTCATCTAGAGATCATTGGCTTGTTGTAAAATGGATACTCACTTATCTCAAAGGCGCTGCAGAACTGAAAATAGCTAGAGCCTGTTAGAGATTGCATGTTGGGAAGGTTCGGATTTTGTTGATTTTAGTCTAAGTGTGACAAACACTCTAAACGATTCATTCATCGATTTGATTTTTATTTCAACATTTGTATTGAAAATAACCAAAGCGTGATTTATATCTCTTAACCAATTGGTAAAAATTTAAGTGATTTCACGTGTTCTCCACATATATACACATACAAATATATGTCTATGTCTGTTAAAGTTGTTAATAATCTTTTTCCTTTGTTTCTTGCCACCATTGGAATATATATTGATACTAGCATTGTTCTCGTGCTTCGCAAGGATTCTTTTAAATTTTATTTATATATAAAAATTAAACATATATAATAATGATAAATAACAAAATTTTATAAATAAAAAATATTATTTATAAAAATTATAAATATTTAATAATTAAAACTTTATCTATGTTTATTTTAATATTTTAAAAATTATTTTTTTTTGTTATTTAAAAAATTACGCTTCTTCATGTATATATATTTTGTAATATAGTTAATAATTATGATTAATATGAAAAATGGATCTTTTAAAAGTTCATGACAAAAATAATTAACGATATGAATTTAATAAATAAGAGTGATATGAATTTTAAATGTATTATATGAAATTACAATTTTTAAGTTTAAATTTTGAAATAATTAAATGTTTTTCTCAAAACAAAAATATATATTTTTTATAAATAACTAATTTTTCTTCAAAATTTAAATCGTTTTTTCCATTTTCAAAAACTTTAGTTATTGTTTTGTAAAGCCCTTTGAAAAAATTGATTTTTTAAACTAATTTTAAATCTTATTAACTTCTAAAATTTTTAAATTACTTTCATTTTTCAATTTTTTTATTTTTAAAATTTTTTAAACAATTAATGAATTTATTCTAAAATTTATTATTTTTAATTGTAATTAATTTCTAAATTAATATTAATTTTTTTGTGAGAATCGAGAAGATGAGAGATATTTTCCTTATCATTCATCGTACCGTCAGAGTGAGAGAAAAATGACAGGAAAAAAAATTGTCCTAATAAAACGATCCATAAGAAGAAAACAAATATAATAAAAAAAAATCTAAAGATTTAGAACTTAACACGTCAACATCAATACTATTCACGCAACCTTCTGTTTTATTAGTATTTGGATTCAGAGCTATTCATATGATTTATATTTATAATTTCAATCTTTTGAACTCTAGTTTTCTGGTATTGCTTTCTTCGAGGTCTTCTCAAACTCGACCGTGAATAAATCGTCTATTTGGTTTTCGAACAGGTAAATTCGTGTGTCGCTTTCTCTTCTATTTTCATCTATCATCATTCGATATTTAGTTGAAATCTTCGAACTTAATCATTCATCAAATTTCACATTTTGATTCGCATCATTATACAATATAATTATATATAACACAAATTCAATTTATATGCAACTTTCACATTGCTAATTCTTTTCACCCTTTTATTATACTTTCAATGTTTATGTACCGCTATCTCGTAATTAGTTTAAATTAAATAAAATTGTGTATAAATTATTTAAATCTTCAATTTTTATTGAATTTAGAAATTGGACTGTGGCTTTGGACATATGGATTGCCTAAGGTGCGAAGAATGTATTGATTTGTATAGGTTGATGGTGAAGTTTTTTTTTTTTTTTTTGGTAATTACAGGAATGTGAGAGGAATCGTCCAATAAAATTTTATGAGTACATGATAATTCTTTTTCATATATGATAATTTTAGATATATTTATATACTTGAAGACGAGTTCAGTATTCACCAAGATAAATGTTATTAAAATAAATCTAATAGAATTCACGTAATAAATTTAACAAATAACACGGAAAATGCTTAAAATTAAAATTAAATGATAAGAAACGAACGAAAAGTTTTAGAAATACTGTGGCATAATTTTAGATTGAAAATTGTGGAATCAGTCTTTGGTCGACACGTGTAAGGTTTTAGAAGGGGGACCCAGTTAATAAAGAGAGAAGAATGTGGGCCATTCGATGGGAAAAAATTTAGGACCCACGTAAAAGGATTTGATGGCTGTGGTGATTAAGGATGTACTAACGATGGAATCATTATGCAGCATCATTCACCATGCATTTCGAATTCCACATTTCTTTTAAAGATCTTCCTGTCTTTAAATTTTTAAAATAGAATGGTTTTTTATCAAATTAAAAATATATATCATAAATTCCAAATTATTTTTTTTTATCTTGATATATCCATTTGCTTAACATATTTAACAGATTAATTATTTTCATGATTACATTTAATAATTATTTGAAGAAACATCATTTACCATATGATTGTTCCCACTTGTTATAAATTCGAATAATGATATACAAGGTTGAATATTTGAAATATATAGACTTTTGTTTAGATGAAGTATAAAACATTAAATACTTGATTAAGTTTTGGTGTCACGCGTTTATTCATAACATTACAATATGATAAATATAAATAATTTTAATTTTTTTTAAACATTCACCTAACATATAATGATATTTTTTTATAAATCGTTATGGTAAATTGTTCCACATCGGTTAGAACATGAACTTTAGGATTTGTATATATGATGTTGGGCAATCCTAAACTCTAGAGTTAGCTTTTGGAATTAGTTAGCTCCAGCCCATATTTGATATGGTATTAGAGCTTGGTTCCTCCCGAATTTAATATACCGATGTTGGGGCCCCAATTGCGATGTCCACGCTCTAGGATCGAGCCTGCACGTGAGGAGGAGTGTTATGATAAGTTGTCCCATATCGACTAGGACATGAACTTTAGTACTTACATATATGGTGTTGGACAACCCTAAACTCTCGAGTTAGCTTTTAGGATTAGTTAGACGCAGTCCATATTTGACATAAATAGATTTATATATTGTCCATTATATATGCATATATAATTTTTGGATTATAATTATTGTAAAACAATATAATATAATATCGTCTAATGTCTAAATTAAATAGTGGAATGTATATATCATATATTTGCTAATACAAAATATATATATATATATATAATTTACGATTTACATTATATTTTATAAGTCTAAATTTAATAGTGGAATATATATATATATATATATTAGATATTATCACACCATATATATTGTACATTTTGTTTGGGACAATAAGAAGTGAGATTCTATGATGCGTAATTTATGAGCTATTTGTTTTGTTTAGGAATGGGTGTTGGACAATGTGGAAAGGGGAAACTATAATACATGCATATATTTGCTTTATATCAATGTAGATTTAGTCGACATAGAATTATAATTAAAAACTTGCCATGGTTACATATTTATTGTCAAAGTAGCATTTGGAGAGAAAAATGAAATTAATATATATATATATATGCATATATAATAACATATAATATTATCAACAAATTCTAAATATTAATGACGCAATTGAACAGTAAATGTCGGCAAAACCTTCCTTTGCTATAATTAGTGATGTTAAAGGGTACTAATTAGTTTTGTAATCTCCAGTTTAATGATTATTTTCCCGCATTTATTATTACTCTGTCTGCCATTGTAAATTCTCATAACGACCGGCAAAAATTCATTAAGCGCCTTGACAATAAAACTTACCTTCACTTTCGTATGATTACAATTTGATATTGATGATAGTATATTCTTTTTTATTATTTTACTCTATCTAAAAATCAAATCTATGGAATTGATTGGAATATATGGTATAGAAAGAAGATAGTGACGTTATATGGGTTGAACTACAACTACTGATTGGTAAATCTATAAATATATTCTTTAAAAATTAAATTAAACCACAGAATTTTTAAACTATGTTGTGTTACAAATGAAGGCATGTACTGTAAGGCAAAATGAAACATGACGGTCCGTATACATCGTTAGACACATCCAAATAAAATAATAAAATGAAGCACTTTTTGGTTACACATATTTTTATAAAGTTAATGTAATATCTGTCAGCGGTTACTTAGGCAAAGTTACTGTTAAGGTAGATCACTATAACCCCCCCAACAAAAAAGAAAAATTTCTTTTACTTGATTTCTTATTGGCTTATCCATCTTTTTCTTTTTTTGTGCCACACACCCAGAAGCATCTTTGTTTTCACCATCCTCATCTCTTTATAATATAGTTAATATTTTTATTTTGTTAGGTTAAAGTCTCCCATCACAACGAAACTGTTCATATTCATATATATATTTAATTCAAATTTTGTTAGTAATGCTAGATAAAATATTTTCTATCAAAGTCTTTAAGCAAATTATCGTTGTATTTTTTTATAAGTAATTATTGTATCCACGTATCAGAAGCTGTCCTGTGGGACCCACTAAGCCGGAGGATTTTAATTGTGACGGTAGTAATGATTGAACAAAGCTGATGACGCCGTTATTTCCTAAGACTTCAAAGCATACGTGGCAAAAAAAGCTTACGTGTCAATTATTATGGGCCCTTTAGTATCCAACATCAGCGAAGTATAGATCTGACGTCATTTTCGGACCGTACAGAGCCAGGTTAGCCTTCACGTGATGGATTCTTGTGGATCCGGACTCGGGTCTTTATGGCCCCCGACTGGGTCTTTCGCTAAATTATTATTGATTTTTTTTACTGGTAATGTAAAACATTGAAATTACATATTTTATTTCGGGTAAAAAAATACCCAGTGCATTTTGGAACGTGTGGATTTTGTACCCCACAAATGAGGTGAAATCATAAAAAGCCTAGCGACTCAATATATTATGATAAAGTTTTTATGTGAATTACTATGGACAATCTAACTATTTTTTCTCATGGAATTTAAAGTTCTAGAAGATAATTATCGCCCGAATTATATTGATGTGAGTTTTTTTACTGATTAACTATATATTATTTTTAGATTTTATGGCTATTCATTATGAACGTATATTCATATTAAACTTAAAAAGAACAAAGTTTGTTACCAATTTTTGTGAGAATGCCGTGTTAAAAACTTACTGATATAATATACAACAATAATATGAACCAATTCAATGTTATGTAAATTTTTTATTGGGGTAAATAACAAAGTGATACTTTCATATCAAGCATTTGTCGTGTCGTTGTTTTCTTTTTTTTTTTTGCATTTCACAAGTGGCTATGTACAAATGGACTAGAAATGAAGATTGTATGATTAGCTGTACGGTCGGTGAATATTATTGCACATACACACATATAATATATATATATATATATTATTTATGTTAAAATTATAGACAAATATTCAGAAAAAGAAAACGAAAAATGAAAGAGTTGGGGCCATAGACAAGATACGTGTCAATGCACACGTCCAAGTTACTCGTGTACAATGTCACGTACTCAAGAGAGGGACACCTGTTTTGTTTCGTCGTCTCGTATTTAATTTTCATTTCCCCATTAATTTTGGAAAATTTTATTCCGAATTGCATAAAGTCAAGTCATTTCGACCAATAATGATATATACGATCTATTATTTTATTTTTTGCTAATCATTTGATTACTATAATAAATCCCATACCGACAACAAAAGGTTGTCACGCCATTTTTCTAATCATAAGTTTTTGGATTTTTTTATTCTTTAAAATAAATACAATCGATATATATTGAAAAAGCGTGTATATATCCTGAATATTCAAAAGAATCCTTATATAACTTGTATTTTGTATATAAAATCCTTTGATAAATAATGTAAAACCTAAATAATTGATTTATATTATATCACGGTGTCAGAGTTTCTCTCCCAACTGTTATATATAAATTTTAATTTTAGATGACGAACGAACAAGACAACTTTCTTTTTAATTGAACTGCGACTAGTTTCTCTAGTTCTTCGGTTCAGCCACGGATGGTTTCATTGGTTCTCCGGTGAATACGGTTGTTTCGTCGACTTCAACATTGGGTATTGCGGTTGGTATTCCGAAGGAAAATGCGATTGTTTCCCCTTACTACTTTCATATTGGTTTTCCAGCAAACACAGTTGTTTCATCGGCTTCGACATTCGGTATAACGGTTGGTCCCGAAGAAAACCGCGATTATTTCTCCCTACTATTTTCATCCTGTGGATCACACATGAATGGTTATCATGGTGGAACTTACTAGTGAAAACTATGACACATGGACGAGTTATTTTCGCAACGCACTTAGCACGAAAGGTAAACTCGTGTTTTTGGATGATGAGATTTCGGTGCCTCCAATAGATTCCTCCACATACGAAGATTGGAAGGTTGCAAATTCAATGATTAGTGCTTGGATCATGAATACAATATCACTTTTGGTACGATCGGGTTTTTCCTTTACATTCGCGATGAAGGAAATATGAGACAACATTTGTAACACCCCCATCCCGGAACAACCTCGGGACTAGGAGTGTCCACCATCACCTCCAAGAGGTGGCTACACGTGTCATCGCTCAAACGTATTTATAAAATAAATATAAATGATTTATTCTGAAATAAGAGTGGTCCGGACCAAATAGCAAAACAAATACGTAAAGACCAGAGTCACGTAATGAAATAATAAATACGAAATGCAAAATAAAACTCATCGAGACCTCGTGCACGCCTCTCCCATCAGTCCGCTGTGAACCTTCATGTTGCTGCTCAACCTCGTTACTTTTTCTCCTCGCCATATCCTGTCCATCCACGACAGCCCAAAAATTGGGTGAGTACGACATACGCACTCAGTGAGATCAATACCTGTACGTACTCTGTGCCACGTATTCTCCAGCTCGAACTGAATATCATAAAATAATGATATATCCAAAGTCTAAACTAAAGATATACAGATAACTCTACCCAACCCGACTGAGTATCTAAAATCTAAGACTAGTACCACACTGGATCATAACGCACAGAGTCCACATGACTCTAGCTCAGGCATATGCTCGTGAAGTCCAAAAGACCCTAGCATACTGAAAATCTCGCAAGGTCGCAACGGACCCCAGCTATCAGTACACTACACTGAAAATCTCGCAAGGTCACAACGTACCCCAGCTATCAGTACACACTGAAAATCTCGCAAGGTCACAACGTACCCCAGCTATCAGTACACACTGAAAATCTCGCAAGGTCACAACGTACCCCAGCTATCAGTACACTACACTGAAAATCTCGCAAGGTCACAACGTACCCCAGCTATCAGTATCATACAGCGCTCCGTCGCTCGAAAGGTTACCACAACCCCAACACGGTATGACGCCGGCCCAGATCCAAGTGTCGCAATACTAACGTCATCGACCCGATACTCCTCACGTGACAACTCTCACCAACGCGCTCGCACACGCCTTCTTCCGAAGGTTCGAGTGTGAAACCACCCGATCGAACACACTAACAAGATATTCACTCGGTTTAAAAAAACCGAACCCAAATATCGACGTTCTGCGACCCAACACTTGGTCGCACGTCAGTTCTCTAGATCATCTCTAGTCACTTATACAGCTCATATACTTATCATAAATTCTCCTACGACAAATTTAGGGTTTTAATCCAATTGCACTTGTAACGTCTCATTTTTCCCATTATGATCCTATAAATTCTATCGTGATCATGCCTCATTTTAAAAATATAATATCATCCATAAATCGATCACAAATCCGAAATTAGATGGAGAAAATCATCACCTTAGTTTCCCGACGATTGGACGATTCTTGATATTATCGCTAACAACACCAATCAATCCTTCCCTATCATAGATCCATTCATTCAATAAATTTCCATAATATAAATCTTCGAATTAAGGAA
>CM071867.1:24039948-24091398 GCA_036759665.1 Gynandropsis gynandra
ATTATTTCCCGACGGACCGTCCCTAATACGTCCGGAAATTGCGGACGGGACTTATTTCCGTCCACAATTTTCGGACGGAAGTATTTACCGTCCGCAAACCATCCGCAAATTGCGGACGGTTGCGTTGTCCGTCGGCAATTTGCGGACGGCGAGTAAATCAGTCCGCACATTGCGGACGCACGCAAAATTAGTCCTGAATCCGTCCCGAATTACGAGCGACTTAGGGACTACTCAGTAGTCTGGAATATTGCGGACGGATTAGGGACGGATTTAGTAGTCCGTCCCTAAACCGTCCCTAATCCGTCCCTAAATTTAGGGACGGATGGCTCAGTCCGCAAATGCAGTCCCGAATTACAATTTTTCTTGTAGTGTGTGTTGATGCAATTGTTGGTCTATTTTTTGTTGATGATCAATTTTTAGAGTTTGTTTCTTTCAGTGATAGTTCATATGCAACTCAATTGTGCTATGGGTCGATTAGGTTGTGTTAAATCGGTATTTACATTTTATTTAGGCCTTCTTGTGTAGGTATTTTGGTTGTTTAAGCTATCGGTCCTCTGTTGCTTTGGCTTTTGATTTTTCTTTTGTTGTTCATCGGCTGTTAGACATTACTTTATTGGTTACTACAGATGGTTGTTTGCATGTTTGATAGCTATGTTATGATTGTTTGCATGTTTGCTGCAATTGGTTGTTTGCATATTTGATAGCTATGGTAATTGGACTTACTATAATTAAGAAATAAAGATATGTGTTATTTTTTCTTTTAGTTAGATATTATTTATGTTGAGCCCTATTTTGTCTTCTATCTTGATATTTTTTGCTAGTTTTGTTATGTAGTTTATTTTGTCATTTGTTTAATTGACATCTGGTGTACACATTTAGTTTTTATTGTTTCAATATTATTGGATGAATTTGTGGGTATCAAAGTTATTTCTTTGTTTTATAGCCACATAGAAGTTTTTTACTGTGCATCATATGATGAGTATATAACTTTTTTATATAAATACTCATTGTTTTCAGTAGTTTGCTGTAACAGATATAACTTCTGCTTTTACTTTTTCCTCCCTGTTTATTAGTGTGTTTTTTAACCATGTTTACTCCCTTGTGTGATATTAGATTCAAGAATTATCTTATAAAGTTAGAGTTAGAATTATCTCTCTGTAGACTTATGCTCATGTATCAGTTCGTGAATCTTGCACAACTCGTAAAATGGTTGTTGGTGATGAATGAGTACGAATTGTGTTTGATCTTAGATGTATAATTTTGTTATGAAGGGATATAGCTATAAAAGTAGTTATTTATATTTCAGAATATGTATTCTTTTCTTACTAAGAAGCAAAGAATGTTTGAATTGGTTGTTTTATTTGGGTTATAGGGCAATCATATGCAAGTATCTGTCAGGTCTATGTATTGGACTAGACATCAACGATATTTAACTGATTTTGCTTGTTGTATATTTATCAATTTTGGCATATGTAGAAATTATAGTGGGTATAAAGTTGTTGCTTCTCAAATCAAGGTCGCTTTTAACTCAACAACTACAGTTAGACCATGTGAAGATTTACTAAACCACAATAAATTTTTCAATTTCGCAAGCTTCGCTAATATCATATTTGGACATCTTGATGAAACAGTCCTAATAGGTTAGTTTTGGTCTCTAATATTATTAATATTTCGTATTGTTATAGCTTGATGGGGTTTTTTTTAATTTATCAAATTGCATTGGAGAACTTATTGTGATTGGAAGTTTGGATGATGCAACTTACGTTGGCCAAACTGCAAAGAGATTATATGTGTTATTACAAGACCATAGGTATCATATATGTAACTATTTCTTTTGATGTAGTGCTTTCTATTTGTGTTATTATCTGATTAATTTTTCTCAATCTTGTTGTGTTATTATCTGATTATTTTTTTATCAGATTATTCTTTTTTAATCTTGTTGTCTTTGCAACAGTGGACATGTTTTAAAATGCAAGTTATGGGAAAACCCCGCTGAAGAGCTTTATACTAACATACATATGCATAACAAAGATCTTTCAGTAGTTATCTATCAGCTGTTCAAGATACGTAGCTGGAATGGTATATTTTTATTTGTTATACTTAATGATAAAATTAATTATTAGCTTATAATTGATCTGTTCATACTAACTCTTCGATGTTGTTTTGATTTTTTTTACAGATTATAGAACGATGAGAAATATCCAGTATTCCAGTAGACTTTTGTTGAATGAGAAATTACCTTCAATTGTCTCCTTCAAACAACAGTAAGACTTTTTTATATATGTATATTTCAAAAGGTATATAATACTTGAAGTTTCACTGTTGTTTTTGTATACAGATTTCCTAAAGATGCATTTGATATGCCAGCATGAATTTCCCGTTGTTAAGAGTAGGTTGTAGATCTATGATCTTTAGTCGTTCTTATGTGCAATATCCGGTATCCCGTATTACCCGTAGTATTCATCATATCTAGTTTCTCTTCACCTTCGTTTTGTTGTCACCACTAGGATAGATTTAGGACCTTTAGAACCATATCCCCTCCTATCATCTTCCTTCCTAGTTTAGTTTTGTTCCTAGTTTAGCCACACTTAGTCCCTAGAGATCGACCCTGGTACTACACGATCCGTATACTTGCGGTGAAGTGGTCTAGGTAATTATAACTCGTGTTTCCACACGTCACCTACGATAGTTTCACATCTTAATCCACGTCCTCCAACATTAGAAACTATAAATTATTGGAGTGTGTATTCTTTTAAAAATATCAGTGATGTTTACCAAATCTTTGAGGTAATAATTCACTTGATTTGTAAGCTAAAATTGTATATAATATTGCAATTTTCATTAATAGTGGTTCTGTAATACGGTTAATACAGTTTGTTCGCCTTTCATTTTGCTATTGCAGCCAACAACATGTGTAAGTGCTAGAGTAATTATAGATGTGATTGCTAAATATGGATGGTACTATCTCGAGTGTAGAGTTTGTTCTGAAAAAAGTAAATGCTATCGTCGATGAGCAATCGAGAACCCCTGTGACAAGAGAATTCTATTGCGATGTTCGCAAGCGAGCAACAGTTGATCATGTACCAAGGTATGATAATCATCAAATTGTATCCAAATATACTCAGATAAATAATCGGTTTCGGCTTTTGTGTTTACAGGTTCAAAGTGTATATCAAGGTTGTTGATGACACTGATAATGCAACCTTGATACTTTTTGATAGAGAAGTCATGAACCTTATTAATAAATTTTTTTTGCATTTCAGTGTGATGAACAAGAGGTTATATTCGCTTTATTAAGCAAGTTTTCAATTTATTTCAATTATTTGTCATTGATACGTTGTTACGTGGTTTTGATCAATTTTTATGTTTACACAAATTATTTATTGGTTGATCGGCCACTATCGGTGGAGAATATCCAAAAGAACTTGCGACTCTAATCAACCAGTAATGTTTATTTAGGCTTATTACACCGACGTCATCACTGTCCTCTCGCGTTTCAATTGCTCGAGGATACCAGTGAGGTTTGCCTATTATATTTCGAGAAAGCAAAGTCACGACGAATCCTGAGATAATTTTAGCAATCTTAAATATATATATATATATATATCATTTTCTATTATGTCTATTAGTACCAATATATAGGTTACTTATAAGAATGTTGTATTTTTGCACAACAATCTCTCGACCCCTCCATTGGTTACATCCTCACTTGGTTACTCATCGGTAAGACTCTCTTAATTGTATTTTGTTCACTGTAAACTGGTTTTGGCTACACAAATACACTTATCACTGTGAGTGTATGAGTAGGCACTCCCACTTTCTGTTGAAGATGATTCTCTTGCTACCCTTCCCAAAACGACGCCTTCAATGCATTCTTTAGGAAAACGTCATATTGAGGATGTAGACAGCTATTTCTCTTTATAATCATCATCCAACAAGGTAAAGCTGAGAGTTTCCAAAGTCGAAAAGAAAAACAAAACCGTTAAAGAAAAACTGAATCATTGAATAATCAATGTAGGTTTCCGGCTTGTGTATAAATAACGCGTCATCGGAACGTAATACCACATGTATTTTTTTGTGGCTTTCGATTAGCTGTTTAGGTTTGAAACTATTCTCTCACGGTGATGATCTATTTTTTGCCACATGTTTACTTTTTTATGAATGCCTTCACAAAGAAATGTAAATAATATCGTAACTTCATATATATTAATAACCTTTAGTTTATAATTTCTATATCTATATTTAAAACAGTTACCTATTTTTAACAATATACACAAACAATATACACAACTTTTTAATTCGTAAATAATAAATTTTTTCTAAAGAATATTTACTTCAAACCTTTATTTTATATTGAAATATTGATTTAAATACTATTAAAGATCTAGTGGAATTTTAAAAATTATCATTTGTGTAAAATATCATGAAAAAATAGAAAGATTTATTTCAATATGTCCGACCATCACCAACATTTGTGCAATTAAAGACATGGAGTCCATGTATAGTCAATATTATTAAAGATCAACTTAGCAACGATCTACATACGATATCTATATCTCGTAATTTTAGGTTTTAACACAAAGTTATTTATCTTATTATTATCTCAAATAATTTATTTCATAGAACTTTTTTTTTTCAGAGTACGCAGATATTGGTGATCCATGTTATTACTGTGAATACCGTAACGCAGTTATGTGGTACGACGAATGAACCAACAAATAGAAAAAGAAATATTCTTTAAAATTTTCATTATGTTGTTTGCAAGAAAAAAATTCATTACCGAAATTGTCTGAACCTCTAGAATATATTCACAATCTTATATTCAAACAGACGAAGATTGCTAAACATTTTCGGAAATATATAAGAACATATAACACAATATTTGCATTTACGTCTATGTGATGAAAGATTGATACATCTTTAAATGCTAAACCTAGACCATATAATTTTAAAATGCATGGAAAAAACTATCATAGAATAGGTAGTCTTTTACCTATGCCGGAAGATCTTCCAAAATTTTGTCAACTATATATACATGATACTGAACATCAAAATAGAAAATAGAATTAGCTCAGTGAGGTACTCTTAATATATTACTCTATAAAATATACATTAGCCGATAATAGGTTATTCAAATTTGATTTTGACTTATTGTAGGAGTACTCACACTGAGATATTATCATTCGAAGAAATGCTAAAACCCAATATCTTTGAAAATTACAACTTGATAATCATAATCCATATGTGAATATTTTTATAATGGTAAAAGACAGATTTTCTTCATAAAACTAGGTTAATATGAAACTCCGTTTAATTGCGTCGCGAAAAAATGTAGACAAAACTTATGCATTACTGCATGTTTCTAAAATAGCAACTCTTTTAGTTGGTGATTTTGATGAATCATTAGAACCTCGTGATATCTTGCTTCAAAAACATAGTTATGAATTGTTTACGAATCACAGAACTACATCCCGCATATCTGCCACTCCAATATCCATTACTATTTCCTTATGATGAGGATGGATATCACATTGATTTGGAATTACGTCGTTCAACATCACTCTCAGCAAAACCATGAGTTTGTGTTAGTATAAGAGAATATATGGCATATCGTTTGCAAGAAGACCTTCTGATTTTCGATTTTACATTACGCTGGAGATTATTTCAACAATTTGTTGTAGATGGTTTTTGTATGGTTGAATCAGAGAGAAATTCATATATTAGAAATCATCAAAATAAATTACATAGTAATAATTACATGAATATATGTTCGGATTTTGGTGCTAAAAATAACATTGCTTCGAATATTGGAAACCGTACAATTCTCTCATATTCGTTTACAGGAGGTTCACGCTATATGAAACAAAACTACTTAGATGCAATTGAATTTTGTAATCATTTGGGATTTTCTGACTTATTTATAACTTTTACATGTAACTCAAAATAGCCGGAAATACAACGATTCTTATCAAAACACAATTTATATGCAAAAAACCGACCAAATATTTAAGCACGCGTGTTTAAAATTAAACTTGAAAAAATGCTTGACGATATTAAAAAATGAAGTCCTAGGCCACGTTGCTGCAAGTACATTACTATTTTTTTCATTATGATTATAACATGTATTTAAATAATCTATACTATAGAATTCCAAAAACGAGGTCTTCCACATGCTCATATACTTCCTTTTTTTACACGAACATCTAAATTGCCTACAGCAGTGGATATTGACGGAATCATATCTGCTGAAATCCCAAACAAGTTAACGAATCCAGAGTTATATAATGTCGCCACCTGGGGTTGTAGTATGTTCCAAAGGTTGGATTGTTCGCCCATTAAAGCGGTACGTGAGCTGATGTCATGGTACATGGACTGTGTGGTATTTTGCTAATCGTTCTTCACCTTGCATGATAAAAGGAAAATGTACAAAAAGATTTCCGCGAAATACCAACCAATTCACTTACATTGACAACTAAGGTTTTTCTATTTATAAAAGACAAGATGATAATAGATTTGCAATAAAAGATGATATCAAACTAGATAATCGTTACACTGTCCCATACAACGCATACTTACTATTAAAATCATAGCTCATATAAATATTGAATGGTGTAACCAAACGAAAGCTATAAGATATTTATTCAAGTACATAAATAAATGTTCTGATAGAATAACGACAAACATCGCACCATCAGACACATCTCAAACTTTAAATAATTGATCATCTCGTTTTCATACGTATTTCTTGCACGATTTTAGAGACGTTTACGATATAGATGCGATGTTTACGTATGATTTTGTATACGTTTTACTCGTTTTCGTGTTTTCGTGTTCTTACAGGTTTTTATGCATATTCGGTTCATTTTGGAGCTAAAGGATGTACACGAGACAAAGTACAAACATCGAGGATCATCACAGAACAAACGGGACGAGAATCGGCGAAGAACACCCTTGCCCGTGCGGGGCGTTTAGTCGGCAAGTCTATCCAGCAACTTGAGCCCGACCAGTGCACACTCAAGCCCGACCGGGGCACACCTCAGCCCGACCGGGGCACTCTCTAGCCCGACCGGGGCACCTCTTTTCATCGCGTTCTTGCGCGATCTTCCGCGCCGTACCCGAGTGGGTATTTTACACTGCCCGAGCGGGTCGCGACCTTCACCTGCAACTTAAAATAAGTTAATTTGACTTAAAAAATGGAATTTTGTGGGGGACTCATACAAGATGGAAAAAGACTTTAAAGGAGAAAAGGGGGGCCAGAGATCGACATTCAATCATTCATTATTCAGTTCTTGATCGAGGGAGAGAAGAAGAAGGTTCTTACGAAGAAGACTTGCAAGGAGCATTGGAGATCAACTCAAGCCTTCGGTTTCGTTTGGTTTTCATGTTCCTTAGACTTTCTATTTCGTTTATGATTGTTTACAGACGCGTGAGCGAGTAGTTTGTTTGTTCTAGGAGAAGGGATTAGCCCATGGCTATCCTGGAACCACTTTCGATTTATCTTTGAATGCATCTTCCTGTTTTTCGTTTATCTATTCTTTATCTGAGTGCTTAAATGACTTGTGTTTACAAAGGCCACGTAGATACATGTGTTAGGGGTTAGGAGAAGGACCGAAAGGAGAATTCTAGTCCTAGAATATCAGGTTTAGAACAACCGAGGTTAGGCCACGAAAGTAAGGTAGCAGCGGTTAAGGGTAAAACGGATGAATCACAGATCTTATGGGTTTAGTTCATGGTGTCAGCCACGAAAATAGGGAGCAACTTGACTAGATCACGTGTCTATGCCTTGAGAGAGGGTAGATATCATATTAGGATCGTCTGCCTTAGATAACTTGACTGGGATTGCATGATAGATAGATTGATTGTTGGTTTCGATAGTCTTGTGGTGAAACTGGTTTTCTGGAACGTTTGTCTTATCGTTAAGAACTAGTTTGTTTATTTGCTTTCAGTATTTCATTCTTCAAACCATATTTCTTGCGTTAGCAAGTTTGATTCACAGTTAGAGTTTAGGTTGTGTTGAGTAGTCCCTGTGGGATCGACTCCTGAAGTACTACACATGTGTCGTGCACTTGCGGGTAGTTTAGGTTATTTATTTAACTTTGAGAACGGATCAATAATTTCGACGAAATAAAAAGTTATTTTGACTGTCGATTTATTTTGGGATGTGAAGCATACTGGAGAATATATAAATTAGATATTCATTTCCGAAGTATCCCTATTGAACGATTAGAATTCCATTTACCGAGAGAACAAAATATTATATTTTCAGAGGAGGATAAATTAACTGATATTATGTCAAAACAAACTACGCATTGTAGTATGTTTACAGAATGGTTTAAATGTGCAATGCTTTATACAGTGAAGCTAGAAATTTGACATACACCAATTTTCCTACCCGATTCATTTGAAATAAAAGTAAAAAAATGGACTCCAAGACAAAAAAGTTATTGTTTTTGCCCATTTACGCCATGTGCTTCCAACTGCTGGTGAATCCTATTATTTAAGGATGTTCCTCAACAAAGTCAAAGGACCTAGCTCATTTGAATGTATACGTACCGCTGGTGGTGTAACATATACAATATTTAAAGACGCGTGTTGAGCAATGGGTTTATTGAATGATGACAACAAGTATATAGATGCCATTAATGAGGCAAAGAACTGGCATCTCCTTCGTATCTACGAGTATTATTTGTGATAACGTGTGAATGCATGTCAAACCCACAAAACATCTGGTGTACGGTCTGACCATATCTTGTAGACGATATTTTGTATAACCAAAGAAAAAATTTACGGCTTCCAAGTAAATTATTTCCAAATATTTACATATTATTTCTTTAACTCATTGAATGCCAACATTGTTTATTTTCAAAACTTAATATGACTCACAACAACTTGAAGAGTTTACTTGTATAAAAATTGAACATCTATTATTGAAACATGGTAGATCATTAAAATATTTTCCTCCAATATCATTTTCAAAAAATATTGAAAACAATCAATTATTAAACAAGTTACTTTATGAAGAAACAATGTATGATTTACATAAGATAAAACAAGAATATTTACGATTAGAAATACAATTAACTGATGAACAACGTAACATTTTTCTCACTATTATGGAATCTATTTATCAACCAATTGGTCAAACTTTTTTGTATACGGGTACGGTGAGACTGGAAAAACGCTTATATGGAAAACATTATCCACATGTGTACGATCAAAATGAGATGTACTTAATGTAGCATCAAGTGGAATTGCATCATTGTTATTACAGGGTGGACGTACTGCGCATTCTAGATTTTCAATACCAATAGATGTTAATGAAGACTCTATTTGTTCTATTAAATTAGGTAGTGACTTAGCATAATTAATTAAAAAAACAAAACTTATTATTTGGGATATAGCTCCAATGACACATTAACATTGTTTCGAAGCTCTTGACAAATCTTTAAAAGATATAATGGGATTACTAAAAATATTTATGTAAAAAATCTTTTGGTGGAAAAACTGTAGTATCGGTGATTTCCGGTAATTTTACGAGTTATTGCTAAAGGAAACAAACATGATATTGTGCAAGCGTCGATAAATTCCTCTTATATATGGAAATATTGTCGAATTCTTAAACTAACAAAAAATATGCGGTTGTGCATAAATGCTAATGATGATATCAAAACTGTAGAAGTGTTTTCAGATTGGGTTTTAAAATTAGGCGATGGATTATTATCAGAACCTAATGACAGTGAATGTTATATAGATACCCCTTCTGATTTATTAATTATACAAAATATTAACCTCATCCAGCGTCTCATACACAATGTATACAATGGCATAACATAATGTTACCAAAATATATCATTTTTCCAAGATATAGCAATATTGTGTCCAACAAACGAAACCGTCGAGAAAATTAACTATACATTGTTAAATATAATGTTTAGCAATTATGCAGAGTATCCAAATTCTGATACACTATGCCTTTCAAACTATTTTGACAATAATAATGAATTATATGATACCGAAGTTTTTAGCGTAATTAAATGTCTTGGAATTCTGAATCATATCTTACAACTGAAACTCGGAATCTCTGTTATGTTAATGCGAAATATTGATCAAACGCTTGGTTTATATAATGGAACACGTCTACAAATCACTTAATTAGGAAAAAATATTATTGAAGGTAAAATAATTACCGGTAACAATGCAGGTGAAAAAGTATGTATTCCAAAATTATTCTTAATATCGACAAATACTTCACTATCTAATCGGTTTAAACGTAAACAATTTCCGATTGTACCATGCTTTGCTATGATAATCAACAAAATTCAAGAAAAAAATCTAAATAAAATTGGTATATATTTATCTCGTCATGTATTTATTCATAATTAATTATGTGTAGTTGTATTAAAAGTGAAAAATAGAAATACATTAAAAATATTGATTTTTGATGAAAACAATAAACGTTGTTTTTAAATAAATATTTTATAATTTATAATTATTTATTAAATATAATATATATCATTTATTTTTATAAAGACATATATTTTTATTTTATAAATAATAGAAATGTTAAAAATGCGGTGCATCGCTGTCCACACGGTTGGGTTCGTTCTGCCGTGGCATTGCTGGCGAAGATTTTTGCCTTTGGAAAAAAATTAATGGGTATTTTTTATTCATGCCCTCATGTCTACATTCTATTAACACAAATCTATATTACCTCAATACTAAACTCCGGCTTTAATCCTTAAAATTTGAAATTATATGTGATTTTTGTAGTTAATATCATTATGATTTCTCATGGTTAACTTATTGATTCATAAAAATCTTTGAATAAATTCAATTAAAAATCAAGAATTTATGATTATATTTATGTATAAATTAATACGATAATTTTCTAACGATAACATAATAGCTCTTACACTTATAGCTCTTACACTTATAGATTCGTTTTGTGGATTATTCACATAGCTAATAAAGACCCAATAGTAGATATTAATTTTTAACGAATCTTATTCTAATATAATGAATATTGAAATTATATTCGCTAAAAAATTAAGAATGACCAAACTTATATATATATATATATTAATTAATAGATCTATTTCATAGTCTATACAAAAAAAAATTCAAATATATGTCTCTCTTAATATATTGCTTGAACAAAGATTCTAGGCATAGAAGGGATGTTTGATGGGATGTTAGTGAATAAAGACACAAAGCAAAATCATAATATCTATAGGATCACAAATAATCAAATGTGATTTCGGGAATATCAAGGGGGAAAAGAGCAACAAGTATATATATATATAATCTCATTATGTCCTTGAATTCTTAATTAAATCTTGATTAAGCAAAAAAATGATGTTTTACCTTCTCACATCTCAATTGCCCTTTTGTTGATGTAGAGGATGACAACCCATTCTGATTTGAAAGATCAACAAAAATTATTGGATTAGACATATTTGCTTAAATCATTTCCCCTAATAATTTCTCTAGATTCTTGTTTATTAATCTTTATTTTTACCCCTTAATCATACCTTAGAAAAAAATCCTTTCCTATCGCAATGGGATCTTTTGTTTCTAATATTCTAGAACTGAAATTTATAAAATTTTGTCATTTAAACATTTTTAAAACTAACTTCGAAAAAAAACATTTTATACCGTCGAATGATTTTTGTGTCTTTAAATAATTTTGCTTCTGCATATCATAAGTTTATTATGAAATAGAATTGGACAATGACGCTGGCGACAGACATAATCTTAGTGCTCTTGACATTAATTAGGGACAACATTAACACATGCATTAGTCACATCTTTATATATGTGGTGTTAACCATAACGACGTCGCTTTGATCCAAGCGCTCATTATGCTTTATTGGGAACACAATAATAAAAGTAATAATACTTGTTTTGTATTCAATATGATATAAGATCAGTTTATGGAAGTTGTAAAAATTAAATATATAATTAGATACAACAGTTTATTTGGAAAGTATCGCAGTTCACTTTATTTCAATCAGCATCAAATTTATGTGCATTTTTATTGCATATATTATATTATCTTAAACTATCTTATTTTAATTAATCTGAACACGTTTGTAATATATGTATATATACACACACGATGATGGCCGTATAATTTTTTAAATAGACACACTTCAAAATGTTAGACAACTCAAATTGAGAACGAATGATGATGATAATAATAATAATAATAATAATAATAATAATAATAATAATAATAATAATAATAATAATAATGATGATGATGATGATGATGATGATGATGATGATGATGATGATGATGATGATGATGATGATGGAGGAGGACAACTCAAATTGAGAACGAATAATAATAATAATGATGATAATAATAATAATAATAATAATAATAATAATAATAATAATAATAATAATAATAATAAAAAAGAACAAGGGAGACAAAGATGAGTTCAGCTTTTGGTCGACTGGGGTTTCTGGGATCATGTCAGCTTTAACGGGAAAAAAATATCATAGCAAAGTTGACTTTAACTATAAGCAATACATAAATAAATAAATAAATGGAAGGATCAATCTGATATTTTAAAGCAAATTATTAATATTCATTGAATCATATGAAAGTTTGATCATTAAACTTTCAAAGTATATTTACACAATCATCTATAATTCGGTATTATCTCTCTATATATAGACGCATATTGGCGACTTAAACAGTAGCTACAGTCATAACCAAAATGTTAAAAGCGTTTACTTCCTTTTTTTTCTGTAACAAAGTGTAAAGTTATAACTTAGAAATGCAAATGGACCGTGACACGTCTTAATTTATATGGAAATATATATATATATATATGATTGTCCGCATATTATTATATAATTAATTCTATTCAGATTTATTGTATTTGGTAAGTGATATTTTATTAGGTTTAATCACACTCAAAATATTTATAATAGGTTATAACATAACTACAAATGGTTCCTTTGGTTATATTTCTTCTCTAATAGGTTGTTATTGCCAACGAAATCTTAGTCACTCTTCAAATTCAGTTAAAAAACATTATTTTCGGTTTTAACCTAATATAAAAAATACTTTTTAAAAAAAGATTCATGAATTTATTTCAAATAAAAAAACAGACAATTTTTTCTATTCCTCTATATTATAATAACTCTAAAATATTAGAAAACATGTTAATATATCTAACATTATGGGTTATTAATAAATAAGATATTAGGAGTTTTTCTATTATTTTAGAGATATTTATAGTTTATTAATATTTGGTAGATTATATGGATATTTAACATATTTGGTTGAGTTGTAAAATTTATATAATACTATTGAATACCTAAAAAATTAAAAAATGAAATACGTTTTTTGTTTTTCATCATTATATCATATATATATAATTTTTTTTGGATTTATTTAGTGTTCGATGTTTATCAACGATAATGGTAAAGAATGAGAAGATTATTGTTATCTTTACTAAGAATTATGATTTTGTGGTTCAATCTCATTTTTAAGTTTTTTAACTTTTTTTGTGTGTCTACGAAACATATCGAAGATGATCTAATGTTTGAGTATATAATCATAACATGATACCAAATTGGATTATTGATGATGTCGCGTCAAGATATGTTGACGCAAGCTCACGACTGAGTATATATAGTTGATGACTCCAACGATGGGTATATAACCGTTTTTTAAAACTTTGAAACGCACAAAAGTTACTTAGAGTGTTTCTCTGGTTGTTTCCTGTACTCGGCTCTATAAGCTATATTACTCTAGCTCCGAACTATGGAGACAAAAATCAACTCGATAAATCTGACTCGTTCATAAATTATTGTTGCGTACCAACTTATATACTAAATTCTTTTACTACAATGATATTTGACTGCTTCGACTCATTTAGCTGATATCCTTATTATAACATTACAAAGAAGGAGTTTGACGTTTTTTTTACGTTCACGATTTGGACACTGAAATTTAAATGAGGTATTAGGAAATATGTAATATCTCTAAAATTATGGGTTATTGATACGCTAAAATTATTATCAGCTTTCTAATATCTTAGAGCTATTTAAAATTTCTTAATATATTTTAGATTATAGATAGATTTAAAATATTTGATTTAACTGTAAAATTTATATATACTATTATTGAAACTTTTTGAAAATAAAACAACAAAACACATCCTCGTCCGTAATTTAGCATAAACTCTTATATCAAAGAATGAAATTATAAAATAAATGTTACAAATGGAAAATAATACTAATTTAATCAGTGTGAAATTAGGCAATAATTTATCGTTTAATATAAATTTTTATCTGAATGACAAATTGGAACCCGGGGAAATTAAAGTTGAAGGTGCCTAAGAAAAACGAAGATATGCACTGGAAAGCCCAATGGGCCTAATCTCATCTTATCATTTCATGAGACTCAGCCCAAGTGGCTATAACAAAATTTTAGTATCATTATTTGTTTTAAATTTTAGGATAAGATTTATCTTTGTATTGTAATTCAAAGATCCGTTTTCATACAAAACTCAAACGGCCATCAAATCCGACACCATACTCACGGACTCTTGGCGGAACAAAACCTATAGGAGACGGAAATACAGGAGATGCTGTCGGAGAGACAAGACGAGGAACTAGAGAAGATAACGGAGGGTTAAACGTCGTTATTAACGGTACGGCAACTGGATTCACCGGAATGTTGTAATATCCCTGAGACATTAATCCCATCGGTGCTGCCATTGGCGGGTTTGCATTACCATGCATTGATAAGGTTGATGCTATCATATATGGTCTCATTCCGATCGACATCACCTGAACACGATAAGATCGATCATTAACAACGTCTGAATGAATATTCAAACGATTCGTAAATGATTACAGCTATTGATTCAATTGTTAAGATCTGGTGATGTCTTGGCATAGTAAATTTCTACTTGCTTGTAATATAACTTGTTTTCAACTAAAAACATATGCGATTTCTTATAGCAATTTTCATGCAGATGCATTGTAACTTGTTTTCAATGAATACCTGCAGTTGAAACTGAAGGTTCTTCAGATACTCAATTGCTTTATCAAGAACTGAAGCTTTGTCCACCTGAAAGAGCAAGCATAGAATCGTTGATTAGATCAACCCTCGCCAATTCCGACTTTATATATATGAACAGCTTAGACGTTCAACATTCCTCTAATTACGTATACAAAATAATCTTGGTATGTTTTTGTCTAGATGGATATGTATATACATATATATACACACCTTTCCACAATTTGGTATAAGCTTCTGTAACATTCGCATCTTCTGATTTATCTTAGCTCTTTGTCTCTGCACACACGAATCGATCGAATTAATATCTGATGACTTGGATTTGATCCTTTACTCTCTAGAAAAAAAAAAGAGTAAACAGAGAAATTTTTTTTACCTTATTAGATAAATAGGGAGAAGCTTCGGCAATTCGTTTTCTCTTGGAGCCTTTGGATGTCTTCGAAGGAACCTCTCTCGTAAACGCATTTGACGATTCTTCATCCTGAAATCAACTAACAATCAGTTTTAGGTAAACAAAATATAAACAACTTAAAATTTTGATTAGTTATGTACATTCACTTACATCACTGGAACTGCAGATGTAACTTTCGTATCTCTTCCTCAAAGGACGATGATAATCATAACCAGCTTCAGAATGCTCGTCGGGAACTATAAATTCTGCAGCTTTCATGGATTCTGATTGATTAACGATCTTTGATGAGTGATGAAAACTCTCAGCTACCACTTCTTGAGGATAATCTCCATTGTTACAATCTTCGAGTTGTGGAACAACTTGAGGGTCTGTCTGAATTTTGTCGAAGAAGATCATCATGTCGTCCATTTCATCTCTGTGCTTGTAATTGCAATTACCATTGGGGGTTTCAACTATTTTCTCGGTGCTTCCGATGAATTTAATCATCTCAGAAACTTTCAGTTCCATGAAATCTTGACCAAACCTGCAAATTAGGGTTTTGAAATATATTTACAAACAAAATCCGATAATTAAACGTTGATGATGATATTGTATATATAGAAAATCTGAAACACTTAAGATGGAGACAACATACATGTTGAAGGATGCAGAAAAAACTCAGATCGGAGAAATACGGAAGAAGATTCGAGAAAGTTCTCAACTTGGAAATGGCGGAATGAATAAATATAGAAAAGAAAGATTCCGAATTTATATTCTGTGTGTACGAAATGGAACCTGGTTTTAGTATATGGCTTCACTCCGTTTATAGCTGTCACGTGGGCCTGTTGATACATGCCACGTGGAAATATCGAACAAAGATATTACATATGTAATATTTATATACTATGTACCTAGTGAGTTATAATATTTTTAAGATAGTTTTTGGTAAAAGATCAATATCTTAGGGTTTTTATCCATATAGCCCACGTGGGCCGTGGCCCACACCACATGATGGTCATTTAGGATTATGTCGCCGTCGCTTCAGCCACGGTCCATGTTTTTCTATCAATTATTTACCCATACACTTTGAATTATAATATTATTGGTTTCTACTGTTACAAATTATATAATGTGTATTTTTTAATAGGGGATAGGGATTGGGTATTAGTAGTATTATCTCATGTTAGATTCTCGATTTCTAAGTTTGTGTATCTCTTCTTCTTCTTTTTTTATTGTAGAATTCATACCCGAGCACCTTCAGCCGGATGAACTAATCAATTGGAGTATATATATATATATATATATATTCCGGATAATTTGATTGGGTTATATATAATCCACGCCTTTCACAGTCCGTGGTCGGGTCACTGAGGAGAATAAAACATTATAATATATATAAATAGATAGATAATTAATTTCAACGCATGGTGGGGGGCCGAAGAAGAAACATCAAAATCAAGATCCTAAAAGTTAGGGAAGAAAAAGCGTGTCGTTCACGTGATGGCCTCGTGATGGACACGCCATGGTGTTTGCTCTGTCTGCAACCACTTTCTTCAATTGGTTTTGAGACGAACGACGACGCAAAACCATATCCACTCCATCATCCTCCCTTCCCTTGAACGACACCGACTTTTCCTCTTCTTTTTTTTTTCTTTTCTTCGTATTGTTTAACATTATGCATAACGCCTTAATATATATTTACATATCAATTAACTTTTTTTATAGATTTCTTTATTCTCAATATATAAAGGGAGATCCTATAGGGTATTGAGTTTGTACAAATATCTAAACGGAAGTGGATAAAATTCATCAGCTACTTTATTTAATTTTTAAAAAATACTAACTTTATAAATTATTTGATAAAGAAAAACAAAATTTAGTTGAATTCACACACTTATACGTGGGAAGTTATCAGTATTCTTATTTCTATTAAAATTTTAACTTTACACAAAAAAATTTAATTATTATAGTTAAATTATAACTTTACAGAAAAAATTATTGTAATTTCTTAATTCTATTATCCATTATTTATATTCTTTTTTTTAATTCTTCAAAGTTTTTTATTTATATGTCTTGGATTATTAATTTTTTATTTTATTTAAAATTTTATATTAAATTAATGATCAATATATTATCCATGAATTGTTATATTTTAATTTTTTAAATTGAATTATTATTTTAATTTAATCAAAATAAAAATATATGATCATATATCACAATAACAAATTTATCGAGTAATATTTTAAAAAATTATACCACTTAATTTTATAAAATTTATTATAAAAATGTAAATATAACTTAAACAATTATTAAAAATAAAAAATACATGATAATATATAATTAATAAGAATTAAATAATTAATATAATTATATTATCATTATCATTTAAAAATTATATATCTTATAATATATTCAA
Organism: Gynandropsis gynandra; assembly: GCA_036759665.1. Lineage (NCBI taxonomy): Eukaryota > Viridiplantae > Streptophyta > Magnoliopsida > Brassicales > Cleomaceae > Gynandropsis > Gynandropsis gynandra. Next base: position 24,057,802 of record CM071867.1, read on the forward strand.
AATTGAGTGAAATCACGCACTTATACGTCGAAAAATATCAGTATTCTAATTTTTATTTTGTAACCAGGAAATTCATTGTGTTCTGGGATTTTTATTTCAATTGAAGAGATCGGCCCATTTATTACTGATATCCAGAAGCCCAATATAATTTGATAGCCCAGACCTTAAAGGACATGATTAGGGCCCATGAGATCGATGCGGTCATCGCTTGGAGGGGATTTACGGTGTGAGCATTTACAGATGAATATTTCTCATTAGATAGCGCAATCTGGTCTCCGTTTTAACTTCGCCTATCACATTGCTTGCAAGAGAAACGTGACAAACGGAGAATCTCTCCCCCCTCCATCCATGGAAGTGTCTCTTCTCCGGCCGGCGATTCAATCTCTACTTCCATCATTCTCCAAGCCTAAACCAAGGGCCCGTTCCTACCGGCCTCTGAGGATTCGTTGCTCGGTCGCCGGTGGTCCAGCCGTCGCCTCTTCCAATATCGACGGCGGAGTCCCTGCAATTACGGCGGATTGCGTGATCGTAGGCGGAGGAATCAGTGGACTTTGTATTGCACAGGCTCTTGCGACGAAACACCTTGACGTTGCTCCAAATGTGATCGTGACGGAGGCCAAGGATCGCGTTGGAGGCAACATCACCACCCGTGAAGGGAACGGTTATCTATGGGAAGAAGGCCCCAACAGTTTCCAGCCATCCGATCCTATGCTCACTATGGTGGTGAGTTCGTGACCCCTCATTTCTGGTCTGTGAAACTTACTCTTGACAGAAATTTAGGAGTTGTGGTTTGTTCTTGTTGTATATTAGTATTGCATCCCTAACCAAAACTGGAACCAATGGATAAGGAACTTCAGTTGTGATAGTGAATAGAGCTGTGGTATGGTATTCATCAGCAATGTGAACTGATTTGTTTTACAACTAGATTAATTGTGGAAGTACTTGTGTACTTGTGAATTCTGCAGGAGAACATTGATATTGGATTGTGGATGTACAGTAACTGAAATTTAGTGTTTTTAACTCTCGCGATAATGATTTTTTTTCTTTCTAAATTTTGTGGATTGGCCTTCGCATTGTATTGTAAATGCAGGTGGATAGTGGGCTGAAGGATGAGTTAGTGTTGGGTGATCCTAATGCGCCAAGGTTTGTTTTGTGGAATGGGAAACTGAGGCCGGTTCCATCTAAGCCGACCGACTTGCCATTCTTTGATTTGATGAGCATTGGAGGGAAGATTAGGGCTGGACTTGGTGCTATCGGCATTCGACCACCTCCTCCAGTTTGTACTCTGACCACTATAAGATTTTGATTTTCCTGACTGTCAACTGTCCATTTCTCCGTCTCTACGTGGACAACATTTACTCATGTTCTTAGAGTTTGACGAAGGTGACAGGGTCGTGAGGAATCCGTGGAAGAGTTTGTTCGGCGTAATCTTGGCAATGAGGTTTTTGAGCGCTTGATTGAGCCATTTTGTTCGGGTAAGGAGTTAATCTTCCAGTCTTTCACTCTGCAATCTTTCAACACAACGGAGTGTCTTTTTGCTTGTTCTAAAATGCCATGGATCTCCAAATTTGGTGCATTCAGGTGTTTATGCGGGTGATCCATCAAAACTAAGTATGAAAGCAGCTTTTGGGAAAGTTTGGAAACTAGAACAGAATGGTGGGAGCATAATCGGCGGAACTTTTAGGGCAATTCAGGATAGAAACAAAGCTCCCAAGACACCTCGAGATCCGTAAGTAATGTATCTTTCTGTGGGTATGATGTTGTCTTGTCTACCGTGGTTAGAAGACTGAACTTGGCATGATGATGCAGACGTCTTCCGAAGCCAAAGGGTCAAACAGTTGGTTCTTTCAGGAAGGGACTCAAGATGTTGCCTGAGGCAATCTCTGCAAGGTATCATTCCCTCTTCGGTCTAATGTTTACCACTGTGGTTCTTGAACTCTTGCTTGGTTCTTAATCTCTCACCTGTGAGAAGTAAAGCAAAAGATATGCTTGTAAACAGTTTTTAGATTCGTTTCGTGTTTGCAGGTTGGGTAGCCAAGTTAAGTTGTCTTGGAGGCTTTCAGGTATTACCAAGTTGGATGGTGGAGGATATATTTTAACTTATGAAACTCCAGAAGGGTCCGTCTCCGTACAGACCAAAAGTGTAGTTATGACTGTGCCATCTCATGTCGCAAGTAGTCTGTTACGCCCGGTTTCAGTACGTTTCTCATTCTGATTAATTCTTTGTTTTTTTTTTTTTTTTGCTTCTCCTCCACTTGCTTTCACGCTCACCTAAGTCTGCACCATACTCGTCTAGTTTACATTCTCTATCCCACGGTCTAGTTCTGTGACCCAGCTGCCTCTTTTAACTCAATAGAACCTAAGTTTTAACAGTCACGACTCATGTCCTGGAGACACTTTGACATCAGTTTTGAGTTGATACGTTTAGGTTCTACTAATTTGTGATGTTCATGTGTTGCACGTTGACTTATGCTTGCTCTGAATTGCTAGAGAGCATCTTCCTCCGATATCGACATGCAATGTTGAATTGATATGGGATTTCTATTAGATAGTTGGTCGAGCATTGCTGGTTCGCCACTTGAATGGATGAGCATTGGAAGTGATGCCTTTTCTTGTCAGGTTTCTGCAGCTGATGCTCTCTCGAAATTTTACTATCCTCCGGTCGCGGCAGTATCTGTTTCATATCCAGAAGAGGCAATCCGAACAGAGTGCTTAATAGACGGTAAACTTAAAGGGTTTGGCCAGTTGCATCCACGCACACAAGGAGTGGAAACTCTTGGTGAATCCTCCTTCCCGCAAAATCAATGCTCGGTTTATTACTTGTCACATAAAAGTCTTAAGCTGAAATGAAGATGTTTTTATTCCTTTCCTTGTGCTCATTCATGCAGGAACTATATACAGCTCTTCGCTCTTTCCTAATCGAGCTCCACCTGGAAGAGTTTTGCTATTGAACTACATCGGAGGTGCTACCAACCCTGGGATTTTGTCTAAGGTAATTACAACCATATTATGTCTCTTAGACAGGAAACTCTTAAAGTTCACATCTTTTCTCCCTTGGGATATACCCGTTGCAGTCTGAGGGTGAGTTGGTGGAAGCTGTAGATCGTGACTTGAGAAAGATGCTGATAAAGCCGAGTTCGACTGACCCCTTGGTACTGGGGGTGAGGGTGTGGCCGCAGGCGATTCCCCAGTTTTTGGTGGGTCATTTAGATATTCTAGATGCTGCAAAAGCCTCACTGGCCTCTTCAGGTCTCGAAGGGGTATTCCTGGGTGGCAACTATGTCTCGGGTGTAGCTTTAGGCCGCTGCGTGGAAGGTGCCTACGAAATGGCAGCCGAGGTCAACAACTTCCTGTCCCGGTACGCTTATAGATAGGGCCCATTTATTCAACATCTCAAAACATCTCTTATATATATTCGTGTTAAAAAACTATATTTCCCGATTGTTTTAGACCAGGAGAGGAGGGGTAAAGAAGTCAGCAATTTTGACTTTGAAATGCTGTCTTTGTGAAACTATTGTTAGTTGAGATTCATGTGGAGATGTTATCACTGTTGTTGTTAGACATCGATCGATAAAGAGAGTGGGTATCATTTACACAAAATTAACGGTAAAATTTACATTATGACTGTCGGAATCTGCATCGATGGAGAAGTGATTCCTCCATCAAACTCGACAAGAAAAACAGATAAAAAAAAACAAAGAAAATAAAGGGTGCTTTCAAAGCCAGACGAAATGGGGCATAACCCTCAACTCTTGAGGATCTTCGTCAACAAGATGGTCCTTAGCCTTCTCAAGTTGCCTACTTGTGGACGACTTCTGCTGAGTGTTGGGGGAGGAAGAAGAAGAAGTAGAAGAGGTCAGAAACATGGAGGAGGAGGAGACAAGATCTGGGTTTGTCGGGTGGATCATTTCAGAGATTAGTAGCACAATTGAAGCCATCGGAGCTCTCTTCGTGTTTTTTCTGGGTTCTGTTTGGGATTTCTGTCTGAAACGTACTGATGGGACTGTGATTCTATACGCCTATATATATTGACACACGCACATATGAAAGGTACACAAGAGAGATGATGGTAATAAGGCCGTTGTTTGTGGAGAAGCAGATTTTTTTTTTCAGAAGAAAAATCAATGGGAGACGTAATTACTTGTTCGCTACTGGTTTTGGTTGTCGCACGTTGATTCATGTCGGTTGTCTTTACTTTTTACCATATATGTATGCTACCTGCTTTCTCTATAATTATTAAATAATTTATGCGGTTTACAATTTTAAGTTTAATAACTTGTATGGTTTTTTAAAAAATAACTTGCCCTTACTTACCATGTATGCATGCTACTTGCTTTCTCTACTTTTATTATTAAATAGTTTATGTGGTTTACAATTTTAAGTTTAATAAAATAGATTTTATTTATATTTGGTACGCCTTCTCATTAGTATGGTCCTTAGTTTATTATAGTCTGTCGATCGCTTGTTTGTTTTGGTCTTTTTAATTGTATAATAATTCGGATTAAGATATATACCTAATATATAACATTTAAGTATTTTATTACAACTATTTATAATATATCAAATTGAAAATTTATTTTCGATTTCTATTAATGCTGTAATGATAATAACAATGATGATGATTATATTTTTCCATGCCTTATTTTAGATTCATAGTTTTCTGATACGATTTATTTTAATATTTTAGAACAGGTTTCATGGCTTTTATGAACACTTTTCTTATAATATTACATTATTGAATTATTTAATGACCAAACATTGTAAAAAAATTAACCTCAAAGAAGCGAGGCCCATAAAGTTTAGGCGAAAGGCCTCTGGTTCTCACAGTCTAAATTAGGCCCAGTATCCACATTAAACAATTGAGCATATCTCGTAAAATACCCGACCCGGTCATTGACCCGACCATCTCCGGTTATCCCACACTCTAACCCGCCGTTGATTATGTTAGTTGTCAAACCGAATCCACCGGTTCGGTTCGCCTCCAAATCAGCCGCCGTTGGCTTGTATCTTCCGACCATAACGTTGTGGCACGATGGCTTCGGCCTCTGCTCCGTCATCCAGAACCATAGTGCCGTCTTGAAGGCTATTAGAGAGTTGTTCGCCACGATTTCCGGGTTTCTTAAACCGTCAAAACCCAGCGCTCGACCGGCCGGTCCGTAATTGTAGTTCCTATAATCAACAAAGATGAAGAAATCAAGAACGGTGTATATATGATAAACTATACCTTCTTGTGTTCTACATCTTATAATAATACTAAAATAATGTAAAAAATATATATTGTCTCAAGGACGTACCATGAAATTTGAATGGGACCTCGTCCTTTGTAAGACTTGCCCGGGAAACAAGGCCACTGAGTATTCGAAGAGTCGCAGTAATCACTCTGAGGGCTCACTTCCTCTTTGAAACATAGACCCCAAGCGTACGGACCGTCCGGAGCCGTCGCCCACCCTCCCGTCGTCTCGTGCGATATCTGCGCCAAGAACGCTGCCACTTCTCTCCGACGCGTCTTCATATCTCCGGTGGTTCCGAATGCTGGAAACCGGCGCGTGGCTTCCACGAACGACTCGTACGTGTAGAATCCTTTTGCCGGGCAGGCGTTGTTGTCCTTGTGGAGAAATAGTGAGTCGTATAGAGATCTTGGGACTAGGCGCGTGATCGGTGCCGGAAAAGTTCTCCGGTGGGCATCGATCTCTGTTGAAAACAACGACAAGACAATGAAGACGAAGCAGAGGAAGATGGGAGAGAGTTTCATGATTTTGTTAAGTGCTTCTTATTTTATTTCCCTTGTTGATGGTTTAGTAATGAACGTTGGTTATGTATGGAGAGGAGATCATGATTTATATGGATGTGTGTAAGGGTATGTGTATGCATGTGTATGTATGCGTATGCATATTCGTATGCTTGACCTAGCTTCATTAGGAAGTCAACCGTCAACGTTTTGACTTCAATATATAATAATAAATATCTTTAATTTCTCTTCACCGCTTTTTTTGTTTTGTTTTAAATATATATCTGAGTATGAATTAAGGAAAGGTTAAAACCCACATATAGACCTCTCTAATCTCCATCTTGTCTCAAATCGTTTCAATGGTCCAGAAGATTATAGTTTCAGGCATATATCTATCAAGATGGCTCTTGAAGGAAGGAACAAATTTTGTTATATTGATGGAACATTGTCTAAACCTTCATAGGATGATATAAAATACCAAGAATTGGTCCATAAATAATGTCATTGTTAGTTCTTGGTTGCTAAATTTTGTTTCAAAACAAATCTCTCCCAGTCTTCTCTACATGAAAAAAAGAACGATTACGAATGATTAAACCAAGTTTTGCATCTCAAATTGCAATTTTTCAAACGCCTACTGATCATTCTAACCTAGTTGTTGCAGTCCTTATTATCAACTATCGCTAGAAGCAAAGACCTTTATGTACACATTACGGTTTGTATGGTCATACTAAGTTAACAAATGTTACAAAATCCATGGTTATCCACCATAATTCAAAACATCAAACTCATATGTTAAACAAAATCCTAACTCTTTTCCGAATGCTTCATCATCCTAAAAAACATTCCTCTCAATCTTCTACATCATTTCAGAATCCAAAAAATATACAATTGTTTCTTTGGTCAATGCATATCCTGTCAAAGAATACAAAGATCAAGAGTCTGACACAAACTCATCCCCTATTGACAAATTACAACAATTTCTTTCACATTTTAGAGTTCATGTCAACATAACCAAACCCTTTTCATCATCCTCCACTGCATTACCTACTATATCTCAAACTAGTGCACCAAATTCTACTACTCTAGGTACTTTTCATTATGTTTCACATACTGTTGTTGATTCTTTAATATCTGATTCTAATAATTCTTGGGTACTTGACTCTGGAGAATCGAGTCATGTATGTTCAAACTTACATTTCTTTACAAGAACACATTCTATTCCTTCTACTACAGTTAGTCTTCCAAATGGTCGCATTTTTTTTGTTTCTTTAGCATAGACTATTAATCTATCAAAGAATTTAATGCTTTTTGATTTGTTGTTTATACCATCATTCAACTTCAATATCAATAGCATTAGCATTACTCAAACATGACAAATTTTCAATTTTTTCTCACCAAATTCCTGTTTCATTTAGGATGTTATTCAAGGTTGGATATTTGGACAAGTTAGACGCCAAAACAACCTCTAATTTTTTATTTATTTTGCTAATCATGCTCATCGTTGTGTTAATGTCATACATGTTGATACTTCTCTTTGACATTCAAGACTTGACCATAATTCTATTCCTTGTATTCACTCATTCAAAATAATTTTCCTTAACCACTGTTACTGATATTTCTCGTTGTGAAATATTTCATTTTGCTAACAAAGAAATCTTCCATTTGAATCTCGTGATAGTATTTTTGATATTCCTTTTTCTTTGGTTCATATTGACATTTGGGGTCCGTTCTTTTTAGTTTCTATTGAAGATTTCATGTATTTTCTCAGTATAATAGATTCTCGAACAACTTGGGTCTGTATGCTAAAAGCATAAGTCTGATGTCCACTATGTTTTTCCAGAAGTTGTTAACATGATTGAAAACCAATTTAATACTAAAGTTAAACCCATTTGTTTTGATATTGATAAAGAAATTTATTTTACAGATTTCTGCAAATCTAAAGGTATCATACACTTCTTTTCTTATGTGAATACTCTCCAACAAAACTCTGTGGTGGAGAGAAAATATCAACACATTCTTAATATCACCCATGCTTCGTTGTTTCTGTCAAATCTTTCACTTGAATATTTGACAGATTGTGTTAGAACTGTAGTATTTCTGATCTATTGAACACCAAGTAGACATTTGAGTGAGAAATCACCTTTTGAATTCTTGATGAATAAATTTCCTGATTATTGTTTCTTATGAAGCTTTGGTTCTATGTTACAGTTCATCTGTTATACATCATAGACATAAATTTTCTTCAAGGTCACAAGCTGTTGTGTTCATAGGATATCTTCAAGGCTACAAAGGATACAAGCTAATGCATCTTGATTCAAATGAGGCCATTATTTCTAGACATGTCATTTTTTATGATAAAAATTTTCCTCTCCATTCTTCTGATTCTAATTTTTTACATCCTTCAAAATTTTTTTCTCAGACACTTTTCTACTTGTTTCTTTACTTGATTGATTCTAAGTTTGTTATTTCTTCTCACATATAACCAACTACTCCAACGGATCCTCCACTTTTGTTGTAGTATCTAAACCTCATAGAAACATTACACCTTCTCTTATCTTTGTGATTATCATCGTTGCTTGACACAAAACAAAAATCTTCAACTCCATGTCCTCTTGTTTCTTTTCTTGAATTCATAACAGAGATTATCACCATCTTATTATGATTTTGTCTCTAGAAATTCTGATGTTACAAAACATCTACATTTAAAGAGACTTTACATTCCAAGAATTGGCATTCAACGATGAATCTAGAATTACAAGCTCTGATTAACAATGGCATTTTATCCATTGTGACTTTGTCTCCACATAAAAAACCTATAGATTATAAATGGATTTATAAAATTGAAACAAATTCTGATGGAACTATTGATCGTTTTAAAACTAGACTAGTTGCTAAATGATTTACACAACAAAAAAGGGTTGATTTCATTGAAACGTTTTCACCAATAGCAAAAATGGTTACTGTAAAACTCATTCTTGTCTTAGCCTCTGTAAAAAACTGGTCTTTAACACAATTTGAGGTTCTAATACTTTCTTGCATGGTGATCTTGAAGAAGACATTTACATGTCTTTACCACCAGGTTACATTCCTTGTATTGAACAATCTTTATCATCTTCACCAGTTTGAAAGCTAAATAAATCCATTAATGGATTAAAACACGCCTTAAGACAATGATATACCAAATTTTCTAATGTCTAGTTAAATGCAACTTTTAAACAATCTGAAATTGATCACACTTTGTTTCTATGTCATCATGCTAATCATTTTCTTGTAGTTCTTGTCTCTGTCGATGTCGATGATATTTTGATTGCAAGTGATAATAACAATATCGTTTCACACTTTAAAAGGCTACTAAGTTCACAACTCACAATTAAAGATCTTGGTCCTCTTAGATTCATTTTTGGTCTTGAAATTGCAAGATTAGAAACATGTATTTCTGTCACTCAACACAACTACTGCTTAGATCTCATCAATGAAACATGACTTTTAGAATGTAAGCTCTTTATTACGCCTACGGGTCCTGGATTTCATTTACAGCCTTTGATAAATCTCTGAACAATGTTACTAGTTTCAGAGCCCTAATTGGTAAACTTTTTTACCTTACAATTACAAGACCATATATAACATATATTATTCATAAACTTTCTCAGTATCTATAATCTCTAACTGAATATCACATGAGTTTTGCATATAGGATTGTTAAGTATTTAAAAAACAATTCGGGACGAGGATTTTTCTTCTCATCTAAATCATACTTAAGTCTCAATGTCTTTGTGGATTCAGACTCGGAAACAAGAAAATATATAACTGATTTTTGCATTTTTCTTGGTGATTTTTTATCTCATGGAAAGTTAAAAAGCAAACTATTGTGCCTAGAAATAACACTGAAGTTAAACATAGATCCTTTACTGACACAACTTGTGAACTTCAATGGTTGATATTTTGACTTATTTATCTTGGTATATTTGTTGCATGACCAACAAATTTGTATGGTGACAACAAATTGTCTGTTTATATTGCTTCCAATCAAGCATTCCATGAACGTACTAAGTATATAGACATTGATTGTCACATCGTTCGAAATAAATTCAATTAATGATTTCTTCAATTGGTGCATGTTAAGTCATGTTATCGGATTGTACATTTCACAAAAGCTATGCAACCAAATACATTTCAACATCTCTTATCAAGATTACACATTTCAAATCTATTTTATTCATCATGATATAGATTTAAGGAGGATGTATTGAGATATATTTCATACTTTTTTCTCTTCAACCTCTTTCTTTCTTTCTTTCTTTCTTTCTTTTTTTCTTCTATTCTTTTACTATTTTTTTCTTTTCTTTCATTCTTGATTTACATAATATATATATTCACATTAAGAATGGATGAATAAAACAACGAAAAATATTCTTTCATTTTATCTAATCAAAGTTCATATTCTTCTATGCATTTTGCAATTTTTTCTGCATAACAAATATATTTCATTGTTCTATAGTTCAAATTCCTGTGAGTTTTTTGTTGCGTTAACAATATTTAATATTAAGAATAAAACTTAAAATATATAAAAATCACATAACAAAAAACTACAACTTTTATATTAATAACATTTGTAATCTCATTATTAGATTGGTCATAATTATTAGATTCGTCATAAGATGAAAACAATTCATTATCAATAAATTATCTGAATTAAATAAAAATGAATATTAATTAAGAACTAAATTATAATTAAGTTATGATTTTATTGATAAAAGTGTGTATATATAACTAAGTTATGTGGTTAGTTTATAAGATTCAGTGTTATAATAGCACGATATTAATTTTCCAGTGAATGAGGTGAATTGGTTCAAAAATAAGTAGAAAAATACATATCCCATTCACGTTCGGAATGTTTTTAATGGATGAAAAATTTTATTAAAATAACTTTGTCTATATCAATAGAAATAAATTGAACCAAAATAAAATATAAAAAAGTTACGGTTAAAAAAACAAAGTGACATGAATTATACAAATTGTACTCAATGAGAAATGAGATGGTCGTAGCGGTGACTTATGTGGCGTGTCTCTACCGTCGCATTATCGGAGACCAATTCTCTCTTTGGCAATATCTCAAAATGTAAAAAAATAAAAAAATAATAATTATTAGAGATGTCGACACAATCCACACCCCAAAAGTTCCTTTTCGACGGCTAACTAATAAAAGTGGCCACCAACTTGAAAATATTTTAAGATGACTTAGGCTTTTCGACCAAGTCTTATCATTATTATTATTACTTTTTATATTTTCAAAGAAACTTTAGAATATTTGTAATCCATTATGTTTTTAGATTGAATTTCAGTTAACGTGAATAGTAATTTTTGTATTATGTTTTTCATTTATATTAATTGAGTTAATTTATTTTGTATCATGTTAGTATTAATATCATCATTTATTAAATGAGTATAGTCTTTTCCGAATATAGTTTTGTTGAAGTAGAGAGTGTTCCAAAGGCTGCAAATGTCCTCCAATAGAATTGGATATTCATGCGGTCCATTTAATTGCACCATGTGCTTATTGTGATTCGCATAGATGCATCATATTCATATGGGTTATGACTTAATAATTACTTGACGTAAAGATACTTGTCCCCATCTCTATGCTTAAAAATGGCTCAAATTGCAGAAATATACAAATCAAGTGCCCATGAAAGAGATAACGTTATCTTCTATATGTATATATCCTTAATTAGAAACGTATATCATTCATTATATTGTTCAATATATTGGTTAATCATAAATTTTTTCGTTAGTTTTTAGTTCAACTATATTTAAACCCATTTATCATAATATTAAAATATGGTTCATGCATATTTAATATTAGAGTATTTTTTAATTTGATATTTGATAATTTAATTTTAATGTATTTATTTAAAATTGAACTTGGATGTATAAATTTTTTATATATAATATTGAACAAAAGTAAACTATTAAACCAATTTTAAAATTTAATTATATATAAATCCAACATAATTTATAGTTTCCTTCTGTTTTCTTTTCAAATAACTCACACATATCTTCTATATTTGGTATAATGGACGTATCAACATAAAATTTGAAAGAATGTTAGAAAAGGAAATAAAATAAATGTGAGTGGATGGGTGGATTTGAATTTTCATCTTTAAAATTATTCACCGGAAACAAATAAAATTTATGTTAAAAATATAAACAAATACATAGATAGAGATATTACATTTGGGCCATTATTTTTTAGTGGCTAATAACAATGTATGAAATTATACAATCTTTATAAGTTTGGGCTCAAATGATATGTTTTACTTTCAAAATTGAGTTGAGTTATATATATGGTGGGTTTCTAACAAAGGTCCATTTTGTCTTTTATTTTGGTCCAATATTATTCCATGAAATAATTAAAGTCTTTCTTTATCCCTGCATCCCTTCCCTTCAGGTTTAAAATCACGTAGACTGTAGGATTGGATATTATGGTTTGAGTTTTGAAAACCGAACCTAATTATAATATTTTGATTTGGTTTGGGTATATTTAAAATAATTAATTGGATATGAATATATATATGAATATATAAAATTGTTGGATTTGGTTCGGTTCGGGTAATAACAGAAAACATCGGTTAATCGATGATTATTGAAATATATTATTAAAAAAATTCTACCCCTCATTTACTTCTTATTTTCACGTGATTTTTTTTTCCTTTTCTGTTGACTTTTTCTTCCACTTCACCAACCGATTTCTTCAAGGAAACTTCAAATTTTTTGGTCGTTATTCTTCAAGTTTGTGTCATCTTGCTTATGTTTTTTCATATAATTGTGAAGAAATTTTAGAATTAGTTTTTAATGAATGATAATTTTTTTAGAGTTAAATAAGTTAATTTTTTTAAAACAGTAGAACGACAACGTTAATCAATAACTGGAATCAATAGGACTGAATAAATCAAACAATACCAGCTTTATTGACGAATCAATCTTTTAACACTTTTCTTTCGTTACAATGTATTAAAGATTTCCGCAGATAACTCACTCTGATTTAGATGTAAATAAACGCTAATTGTTTCTCTCCATTTCTCACTATATCGCTCTAAGTACACTTCTGACTAGGGGTGGGTAAAAAACCCGCACTACTCGTCCCGTCCCGAAACCCGTCCCGAACCCGCAAAAAATTACTCGTACCCGCGGGTGCGGGTTCGGGTTCGGGTAATTTTATTTCAATACCCGCGGGTTCGGGACGGGTTTTTTTGTTTCACAAACGAGTACCCGCGGGGACCCGCAAAAAATTACATAAATGCCCCTAATTTTAATATTTATTACCTAACTACCCTTGTAACCCTAAACCTACCTTCTTTTCCCCTAAAACTAAGTGAAACGCGCCTCCCCCATATACGTCTGTCTGAAAACCGCAATCGCCTCCCTCTACCCTAGAGACCGTCGCCGAAATCGCCTGCCCCCTACCGAAATCGCCTCCCCCCTACCGTCTCTGTCCCTGCTCGACGCTGCTCGGCCGACGTCCCCGCTCGACGCTTCCTTCGCCGTTGGTATTGCTATTTTAGAGGATGTGGAGAAACTCATGGAAATTCACAGGTCAATGGGTCAAGTAGAGCTCAACCTTGAACTGATTCCACTTGATGTAGGTATGCATATGGTGAAAGCTTTGAACAGTTTCCTTTAGCAGATGATTCAAAACTTACATTTCTATATATTGAATATGAGACTTAATGATGGCTGCAGGTGATACATATGAGTTACGCAATGACATTGTTGTTAGACCATTTAGAACTAACCATGTTATACCAAGCCAGGTATAATGTTTCTGTGTTTCGAAGATTAACCCTCTTTGTTTATGGTACTTGCAATGTGTCTAGCAATTTAGAATACTGGTTGCTTTCTTCTTTATCAGGGATATGTTGTTTATTCGGTTCGGAAGAAGCTGAAAAAACAATATGCTCATCTCAAAGGCAAGCAAATAGAGAAGATAAAGAAGTCCGGCGTTGAGGTTTGTTGTTTTAGCAAAATCATCACCGCTGCAGGGTTGGACTTCATCATCAGCTTTAGATAATTCATGTAACCTCGAATTTTACAGATCACAGATGTAGTATTATCTCCTGAGATTGCCTTCACTGGAGATACAACTGCGGAGTATATGCTTGACCCTCGTAATGCTGATGCATTGTATGTTTTTTTATGTTCTTTTGTTTTATTTGTAGATTTTCCAAATCCGACGACTAATGGTGGACCTTCCACATATATTGACAAAGCATATTCGTCGAAATGAGATTTATAAACTTTGTGAAAAACTTTTTTTGCTATGATAGTTTGTAATTTTCGAAGTTTCAAGACTTAGAATTATATTGTTATGCTTTGTAATTTTTTAAATATTGTAAAACTTTGATTTATGTTATGTTGTTATTGAGTTTTATTTTTTTTTCCAAAACGGAGCGGGTACCCGCGGATAATAAAGTTTTTGGCGGGTTTTTGCGGGTACCCGAACAGCGGTTACCCGCACCCTGCGGGTACGAGTTCGGGTAGTAAAACTAACTACCCGTGCGGGACGGGTTCGGGTGCGGGTAGCGAGAATCTCGCGGGTACCTGCGGGTGCCCACCCCTACTTCTGACTATGTGATCTGCACTCACTTAGTCTGTCGTACTTCTTCGATATTTTTCTCCGATAAGTTAATTGCATTTTTATATCAAGTTAACTAATCAATTCTTCACGTGTGTCCAGATCAACCCACTGGTTTTCCAGCTACACGCCTTTCCTTGTTTTTCTCACATCTTGACTTCTTTAGATCCTCTTTATACTCCATTTTCTTCTCCTTATTGTTGTCTTTGAATCCTTTATCTTCTCCTCATTATTTTTTTGAAACTTTCTGCTCCTTATGGTTCTCAACAACCTGATTTTCAAAATACATTCTATGCTTCTAAATTATTGCATTAACATTTTTCAAGTTATTTTCAATGTTATATTCAATTATATTCATTTTTTTATTTTTTCTATTTTTTATATATAATTTTTTTCTTACACAAGAGCGATTTCATCTTAGATTTGAAGAAACTGAACCCATATCCAAATAATAATCGAACCAAATCGACTCAAATAGAGTTCAAGTTTTATTTTGATTATCTTTTTTATACATATAACCGAACCGAACTGAGTCGATTTAAATTTGATCATAATTTGGTTATTATTTATAGAAAAAAATCCGAATAACTCGTACCTATCATAATCAAACCGAAAGCCGAATCGAAAACCGATTTGGCCAGGCCTAGTAGATTGTCTACGTGATTTTAAAACAAAAATATAAAACAATCATTATTTTACAATAAGAAATCTATTGATACAAAATTAACATGGATAGAGAGATAAGTGATTGTTTTAATGAAAGTGTTTTCTTAAGATCTATTCTTTAGCGTCGTATCTAAACCCGAATTATCTACGCAAATTACTATTTTTTAATTTAGTTTTTTTAATAAGAAAAATTTTATGCATTAATGCGTAATAATGCTTTCATTTTCAGTCACCAAACCCTACTTATCATGATGAGCATGATTTTTTTTTCAACTACGTAGAACAAAATAACCATCTCGTTTTCTATATTTCTATATATATATATAATAGGATGTATTGCATGCCAACGTCAAACATCAATAAAATCGTGGGAAAAAAATGACCATTCAAGACCTGCTATTTTGAGACCTACCAAATGATTTATTACGAAATTTAATTTCTGTAAAAAAGAAAACAACAACAATAACATGTTTTAAAAATGCATTCTCACTCCCCCATGATATTTGTCCTTCACCAAGCGTTTATGTATTAGAAGGGAATTAGATACAATTATATATATGTGCATATAGTTTCGATGCGATAATTCTACAATGATTAAGAGTTTCCACATATGTATATAACTAATCTTTTATGTTGCAGTTTCACAATTAGAAATTAAGAATTTTTTGATACATTTTATAAGCTATGTATTTATCACAATTCATTAACTATTTTATTTTTTAAAAACATATTTTTTATTTAATTCATCTTATTTTAGTAGTCTTATATAATCTAATAATTTTTAAGATCCATGACATTTATGAATTAATATTTTTTTCAAAACAAATCATAATTAGATCAATCGTTCAGATGTAATTTGAATTTATGATGAAATTTATAAATGGATATAGTTTTAAACTAAAATATCGGTTAAATTCAACTTTTTCATATATATATATATATTATAATTATTGTATATGAAGAAATATCATGCAACTTATATAAGATGGAGAGAAGAAATATAAAAAATGAACACCTTACGAAAATGGCACATGTGCATATTAATGGACGAATTTAATGAAGCAACTAAAAAGTATAGTCTTTATAGTGAGTGCTGAAGACTTACATAGTTCAAAAAATATGATATTTTTATTGATTTTTAAACTTTTAATTTTCGTATTCCTATGGTTAGGTTAAGAAGAGATAGAGGAAGAACAAACTTTGAAGAAAGGGGTCTTCCACAATTTATGACGAAACCTAATGCCTATCAATGATGATCGAATGGTCGCTTTGACTTTTGTTAGGCCACATGAATGCATGTATGTATGTACGTGTTCATACATTTTATATATTCTTTTACATGGACGTGCCGATGGGTGGCATGTTCGGCAATTTCTATTTTATTGATCATGTATTATTTTGTGATAATATAATGAAGTAATATTTTTCAAGTCATTTTTATGAAGATATACTTCACAAATTGTTTGGAGAAAGCGTACAATTAGATTATTTAACTATTTGCAAGTCTTTAAATAAAATACCTGATCTTTTTAAATGACCTTTATAATAGTTAAATTATGATTTTTACTATGTAAATATAGAAAATTTTTACACTTGATGGTCATTAAGTGTTCATTTTATCCATGTATAAACTAATGTGAATGTTTTTTAAGGTAGGAATCAAATTTTGGGTAAGCGAGACATCTTACCATCATTGCAAATTTTAACAGAATTATCAACCTTTTCTGTTAATATTTCAACCAGATTTTTTATAGTTATCGTTATAATTTCAATAAAATTTTGAGCGGGTAAATCCTTCAGAATTTTTCAAATATTCAATGAAATTTTCAAATGTTTCTAACAATATTCAGCCTTTTGTATTGGCCGAGTTAGTTTACACAATTTTTTGTAAGAATATAAAATATCTAACACATAAAAGTTCTAAAAGTTTTGTTACGTCATGCATGAATTTTTTGTTAATCAGAATATTCTTCACGAAACTTCATATATTGGAACCCCACGCAGAACGGTCGCGCTGAACGAAAGTATAGACATATCTTAAATGTTGCTCGTACATTGTTATTCCAAAGAGCATTACCAATTGACTTATGAGGAGAAAGTGTTTTTATCACTGGTAATCTTATCAATCGTACTCCAAACTCGACTCTTGAAAATAAGACACCATTTAAAATCATGAACAAAAATAAACCAGACCTTGCAAATCTATGTGTATTTGGATCATTTTGTTATGCCCATAACCTACAACACGGTGGTGATAAGTTTATCTCACATAGTTGTCATTGTGTATTTGTGGGTTATCATTTTGGTCAGAAAGGTTGGGGATTATTTGATCTTCGAGATGTGAAGTTCTTCGAAGACGAGTTCCCTTTTCGCACCATTGCGTCCACAAATGTTCCAATCTCTACATCTAGTTCTACTTTGGTATCTCATAATTTCGGTGAAATTGTGAAAGATGACATTTCGAGATTTGATTCGAACGTTCCCATTGAAGAACCTGTGTCTATGTCTAATGAGGAACCGTTGTCTCAGGAATGTTTAGGTCAGGACCAACATACCAAATATCCGTCTACAAGATTGAGAGGTTTTGTCGTCAGCACAATAAATGTTTTGAATTATTTACAAGATGTATCGTCCTTCTCTAGTACGTCTCATCCTTTTTCTACTTATTTGTCAAGTGATCTTTTTCTACGAGTCATCGGACCTTTGCATCGACCATTTCTACACAGGTTGAACCTTGTAATGACATGGAGCCACTTCGCGATGATTGTTGGTGTCAAGCCATGAAAGATGAACTCGATGCCTTAGAAAAGAATCAAACGTGGTCACTTGAACATTTACCACAAGGAAAGAAAGAAATCAGATGTAAATGGATCTATACGATCAAGTACCGTTCTGATGGTACAGTGGAACGATACAAAGATTCTCTTGTAGTTCTTGGTAATAATCAGGTTGAAGGTATTGAGTATGGTGAAAAAATTTGCACCTGTGGCAAAATGAAAATAATAAGAACATATTTAGCTGTGCCTGTTGCGCTAAATTGAGAAGTTTATCAAATGGATGTACATAATGCTTTTCTACATGGTGATTTACATGATGAGGTTTATATGAAGCTTATGCCTGGTTTTCGAGATGATAAAGATTTTCGAGTTTGTCGTCTACAAAAATCTTTGTACGGTCTTAAACAAGCCCCAAGATATTGGTTTGTTAAGCTGTCTGAGGCTTTACTTCACTATGGTTTTTTCCAGTCATTGGCGGGTTAATCGTTATTTACTCTTCACAAGGGTGATGTTCGCCTAAGCATTTTGGTTTATGTAGATGATTTGATATTTTTCTTGGCAATTTCTCATCTCATATTCAACGTTTCAAGACTTATCTGAGTTCTTGTTTTCACATGAAAGACCTAGATACTTTAAAGTATTTTCTCGGTATTGAGGTTACGCACAACGCTTCTGACATATATTTCTGTCAACGAAAATATGCACTTGATATTATTTCAAAAGCAGGATTGTTGAGATCCAAACCGTCTTTCTTCCCAATAGAACAAAATCATCGTCTGGGACTTTCCACAACACCATTTCTCTCTAATCTCGAAAGTTTTCAACATCTTGTTGGCCTACTTGTTTACATTTGTGTCACCCATCTAGACTTGTCTTACAATATCCATATGTTATCATAGTTTCTCCAAAATCCCACAAATGACCATTGGAATGTTGCTTTACGTGTGGTTCGCTACTTGAAAATTACTTCGGGTCAAGTATTCATCTCAAGGTCAACATTGATTTATCTCTAGTGACATGGTGTGATTTAGATTGGACAGATTATCCTTGCACTCGTAGTTCCGTTACCGGTTGGTTTCTTACTCTGGGTGATTCACCTATTTCGTAGAAGACCAAGAAGCAACAAACAATATCGTGTTCATCCGTCAAAGCTGAGTATCGTGCAATGGAAATGGTTATTCGTGAAATCAAATGGTTAAAGTTATTGCTTGGGAGTCTAGGTGTCTCACATCCTGTTTAGTTGTATTACGATAGTCAATCCGCTATTCACATTGCTGCGAATCCAGTTTTTCATAAACGTACAAAGCACATTGAGATCGACTGTCACTTTATTCACAATGAGATTCCCACTAGAACGCTAGTCACACGTCATGCTTCTACTCGTGATCAGTTAGCCGACATTCTAACGAGATCACTTGGAAAAAACGAATTTGATGTGTTCATTTCCAAGTTGAACATACAAAATCTGCATGCACAAACTTGAGCGAGAGTAATAGGAGATAAATATTGATGTATTTATAATTTAAATATTAGTTAAAATTTCTAAGAGATTATCTTGAAAATTTGTTAGAGATTATTTTGGAAATTAGTTTAGAATAGTGGTTACGAATATATAAATGATTGATCAATAAAAAACAAATTGATATTTTGTAAGAGCTTATCACAACTCGATAATAAAACCTAAATAGAAAAAATCTATGCAAATAAATGAAATATGAGACTGTACAAATCAATAAATGAGCGATGACGATCCTTTGGTTTGAGTCTAAAAATTTGTATGGAACTCAAATTAACACCAAGAGTAAACCACATTGATCTTCCACCATCACACAAAGCAAACTGTTTTGTTTACATTGTTGTACGTTCAACTACAAGTACTTATCACCTGGGTACACCACCCGACATACACCTCATGACCATGAGTTATTTCCAGACTGTACCAACCGTAAATCTCACAATTCACTCCCCCTCAATTTAATACACCTCACGTGTATGAACTTTACAGATGATTCTCTCACTCACCAACCCAATTTATGTACACGTTAGGCTCAAATCGCTTACTTTTACATGTATGAATGCACTTAGCTTTTCTTTGCTTTCTATCATGAGTTGTGCATTTTCTGTTTTGCATGGCCTCTTTAAATAAGCATTCCATTACATGTGAGTTTTTGTTTTTTGCCTTATTTTAAGGATGACCTATTCTTTTGGAAGTTGTTCTTTGACTTGCTAGATTTTTTGCCAAGGCTGTTATCTTTGTTAACTTGTTCCATGATCTTTGTGATTACTTGATTAATCTTTGTGATGACTCACTTGTTTTTTGCATTCTAACAATCTCCCCCTTTTTTGACTTTATGCTCAAACACAACACTCAAAGTTAGCAATCATAAGCATTCATTTTAGTCTTGAAAACTAACGATAGAATGAGCATATGAAGTTAAAAAGCAAACAAAAAGTTAGCAATAAAACAAGTCAACATAACAATATTAATATGGACATTTTCATTTCCCTTTGTATTTTTCTCCCCCTATTTTGTTGAGCATAAATTCAAAAAAGTTAGAACATGAAAGCACAAGATTGCTCAAAATAAGATAGGGAAAAGAAAATTAAACGTTGAAGGGCCTTGATATGCACTTTCAACTGCTCTAAGCTCTTCCTTCATTGTATTCACCTTCTCGCTGAACTTGAAAATGACTTTTTCGAGATCATCTTTCTCATGAATATGATCCTTTTAGTTCTCAAAATTATCAAAATACTATCTTAACCTAATCACTTCCTTTATAATCAAATAGACTCAAAACAAACAAGAGAAGACATATACACAATTGAGCATCCTTAATCAAATTTCAACAAAAAAAAATGTTACTCTATGAGCTCAGCCATTATTAGAATAATCTTTTTTCAAAGAGAAAATATCGTCATTTCAACTGTATTTAACTGAATATATTCTGAGATCCAACTAACTATTCAGTGTATCCCAACCTCTTTATAGTACAGTTGTTCTTCTTTTTAAGTGAGTCTTTTTCACCTTACTCACGTTTTCTTTCTCTTTGAGTATGTCATTATTATTTTTTATTTCCATTTTTAGTATTCCAAACTTCTAGGACATTAGATAACACGTAGTGTAGGTTAGTTTTAGGCTACACATTAAGATCATCTCTGCGTAATTTGCATAGCACGAGTTACAAAACCGACTCGAATTAGTCTTCTATCCAGTCTTTTAGTTGTTTTTCAGGTTTTAAGGCGACAAGGCCTAATCGAGCTTAATGGTGTTGATTCCTGGGTCAACTGTGCATACTTGGAGCTACAAACCACTCGGAGCAGATTCAGGCCAAAGAATAGCATGGAATACCCGAGCATCAAGCGAAAGGAGCAAAAACACGAAGTTAATCCAGCCTGCTCGTGCTCGTAGAAAGCCTCGCTCGGGTTATACCGCTCAAAAGATTGAGCCCGATTCGGGGTGCCTTTTACCCCATGCGTGTTGCGTGAGAAGCTAAGAGCCCGAGTGAGTCCTCTATTTGAGCCCACGTGGGTTACATCCACAGAAGATTCTGCCCCCTTCGGAGAGCTTCCAAACACGTACGGTTATCTCGATGACAAAGATCCCGAGCGGGTCCTCCACTTGAGCCCACGCGGGTCGTGTGTTGTAACAAAATCCCTAGTTTAAGGATTTATGGGCTGAGTTTGAAGATCTCAGGCCGGAAATAACATATCTGAAAGAGATTTTCGACCGCAATAACCAAGACAAAGTGTTTTGTCTTTATGTTTTAGAAGAGCTTCAAAGAGCCTCATTTTCTGCATTATTGCTTTCGGTTTTAATAAAACTGATGTTTCTTCTCGTGTATGGCATGCAAGACTAGGGTATCCTCATCATAAAGCGCTTAATCTTGTGTTTCCTAACATTAAAGTATATGACTCTTTATGTGAGGTTTGTACTCTAGGAAATCATTATCGTAACGTTTTTCTTATTTCTATTACTATCTATAATAAACCGTTTAATCTTATTCACTCTAATGTGCGGACCACCCTCATCACTCTCGTGATAACAAGACATATTTCATAACTTTTATAGATGAAAAATCTAAGTTTACTTGGATTTATCTCCGTGATCCCTCCCTTGATTGTATAGTTTCCTTTTTCGTTCTTTATCATTCCCTTGTCTATTCTACAAGATCTTCATTATTTTCTTTTCCTTGATTGTGCAGTTTCCTTTTTCGTTTTTTACTTCTTTGCTTCATTTTTCTGTATATAACAATGTGTATTCCATGTACAATGAAAGATTAAGAGAATACAATTCTCCTTTTCTCTCATTAATCTCTTTTTTCTAATCTCTAGTTCATAAAATACTATAAATTCTTTTCACACTTGTTGTTCCTTCGTGTTGCATCTGCAACTTGTCTTAAGCCTCTTTTGCTGATTCACATGATTGAATTTGTTTGAATTGATTCATGTCAACTGATGTGAAGATAATAGATAACGCTTTTTCATTGTACGTTGAAAGACGTTTTTCTACTGGTGTCCATAATGATGTTGGTTTTGAAATTGCCTTTGTTTCCACATCCGATTTCATTGGGGGGCTCCAAACTAACTCCATTGTTGTCCAACCTCTGATTGTTGCTTTCATCTTGATTTTCCAGTAGGCATAATTCGTGGAATCTAATGAAAGATGTCTCAAAATTGAAATAAGTTCTCGGTGTGAATCCATACTTGTTACCTTGATCACGCACGAATTGATCTCTTCTTATTCGAGACCTGCACAAAGTAAACTACTTTATGTATGTTGTTGTACGTTCAACTACAAGTACTTATCACCCAAGTACACTTGAACCCGCCCGAAATACACCTCATGACCCTGAGTTATTTCCAAACTGTATCCAACCGTAAATTTCACATCTCACTTTCCCTCAGTTCAATACACCTCACGTGTATGAACTTTACAGATGAGTCTCTCACTCACCAACCCAACACACTTATTTGTATCGAATTTATGAACACGTTAGGCTCAACTCGTTTACTTTTACACGTATGGATGTACTTAGCTTTTCTTTGCTTTCTTTCACGAGTTGTGCATGCCTCCTTTGAATAGGCATTCCATCACATGTAAGTTGTTGTTTGTTGTCTTATTTTAATGATGACTTATTCTTTTGAAAGTTGTTCTTTGACTTGCTAGATTTTAGGCCAAAGTTGTTATCTTTATTGACTTGTTCCATGATTCTTGTGATTACTTGATTAATTCTTGTGATGATTCACTTGTTATTTACATTATAACAGAATCATTATAAGATTTTCTTTAGTTGAGTTAAAATGATAGTTTTCATTAAAAAAAGATCGTACATAAGAGGATCCCTTAGTTATTAATGCCAAAAGATGAAAATAAAAAAAATTTAATGAAAAAGAGAAAAATACGAGATCAAATGAACAATTAATTTATACATTATATATATATATTGTGCGTATACGTTGTATATGTACGTACAAATATGTATATACTATATGAAGGAGAAATATCGATGCTGCTACACAAAGTCTACATGCTTGAAAACGAACAAATTCATCGTGATGTGTATAAATACGAGAAGAAATGAATGATAAAGGTTTAAATGTAATTTGGCTGTGTGTGTGAAAATAATATATTTTATAAAAAAAAGTCGCTCACTTTTCAAAGTTGCTACGAAAAGATTGGCAAATTGATGGCTAATACCCCTACATGTTGGTCCCATTGTGGCCGTTACTTCTTTCATAATATCAAATTCCAACAAAACCACAGAAACACACACACACACAAAATGCAATATATATTATATACATTTTCGGGCCAGAATTTAATATACAATTTATACTATAACAAAGTTATGTATAACTCACGTAAGCCAATGGGAAAGTGTCAAGAGTATACATACTATCATTACGCGACAGTGTAGAAGTTGAGTATATATATTAATATAAATTAAAAAGAAGTAATTTGCGAAAAAGTCCATCTTACATGAGAATCGCAGTGTGCATTGAGTTTTGTCAAATATGGGCTGGACCTAACTAATCTCAAAATCTAGCTCAAGAGTTTAGGGTTGCCCAACACCATATATACAAGTCCCAAGGTTCATATCCTAGCCGATGTGGGATAACTTATCATAACACTCCCCCTCACGCCCAGGCTCGATCCTGGAGCGTGGACATCACAATCGGGGGCCCAACATCGGTATATTCAAATCGGGACGAACCATGCTCTGATACCATGTCAAATATGGGCTGGGCCTAACTAATGTCAAAAGCTAGCTCAAGAGTTTAGGGTTGCCCAACACCATATATACAAGTCCCAAGGTTCATGTCCTAACCGATGTGGGATAACTTATCATAACAAGTTTTCAAGGATTGGGATAAGTTCCACTCCATTGTAAACCCTAATTGTGTAACAGTATTATTTATAATGATTATAAATTTGTATATTATTGATTCGTGATTATATATATATATATATATGAGGAATGAGGTATAACTAAGGTAACTAAATATTACAAAAATCAATGAGAATATAATTTGTAGAGATTTGATACGATTTGCAGAGATTTGTGGAATTAGGGATTTGTAGAGATTTGATATGATTTGTGGAATCAAGGGATTGAAGATCTCTTTCCTTTACATGCCCCCGCAAGATGGAGGACCTTGTCAGACTCCAATCTTGGAATATAGTTCATGTGTCCGAGCTCGAGTGAGGGGTTTGGTAAGAGCATCAGCTAACTGGTCTTTTGAGGAGACATGAGCGACACGAAGTGATCCAGACTGAACTTGGTTTCGAATGAAGTGGTAGTCGAGAGCGACATGCTTCATCCTCGAATGAAAAATGGGATTTGAGCAGAGGTAAGTGGCACCTACATTGTCACAGTAAATGACCGGTGTGTGTTGCAGCAGAACACCAAGCTCCGAAAGCAAAGAGTACACCCAACTTACTTCAGCACTTGTAGAGGCTACAGAACGGTATTCGGCCTCTGTGGAAGAACGTGCGACAGTGCGTTGTTTCCGTGAAGACCATGAGATAGGGTGGTTGCCGAGGTAAACAATGTGAGCGCTTGTTGATGAATAGTCATCTTTAATTCCAGCCCAGTCAGCATCGGAGAAAGCATGTAGTTTGATGGGATTCGTGGACGAAAGGTGAATGCCATGATTCTGGGTGCCACTCAAGTAGCGTAGAACGCGTTTGACAGCAACCCAATGTTCAGACGTAGGCCTATGCATGAACTGTGACAGCTTGTTCACTGCAAACGTGATATCCGGACGAGTAAAGGTCAGATATTGGAGACTCCCAACTGTCATACGGTATTCTGTCGGATCGGAGAGGGATGTACCACTTAGCAAAGTAAGTTTGTTGTCTGTAGAAAATGGGATTGTAACAGGCTTCGAGTTAAGCATATTCAACCGTTGTAGTAAGTCACATGTATACTTTCTTTGGCTGAGATGAAGACCCGATTTTGTGTAAGTGACTTCAACACCAAGAAAGAAGGAGAGGCGACCAAGATCTTTGATGGAGAACTTCTTCGCAAGCTGATCAATGACCCTGTCGATCAGTTTCCGATTATTTCCGGTGATCACAATGTCATCGACATAAACCAGAAGAAAGACTTGATGATGTCCGATGCGTAACATGAAGAGAGATGTGTCTGCCATGGAATTTATGAACCCACAGGAAAGGAGGAAGACATGAAGCTCATTGTACCAAGCACGAGGTGCTTGCTTGAGTCCATATAAGGCCTTTTTGAGCTTGCAAACATGTGAAGGTTTATCCTTGTCGACAAAACCCGGAGGTTGGACCATGTATACGTCTTCAGATATGTGTCCATGGAGAAACGCATTGTTGACATCTAACTGTCGAAATGGCCAACCTTTTGAGGTAGCGAGGCTGAGTATTATTCGAACCGTTGTAGGCTTAACGACGGGGCTGAAGGTGTCGTGATAGTCAATTCCCGGGCGTTGTTGGAAACCCTTCGCAACTAAGCGTGCTTTGTACCTGTCCACAGAGCCGTTAGGAAGAAACTTAGTACGAAATATCCACTTACAACCCACAATGTTTTGTCTCGGATGTGGAGGAACAAGATCCCATGTGCCATTTCGAACCAATGCATCAAACTCAACCGACATCGCTTGTCTCCAATGGGGCTCTTTGAGGGCTTGTTGTACGGTTCGAGGTTCAGAAACAGTCGCTGGTGAGGCAACAACAGTGAGGCTCATTTTCGTAGAGGGTTTAAAATTTTGGTTCTTTGATCGTGTGGTCATAGGGTGTTGGTTCGGATTGTCAGTGGTATTTTGTGAAGATGAGGTGTTTGGTTGGGAAACAGATGAGGTAGTCGGTGGAGGGTGGTGAGTGATTTGTGTTTGTTGCGGAGAGGTAGGCATTGGTGAGGGATCTCGAGGGCAAGGAACAGTTGCAGGTGGTGTCATCGATGGTCGAGGAAAAACAAGAATAGAAATAGGGGGAAGCGAAACATAGGAGCTGTTTGACTCTAATGTTGATTGTGTGGAAGACGAGGAAGGAAGCTTTTCGAAGGGAAAAATGTTTTCAACAAACTGGACGTGACGAGAAACATATAAGCGATGTGAAGCGACATCAAGACAAAGGTAAGCACTTTGGGTTAGTGAATACCCGACAAAGACACAAGGAGTGGAACGAGACTGAAGTTTGTGAGAGGAATATGGGCAAAGCCAAGGATAACAAAGAGAGCCAAAAACTCGGAGTTTAAGATAATTTGGCGGTTCGTTGAACAATTTTTGAAAGGGAGAAACGAATGATAAGGTTTGGGTAGGCATCCTATTTATGAGGTAAACGGCCGTGGCGAAGGCGTAAGGCCAATAAGCAAGGGGCATAGAAGCATGAGAGAGGAGGGAAGACCCGTCTCAACAATATGTCGATGACGCCGTTCGGAGATCCCATTATGTTCGGGTGTGTTTGGTGGAGAAGTGTGATGTGAGATACCTACGGAAGAGAGATAAGGCGAGAGAGCAATGTACTCACCGCCGTTATCGGAGTAAAGAATACGAATACGGTTTTGAAAACGATTTTCAACGAGAGCTTTGAATTGGATGAAAATATCTCGGACTTGTGATTTGAGGTGTAAAGGGTACAACCAAATGTAACGAGTAAAGTGATCAATGAATATGAGATAATATCGAAACCTGTCATGCGAAAGGACCGGTGACGTCCAGATGTCCGAGAAAATGATATCGAGAGGGTGATGAGATTTAAGTGTAGACTCAAAGAAAGGCAATTTGTGGCTCTTATTAATAGAACAAGAACTGCAATGAGAAAAAGATGACAACGAGTTTGACAAAGGTAATGAAAACTCAGACACAAGAGACCTTAAAATTGGAGACACTGGATGTCCAAGTCTGGAATGCCACTCAGACGAGGATGCTTTGACACATGAAAAGACAGAAGGACTAGAGGAAGGAGATGACACAGATGACCAGTCATAGACACCTCCTTTAGGCTGCCCCATTGCGAGAATTACCCCCGTTGTTCGATCCTTCACCTGAAAAGAATTAGAAGAGAACTCAATTGTGATGTTATTTGTATTACAAAGTTGGTAAATTGATAAAACGTTTCGCTTCATGGAGGGAACATAGAGAACATCATTGAGAATAAGATTTCGAGTGTGTAATGGAAGAGAAGAGGAACCAGTTTTCTGGATAGACAATGCTGTGCCATCACCAACAACTACATCATCAGTTCCGGCGTATGGAGCATGGAGGGAAAGGTTGCTGAGGTCTGTTGTGACATGGTGAGATGCCCCGCTGTCAAGTAGCCAGGATGAAATTTGTGGCTGGTACATTTGAGCGACGTTTGCAGTCGGTTTCCATTGTTGAGGAGAGGGTTCTCCAAATTGAGATTGTGACGAGATTAGGCGAAATGAAGGGCACCACTTTGCACTGTGACCTTGGGTGCCACAAGCTTGACACTTTCCTTTGTAAGGATTGCGAGGACGTTGCTGAACATTGCGGTTAACAAAAGGACGCTGCTGTGTAGGGGGTCGCCACTGTGACTTTCGACAAGATCATCCGGATCCAATGGTTTCCCAAGAAGCGCAAGTGCATCGGCTTTGGAGGAAATTGCCTGCATATATTCATCAATGGAGAGAGTACCTTTGGTGCAGCGATTTATCTGATCCTTTAATTGTCGGATGTGGCCTCGAGAAGGATTCCCATATGTCTTGGCAAGGGTTCTCCATACATCGAGAGAGGTTGCAGATCGCGCAACAAGGGTTTGGACAGATCCAGAGAGGGAGCTAAGGAGTGCACTGAAAATGAGTTGATCCTGACGATTCCACGCTTCGAAGTCTGGATTTGGTGCATTGACACCATTGGTGGTGATGATGGCTGAAGGGACAGTGTATGTCTCATCAATGAAACGTTGAAGTTGATAGCCATTGAGGAGGGAACGAACCTGTGCAGCCCAAGCAACATAGTTGAGAGGTGTGAGTTTTGTCACAGCAGAGAGGTTGATCGCAAGGATTGAATTTGTTGTGGTGGGAATCACGGCAACATCAGGGGTGCCCAAAGGAGTGGATGTGGCGGCGGTCTCTGAAGAGGTTGTGGTTGCCATTGAGAGAAAAAAGAGAAGAAAAAAAAAGAGCTAACTACAGAGAGGATATTTTGGATCCGAAAAGAGCTCTGATACCATATAATGATTATGAACTTGTATATTATTGATTCGTGATTACACATATATATACATGAGGAATGAGGTATAATTAAGGTAACTAAATATTACAAAAATCAATGAGAATATGATTTATAGAGATTTGATACGATTTGCAGAGATTTGTGGAATTAGGGATTTGTAGAGATTTGATATGATTTGTGGAATTAAGGGATTGAAGATCTCTTCCCTTTACATTATTCAGGTTTGTTTTGTAGTTATTTATTATATGGAAAAACACAATCTTTCATTTTCCACTCACACTCGTGCGTTCCGAAGCTAAAAAAAGTAAAAAATAAACATAACACGAATAAGATTTACGTATTTATAATCCTCTTTGTGAATAATGATGCTCACGCCACGTATAATCCTCTTTGTTAATGGCATTTTATGACAAAGATAAACAAATATATATATATATATATATATATATATATATATTAGATAAAAACAACGATGTTCTTTGTATTAATAAGAGGGTTATGTACAAAACGACTTATCTTGCATCTTTTATCTAAACATCCTTTTATTAAAACGATGCGTTTTGCTCAAGCTTCTAATTATAAACAATAACCAGTTTCTAATTTCCGGTTCATCTTCATAATTCGACTTAGCCAAACACTACACGAATACATTAGCATTGTCTTCAACTATAAATGATAAATATAGGTATAAGAAACATATATATCATTAAGAAATTTAAAGAGTCATTAATTTTTCTTAAAAGGTAACATTAAATCAAAGCTAGTTTTAAGATTGGATAATCGATCTTTTACTATCATTACAATTCATTTGATTATATAATTTTTTTTATCGTATCTTATATGTTATATCTTTTACAATTAATTATGGATTGAATAATTATAAAAATGAACAAATTTGGTTCTAACAAACATCTAATCTAAGTGTACTATATTAGGGATCCTTGTAATGTCATAATGTCATATTGAACTTATTCTTAAGTTGATTAAGTGACAAATAGCGTACCTCTAAAGTTATGAAGTGAAATGGACAA
Source organism: Gynandropsis gynandra (assembly GCA_036759665.1). Classification (NCBI taxonomy): domain Eukaryota; kingdom Viridiplantae; phylum Streptophyta; class Magnoliopsida; order Brassicales; family Cleomaceae; genus Gynandropsis; species Gynandropsis gynandra. Next base: position 24,087,301 of record CM071867.1, read on the forward strand.
TTTTGCCCCTGTCCCCATTCTTTATTCTGTCTTCCAAACGTGTGGGCGAAGTTGGGACTTTTACGTCCTTTGTGATTTTCAACGTCTTCTCTTTGCCTCTTTGGTAAAACCCTTCGACATTGGACGCCGCTTTCTTTTACTTCGGCCGCTTTCTTTTTTCACGTTGTGATTATTGTATCTCTTTTTTGGACTCTGGGATTAATATTTATTGATATTTCTTGCACATTTTGTATGATAAGGTTTCATTTTGATCTCTAATTTATTGAAATAGAATATCAATAAGATCGTCTTTGAGTTATATATATGGTGTAGATTGAGTATGATCGACTTCTTTTTTCCAAAATAAATGTATTTGAAAGGAAAACGATTAAAATAAGTTCTTCATTTATATTGAGATGTATTCATACTTTTTTATTAACACATATAATTTATCAGTTTTATAATTCATTATATATATATATATTTATATCTTCTCTCTTCAAAACTCTCCACTAATATAAAAATATCGATATCAATTTGAGAATCTTGTGAGAGAAAAATACGAAAACATGTTCAATTTGTTATGCACAACGAAGAGCGAATAGATCAAAAAAATTATATATTTTGTATTTTTTTTTTCTGTTTATTTGTTTAAGAGTTAGAATTCATCAAATCAGATAGTGATCAAATTTACATATCCTATAAAAAGTCTTTTTTTAACGAAGCGTAGGGTTTTGTTTGGTAAATTCTTTCGTGTATTTATAATTATTAAAATTTTCAATAACAAAAGTTATTAGGTTTTTAGTTTGAAATTTTATTTAACTTATCATTCATTTGCGGATACGATATCTACTCACATGGAAAACTGGACGATTAGGTCCTGGTTTTAGACGTGAGATATTAGGGGCAACGTGATATTTGGCTCTAGATGTGTATTTATTATTATTTAATCTATATATTAAATTATTAATACTACCAATTTAAATAAAATAAAGCTCAAATGAGAAGGACCTTACAGCTGTAGATTTCAGTGTCAACTAGAAACAGGGCATCTTCTACATCATTGACCACAAGTTCTCTCCACACATCTTCCATTAATAAATTTCATAAAAAAATTTATTATATTAGTTTTTTATAATATATATTTCCTTATATAAATTTACTTATTGTGTACAGATAATTTTATTACATAATACTACTGGTCGTATCGTATGAACTGAAACGTGTACCGGTAATGACAAACACTGATTTTATTTTATTACACAAATTTTATATGATATCACACGAAAAACTTTGTACACACGAAGGAAATAAATGCTGAATTAAAAAGGTGGTCCAGTGTTGATTACCAAGAAATCAATATGCGGTGAAAGTGAGGATATATAAAATTTTCAATAATTTATTAGTAATTAATAAATTAATTAATCAAAGGAAATAATAAATCATTACATATTTACAAATATTTTCGCGATTCTTCCTAATACAAGTATATTCCTTATTTTATATATTATTATTTTTATAGATTTAGACTAACATGAGATATTTCGATTTATTTTCATCTTATCTTAATCTATATTAAAACATGAAGTTTTTCTTGAATAGTACTAAAGATATTGGGATACAACATGTGTCGTTAGATTTAAAAGTTTGAGTGTTGGATAATTCTATACCATTAGATTTAGGTTTTTTAAACGTGTGGGACCCAACTGAAGCAAATAAAAAAACTGTGAACCTACTTGTCTCCGTGGAATAATTTAGAAAATTTAGAAAATGTTGTATATTTTAGATTAATAATATTAAATCAAACGATTTTTAAAATATTTAGAAAAATAAATTAAGATTTGTATTAAATAAAAAAGGTTGTATGCAAATAATCTTCTACTATTAATATTTAATTATTTATTATATTTTTTATTACATTTATTTATAGATGTGTTCGATTATTAAATATAATTTTTATATAATTGTATTCTATATAAAAAAGTAATTAAGATTTTCAATTGTAAAATGTAATTTTAATTTTCTAAGAAATTATTTATGAATTTTATTAGTATAAAAAATTTGGCATATAAGAAAATGACCAGATTATCGAGATATTAACGCGGCTTCTAATTATCTAGTGGTTATTAGATATCCGTGGGTAATAATCAAACCATTCAAGAAAATGGGATAATTCATCCAAAATTTGCTTAAGGAGTCAAATATTTCAGCGCCACTATATATTGTAGGGCGGTCCAAACTAATTGAGGAAAAATATGTTTTTTTCACAAATTTTATAAATCTAGAATTCCGATGCCGTGCAAGAATTTTATGAACATTTCAGATCCAAATATCACATGCCCAGTTATATATATATATATACATATGAGTACTACTAAAAAATGGAAAATATTTTCTCATATTTATGTAGAGATATGCATTAGACAAAGACTAGTATCATTTCCACGGCGGTCTTCCGTGAAGCTCGTTGACGACGACAGATCCAAAAAAGAAAATAATTGGATAATTATTTGGAGAGAAATTAAAATTTAAATATTAAAAAAAAAAGAGAGGAAAGAATGGAGGGTTTTGGCAGTATAGCTCTTTCAAAGAATGGTCAAGGGGGATTAGGTGTTTTTTCTTCAACTGTGGGTCCTACATCCTTTAACGTTTCCCCACCGTCCGATCTCGTCCCTCCTCTCTCCGTTTCCCGTCCATTCTCCTAACGGTTTCCGTTACCACCGTATCTACGTGTATATGTTTATCTACCCACACGTCACCCTTTTGTCTTACCTCGTTGAGCTTTCGCCACGTGGACATACTGACGTCACGATATATTCAATTCATCTCTAGTCATTTTATTATCTACATTTCTTTATTATATGTTTTTTGTTTTTGTCTATATTACATGTTCATATTATATATATATATATATATATATATACCAATCTGCAAAAAAGACTTTGTAATTTATTTCTTAAAGAACGATTATAATTTCATATAATAATTCGGGATCTGGGCATCCAAGCCTCTGAAATATATATGGTATACGTACAGTTTCTACAAGCCACAGAGTTATATCACTTATCCATGGATATAAACTTGAAAAAGGTTTTAATAATATATTTGGACCCCACTTTAGCCTAGTTTCTTTTTTTTCATTCTTTGTCTTGTTCTCTATTTTTTATTTTTTTCTCTTTTCCTTGTTCTATATATATATGTATATATAACATTTGACAAAGCAGTGATATCTTGTTGAAAAGAGGAACCTTGATTAGACCACACAACTTACCCTTGTAAACATATACCTGCCCTTCTCTCTCTCTCTCTCTGCATATGGAAGAACATAAACAGGGTCGCCGGGAGATCGCGTTCTTGCACTCCGGCGAATATCTCCGGCGAGATTACGGCGTACAAGATTGCGACAACGAGACTAGAGAGGAACATCATCACAAGCCGTCCATCAAAGAAGTTGATTTCTTCGCCGCGAAAAGTCAGCCGTCGGATCATGGTCACGAGACAAAGATCGGTGGATCCACGTCCGCATCAGCTTCTCGATTTGACGTAAGGTTTCAGATCATATATTCTGTTATACATAATTCTATGTATGCATATATGTATGCCCACATATATATAATTTGTTAGGTCATAGCTGTATGCACGTATATATCTTCGGTATATATAGAGAGAGTTTTATTTAGACCTCTTCTTCATAAAATTTAACGATGCTTCAGGCTGAATTTAATTTGGGCGCCTCATGTTCCACGGATCACGATGATAGAACCCAAGCTGAAGTAAGTGTTTTTCGTTAATTTTGATTTTAATTTAATACCATAAATTAATTGGTTGGTTTTTACATCAAGGTGATATATATATATATATACACATATTGATATAGATGTATATTATGGTTCGTCCATCTCCGAGTATATTTGTTTTATACAAAATTCAATGCAAATCAAACTTTTGATTGTTTTTTTTGCTACCAGTTTAGAATATTGAGAATTCTGGTCCATTTGGAATGAACATTAATGTTGGATTTTACAATCGTCGTGGTCATATATATATATATAATTATTTATAATGAATATATCACTTGTAGTTGAAGAGATTTCAAATGGAGCTGGAGAGGCTACACGA
>CM071867.1:24091440-24112089 GCA_036759665.1 Gynandropsis gynandra
TACTCTCCATGTGACGCATCCACGACGAGAATCGAAAGCTGAGAGGTTTATTAGATGAGATCAGTAAGAGTTATAACGAGCTGCACAATAGGCTACTTTTGGCCAAACATAAACAGTTGCAAGATAATAAAAAATTTGAGGTAATTAATTCTCAAAGGCAAACATTGCAATGAATTGTTAATCTCTTATTACATTGATATATATATATATACACACGTATATACAAGTCAATTTATTTATCGAAAATGAGTATGGTATATTGTATAAGTCAATGCTTACATGTTTTATCTCTATATTTTATAGTTGTGTGATTATCTGAGTTGGTGATATTTTAATAACAATATATATTAGAAATACAATATATTTATAATAACTCATTTTCAACTCATCTATACATTCCAGATTTATACATGTATATATAGGTTACAATTGTACACATACACATGTACATTTATTTCGTCATTTACATCGAGACTACACACTTTTTATATCATATCGGGAAGTTATTTAATACCCCCACGTATATAGTTTTTTCTATGAGTTTAATTTAATCTCAAAACTATTGGGTTTCTCCCTAAGAAAATAATTATGAATTTTAAAATTGTTTTGGCAGAATGGTGTACCATCAATGATGTCAAAAGGTGCAACGGATATGAAAGTTGTAGATCAAATTCCGGCATCTGAGGTCGCCGACGGGACACCCATCACCGCTAAACGACAGTTTTCCGGTGAAAACGATGACGTGGCGTCTAACAACGGCCGAGGATCCCCCAAAACCCCGAAATTGGATCAAATAAAGAGCAACGACGAACAAAATGCCGAGGCACCCTTCAGAAAAGCTAGGGTTTCCGTTAGAGCAAGATCAGACAACCCCACGGTATAATAATAATATCAATACTCATATGTATATTTACTGACTTATGTACATACACATATACATATATATATATGTCATACTTTTTATTGGTTATATAGTTTTTTGAAATATATTGAATTGGAAAGATAAGCGATGGATGCCAATGGAGAAAATACGGCCAAAAAATGGCGAAGGGGAATCCTTGTCCTCGGGCCTACTACCGTTGCACCATGGCAATCGGATGTCCCGTTCGCAAACAGGTGATTTCCTTGAGTAGATATTACCATATTTTATTGCCTTATTATTTTTATTATTCATATGTATATATATATATATCGCTTTAATGTGTATCATGTGGTGATTTTATATCATGTGTGTGTGTATGTTTTAATGATGTAGGTCCAACGATGTGCTGAGGACACGAGCATCTTAATTACTACCTACGAAGGAAACCATAACCACCCTCTTCCTCCTGCCGCCACCTCCATGGCCGCGACCACCTCCGCCGCTGCCGCCATGATCTTATCCGGCTCCACCCCCGCCACATCATCATCCACCGCCGCAGACATCTTCTACTCGGGTACCCTCCCTTATGCTTCTACAATGGCCACTCTATCCGCCTCCGCACCTTTCCCCACCATAACCCTAGACCTCACCAACCCGCCGGGAACTTCTGCCTCCGCCGCTACTGGAGCGCTTTTTTCGCCACGGCCACCACAGTTTCTTGGTCAGTTTGGTCCGACGCCGGTGCTTTTACCAAACGTTAATAACCATATTATGATGTCTCATCATTTGATGGGTCAAGCACAAGAGAACAATGCGGTTGAGACAGTGAGAGCAGCCATTGCTGCGGACCCCAACTTCACGGCGGCGCTAGCTGCGGCGATTTCCAACATCATCGAAAGCTCAGGGAATAATAATAACAATAGTAATAACAACATCGTCAACTCAAAAAGTAGCGGGAGCCCTAGTTCACCACAGCTCCCTCAATCTTGCACTACTTTCTCCACAAACTAAAACAAATGTTAAAAGTGTGTGTGTATTACACTTAAGAATAACATATCTATATATGTGGATGCACAATTTGGAGTTTTTGGTGGGTGTATATATATATATATATATCTACACATGCATGATGAAGACTTATAGGGTTCTTCACCGGGCGCAATTTTGATTATAGTTACTTTTCTTTTTACATCATGAAATGTAGATTTTTTAATAACCTCCGGTTTTATGTAAATTAAATGAAAAAGTGTAGGCATGTCTTCGCTTCATATATGTTTGATATAGTATGTTTACTAGAAATAACAAAATTTGGGTTGAGAAAACCAGTCATGTTCGTATTCAATTGTTAAAAACGTTTAGAATTAATGATAAAATCTGTCTAAAATTGATGATAAAATTTTCCGTTTGAAATCCGTTTAAAAATGTTTTTCAAAGTTTTGAAAAATATTTATAAAAAATTATGATTTACAAAAGAAAAGAAAGAAGAAGACCTAGAAGCAAGAAACCCTAGAAGATATTACCTGTAGATGGTAACACAGTATGTCATGGTTGGACTCAATCAGTTCATCGCTATAATCGCAATTCTCACTGTGCTCGTTAAGGTGCTAATTAGGTTGACTCGATCTAACCCAGTCCAACCTACTATAATGTATTGAGTTATTTTTAGATTAGTTCACTTCGTATTGTATTTTATATAAATTTTAATTTTTTGAACCACCCTAATCCAGTATAACCTTCATATTATATGAGTTGAGCCGCGAGTTAAAATATGTAAAAATTTCTAAATAATCTAAATAAGTGGTTAAAAATTAAAATATAAATATTTAAATCTTTTGAAACTTTAAAACTTAAAACTAATTTATAAAAACATTGATAAACCAAATAAAAATCTAAAAATTCAAACTAAAACAACATTTAATTAAATATTTTGAAAGTTGAAACTTTGAAATATAATTTTTATTTAGTATGCCTACAACTATATTTTATGTTCTATTAAAAATATTATAATTATATATTACAAATGTTATGTATATAAATTATATATCTAAATACTTTGAAATTTCAAAACATTAAAATAATACATAAAACATAGATAAACCAAATCAAAGTCTAAATTTTCAAATAAAAATAACATTTAACTAAATATTTTACAATCTAAAGCTTCAAACACAATTTTCATCTTTATGGTATAACTTACAACTATATTTTAAATTCTATAAAAAATTTATAAAGTGTTATTAATATTATATATATAAATTATATATATATAATAAATATATAACTTTAATTCAACCAACACATTGGCTCATAACCCATATGGGCTAACCCATATGGATCGACTAAAATTTTGGCCCCACCCATAAATCCATTTATTTATATGGGATGAATAAAAACTCACGGGTTGGCGATCCATTTAGCACTCTTAACGCTCACTCTGTCGATACCATGAAACAAGACCCTTGAAGAAAGGTCATGGCGAAGCCATCAATGAAGTAAAGAAGAGGAAGAGTAGCAAAAACCAAAATGAGGGTAAAAAAGAGAATGTAAAAGATAAAAAAATTTAAATCAAAGACGAATTAGATAAACATGTTATCTATTCATACTTTTTCTTTTAAATTAGAGATGATTTAGAAATGCATAATGATAGATTAGGGACGTGTTTGCAATGATTCATAACCTATCTCTAACGTGATAAATAATTTTTCCTTTAATCATAGATGGATCAGTATGTCGTCCCTAAATTATTTCTTTTAGTGTTGGGGTAATTACAGTTTTTAGGTTCAAACCAATTGTCATGCTATTAGAATATGTTATATATCTTAAGACCGATGTAAAGAGAATGTTGTGTTGTTTCATAATGAATTATTAATCACATATTCATACAACAACAACAACAACAATAATAAAATTTGAAATTTAGAAGGGATATCATTGATAAACATCATACTCTCCTTATATTTCTTTTTCTTAAAAAAATATCTTCTTTTTTTTATACCTAATTTTATAGGGTTATATTCAACTGTACACAATACATTCTTACACATTGATAATACTTGACATAAGTATCATATTTCATTACTCTTATGAAAACATGGTAAATTAGAATTCATAAAATGCATTGTATTATAAATTTAAATATTACTTAGAATGTTTTGGAGATTATCTTGGATAATTTTTTGGAAGTATATGAATGTATTCATCGATGAAGATGACTTGATTTTCTCAAACATTGTCATGGTATTAGAGCAGATCTAACTCTTTGGTAAAAAATTGCATCCTTGTTTCTCAATTCCAGAATTAGAGACATTTTTTTTCTCTTTTGTGTCTACTAATGTTTCTCTATGCCAGATTGTCTCTCATCTGTGTTGTTAGCGACTTTCTGTTTGGTCGTCTCCCCTCAACTCGGTGGTGTCATATAACTTGTTGGTGGACGTAGGTGGTCATCGGTGGCCACTAGTTGGTATCGATTTGGTGTCATTGTCTCTATTTGATCGTATTGACAGAAGGAATTTTCAGTGTTTCCGAAGGCTCTGTGACTTATTAATTTGTGTCATCGATGTCTCTCTCACATTCTTGCACCGATATTGTTTGTGTTGTCTTGTTTCTTGCCGATCTTTACTACAAAAAAATGATATTACCAACGGTCATATGAGTTGGAAATGACAATTTTTTCGTTGGAAATGATCGTTTCCAACAGATTCCAACGGATATTAGACCATTGAAAATCGATCGTTGAAAATCACCATTTCTCGAAACTTTCGATGGGTGTAAACGGAAAATATCCGTTGAAAAATTTCAAGGGATTGTGACGGATATGTCTGTTGTCCGTTGCAATGCATACTAAAAAATTTCAATAGATGTCCATTGCCAACGAAATGGCGAGAATGCTGAATTTTTTACAATGAAGAACTTTGGAAAATAATTGACGGGAAATTTGTGCGTTGCAACGGATGCCCGTTAAAAGTTTTGGAAAATGTTGGGTGGGAAATTTGTAATTTTGCAACGAATGCTCGTTGAAAAATTGGTTATGTTATCAATGGACATCAGTTGCTACCAGAACGAATTTTTTTAAAAATAAAAGATAAAATAAAAAAGATTTTTATATATACAAAATTGAAAAACATTTCACTATAATTTTCTAAACCGACACCGTCTTCGTCATCGCCATCCTCGCCAATGCCTCGAGAAGAATTTCATTGTAGTCAATAATCAGTTCTTATCTCGGTGTTGTCGCCCCCTCTGTGGTGGTGGCTGCTGATATGCTCGACCGATCAACAACTCGATTATACTCTCCATGTGACGCATCTGCACTCGCGTTTCTCAAAGATTAGTCTCAAGCTGCTCAATGCATTTCTCTTGTATATACGTCTCTTGGACTGTGGGGAGTATCGGCGTGGCGTCCTCAACGATATCTTTTTGTAGAGCACCTAAGCCGTATAAACACCTCTTATATGGCCTAATAAACTGCAGAACAAAACAAATTAAAGATAAGTTATATCAATTTCAAATATGCAAATAATTAGAGAACTATTATAACTATAAAGTTATTATATATATACCTCTAAATAAATTTTGTTCTTTTGTAAAGGACTAAGATCATCAGGAGTTGAACCGATGACTTGCGATTGTTGTGTGATCTTCTTTGTCACAACTTTCACCGTCCGCTCTGCCCGAGGATCAACAAGTTCCGGCTCATCGACCTCTTTTCTGAGGACGAACTGCTTCTTGGCGTGAGTCTCAACGGCCAGCTCAAGAAAGTTTAGGGTTGTCCAACACCATATATTCAAGTCCCAAAGTTCATGTCCTAACCGATGTGGGACAACTTATCATAACAAAGAAGAGTCGGTTCTCTTCTCATTCTCTACATCTGTAACATTATTATAATAATAATATTATTTACCAATTTAAATTAAAATAAATTGAAAATATAAATATAAATATTTCTTACCAATTATTTCTTTTATTTCGAAAATGATTTCGATCTCGAGATACGGCAATACAGACCATTTCCAGGAACATTCTCGCCAGACCGACATTTTTTGGCCTTCTTGCTTTGGGCCTTGAAGTCTTCTGACTCCTAATGTTGGACGAGTTGGTTGAATACCTCGTTCGTTGCCCATGTTAGTTTGGTATTCTTCTTATAGTAATTTCGCTTGGCATTGTTCATCATCAAAAGCAACCGAGCCTACATATCGTGCATCCATGTTGTATAAATATATGTTGTGTCCTTCTTCTACCATCTATATGCGCGCTACAAAATTAGATTTAAATTCAAAAAATTTATTATTGAAATTTGATAATAATATTAAATTATATTTTATATTAAAAAACATACGATGAATGCATACCAACATCGGTGGCGTATAACTTTTGACCTCACTTGCCAGGAATAATAATAAAGTCGATCATGTAAAGAGCTTTGGATGATATTGTTGTTTGTGTATTTCAAAACATCATCCACATCACACCTGCACATGTAAACAAAATAATTAGTCAATTGTTATAATTAATTAAAATATAAATATGTATAGGCCAATAATATCTTACCATAACGTCCCATTAGGACGTTCGAGATCAATAATCGGAATAATGGAGCGCTCGTCGGAAGTATCGATCAATGCATTAATATCCACCATATCATATTCATAATCAAATATATGTGGTGCCGATATCGTTGATGGGGGACGATATGGAGGCAGAGGTGGTGGTTGGGGCTTCTACAGAACCCGCCAACAATCCACTGTGATCGATAAATCGTCGAGTTCTCATTTCGTATTAGTGTTTAGGAATTTTTTTGAAAGAATTTGTTGTTTTGGTTTTGTGATTGTGTTGAAAAATGAACAGTTCAACGGATTATATATAAACCTTTTCAATGGGAATCCATTAGAAATGCTAACGGATGCCTGTTGGAAATTATGTTACCTCAACGGACGCAATTAATTGAAATGGCTGTTGTGTTTCCAAAATTGTATTCCCGAGGCAATAGACGACATAATGACACAGCGTCCTCTTTCCAACAGGCATCCTTTGGCATTTCCAATGGATACCCGTTGGAAACTAGTAATCAAGGGTACTAGGCGGAGCATAGACATCATGACAGTTTCCAACGGGCATCCATTATAATATCGCATTGGGCGTCCGTTGCACATCGCAATGAGCATCCGTTGGTAAACTAAATGCTTACAACGAGCATCTATTGGAATACTTCAACGGATGCCCATTGTAAAGTGAAAATACATCAAATTTTTTTTTTATGTTCGGACAGATTGAACGATTCAACGGGTTTTTGTTGCGATTTCCAATGGATGCATGTTGAAAAAGGAATATATGATGGAAAAAAGTTACAAAACATTGATATTATGATGCGTTATCAAAGTTAAACAAATATTTAACCTAAACTACCCGCAAGTGCACGACACGTGTGTAGTACTTCAGGTGTCGATCCCACAGGGACTACGCAACACAACCTAATCTCAAACTACGAATCAAACTTGCAACGAACGAAATATGGGAATTTAGAATGAAATACTAAAAGCAAATAAACAAACGAGTTCTAAACATTGAGACAAACGTTCTAGAAATCCGGTTTCACCACAAGACTACCGAAACCAACAATCATCCTATCTATCATGCAATCCCAGTCTAGTTATCTAAGGCAGACGATCCTAATATGATATCTACCCTCTCTTAAGACATAGACACGTGATCTAGTCAAGTTATCCCATACTTTCATGGCTGACACCTTAAACTAAACCCATAAGATATGTGATTCATCCGTTTTACCCTCAACCACTGCTACCCTACTTTCGTGGCCTAACCTCGGTTGTTCTAAACCTGATCTTCTAGGACTAGAATTCTCCTTTTGCTCCTTCTCCTAATCCTTAACACATGCATCTGCTTGGCCTTCGTAAATACAAGTCCTTCAAGCTCTCAGACAAAGAATAGATAAACGAAAACGGGAAGATGCATTCAAAGATAAATCAAAGCAGATAAAGAATAGATAAACGAAAACGGGAAGATGCATTCAAAGATAAATCAAAGTGGTTCCGGGATAGCCATGGGCTAATCCCTTCTCCTAGAACAAAACAAACTACTCGCTCATGCGTCCGTAAACAAACATAATTGAAGTAGAAAGTCTAAGGAACATGAAAACCAAACGAAACCGAAGTCTTGAGTTGAACTCCAATGCTCCTTGTACGTCTCCTTCGCAAGAATCTCCTTCTTCGATCCTCTCTCTCCTCGTGTGAATTCTCAAAAACTCCCTAACTGAAGCTCTCTCAACCCCTAGCTCATGTTCTTCCTTTTCCTTCTTCTTTTCTTTCCTTTTCTCCTCCTTCTTCCTTCTGGCCGTTCGTTCTTTTCCTTTTGCTGCAGCAGCCACCGATTTTTCCTTTTCATGAGTTTCCATTCTTGATTAAGTTGGGCAACATTTCCATTACTTTCCCCAACAAATATCACTTATTCCTCTTCTCTAAAGTCGTTTTCCTTTTTGTATAAGTCCCCAACAAATTTCTTTTCGCTTTAAGACAAATTAACTTATCTGGTGTTGCAGGTGACGGACGCGACCCGCGCGGGTGCGGCGCGCATGATCGTGATGGAAAACAAGGCGACCCGCGTGGGCTATGGAGTACCCGCTCGGGCTGATGCGTGCCCCGGTCGGGCTGGTGTGTGCCCCGGTCGGGCTGATGCCCCGATCGTGTGTAGTACTTGCCCGACTCGTGCTCAAGTTGCTGGACCAAACGCCGAACTAAATGCCCCGCGCGGGCAAGGGTGTACCCCGCACGGGCTAAGCTTGTTCTTCGCCGATTCTCGTCCCGTTTATTCCGTGATGATCCTCGATGTTGGTACTTTGTCTCATGTATGTCCTTTAGCTCCAAAATGAACCCAATACGCATTAAAACCTGTAAGAACATGAAAACACGAAAACGAGCAAAACAAATACAAAATCATACGTAAACATCGTATATATATCGTAAACATCTCTAAAATAATGCAAGAAATACGTATGAAAACGAGATTATCATATTAAAATTATGAAATTCTCATTTCTTCTTTAGTTGATTCTTCTATTGGCGAGTCTTCCTTGAATTGTGCATTGAATTCATCGCTATGTTCATCTTCTACATCTTCTGGTTCCATGTCTTCGTCATTGATGTTGTATTCTCTATCTATGTTAGTTCTTGCAAGAATATTTTCCTGATTATCCGTATCAATTAATCTTATTGGCTCACGGTGATCGGTTTGCAATGGATCTTCTTTTTTTTCTGTGCTTATAATTCCACGTGGTTTAATCTCAACTACGATCCACCACTCCTCTATTCGATGTTTCAATGTTGTTGGATAGTGTACATAACATACTTGATCTGCTTGATCTATTGTGATAAATGGATCATACTTTTCATATTTTGGTGTTGGGTTGATGTCAATTCCTCCCTATCGATTGTTTCGGCTGCCACATCTTATGGTTGGGTAAAACCACTGACAATTAAAAAGTATTACCTTCAATCCAACGAGGCCAAGATATTCCACCTGTAGGATTTTGGTGCAAAATACCATTGAAGTTAATCCTTTATTTCACTATTAACGCAAACACCGTAATGACACATGTTTCTATGTTTTTCATGCTCGGAAGTGTGGAATGTGTAACTCTGAGTAAACATAATTGACCAACACAATACATTTCTTCCAAGACCATTAGCCAAATCTCTTAACCATGTAGGATGTCTATCATCAGAACCTTTGACCTATATAAGATAAAAATGAATGATTATTATAACATAAATTATTTTACGTATTTACACAAAAATATGTGTACTATAAGAATCTCTTAACCATGAGGTATAATGTTGAACTTTCATTTTGGTGAGTTCATCTGCGTTTAGATGAGGGTATGTACCCATTCTTCTTCATCAAATATCTTGTAATGAAATGTACGTTAACATATATATATATATATGTAAATTGAAATATCGATTGTTATGGTATTGTACATTTCGAAAGTTAATACCTCTTGAAAATTTAATAATATATATGTGTGGACGTGATTATACTCCTCTAGCGTTAGCCAATATTCTTCGGATTTCCCTCCTATACATCCAATTGGTGTAAATATCTCTGGAATTGCGCCAAACTAAGGATTATATCGATATAAATAGTTTGTATGATCATTTTTTGATATTCTATATTTCGTCGGAATATGTGTTTCGTAAAAAAATATGCTGAAATATATGATTTTTACCAACGAGTTCTATTGAACAATAGACCTTTCAACCACTGTTTTGTTTTTTTTCTTTTCTTTATATGAAAGAAAAAATTTTCGAAAGCATACATCCATTTGAATTGAACGTGGTTCCAAATACTGCATCGTCTGGTAAATATATTGGTAAATGTTCCATCACATCGAAGAAGGAAGACAGAAAAACTCTTTCCAAAGAGCATAATACTTATAAGATATTGTTTTTCAATAACTTCCAAGTCATCCCTTTTTAAATTTCTTACACATATATATCTCTTAAAAATATGTTAAATCTGGATAGCATAGCGTGATTGTTTCATGGTAATACCTCAGCAAATGCGATTGGAGTGAGTCGCTGCATGAAAATATGACAATCATGTTTTTTAAGTCCGATTAACCTCGAACCAACAATATCTACACGCAAGACAATATATTATGTATATCCCCTGGAAATTTAACGACTCCTTTTAACCAACTCAATAATATTGTTTTCATTGGCCCAACTAACCTGAATATTGGGATAGGTGCCCTTCCATCTCTTAGCTCCAACTTAGGTCTTCGACATATTGTCTTCAAATCTTTTTTTGATTGTATGTTATCCTTCTTTTTCTGCGTACATCCAAAACAATGTTGATGATGATAACAAAAAAGTTTATTCAATATGCATAACATCCAAATTATGACGCAATATCATTGATTTCCAATACGGTAGTTTCAAAAAATACTACGTTTATACCAATTATATCATTAACCTTGGCCTTGTGGTTTTCGATGCCCATGATCTCCACTGTATTCTACCGATTCTTGTGAATGTCCCATAGTGTTTAATCGTTCGTAAAGCAATTGGGTTCCTTTGCAATAGGGGTGGCCAATCCGGGTTTCGATCCGGGTTCGGGTTCCTCGGGTTTACGAAAATTGAACCCGAATGTTTTTCGGTCTGAGTTCTTCGGGTTTCGATTCGGGTTCGGGTTATTCGGGTTCTGAAGCAGTGAACCCGAAATAACCTAAATTAAATTCGGGTATTCATGGTTATTCGGGTTATTCGGGATATTCGGGTTATTTGGGTTTGGGTTATTGGGTTATTCGGGTTATTTGGGTTCGGGTTATTCGGGTTATTTGGGTTATTCGGGTTATTTGGGTCATTTGGGCTCGGGTTATTCGGGTTATTCGGGTTATGTGGATTATTTGGGTTCGGGTTATTCAGGTTATTTGGGTTATTTGGGTTCGGGTTATTCAGGTTTTTTGGGTTTTGTAAGGGTTTTTCGGGTTCTCTAAAAAAAGTTAACGTACAAAAAGATTAAACAAAATACATATCTAAATTAGATAATATAACTCATAAAAATTAACTTCGCAAATACCAAAATAAAATGAATTCTAAAAACCTAAAATATTAGTCATATGGTTCTTAGAAAATAACCTAAAATATTAGCCCTAAAATTTAATTCGGGTTCCTCGGGTTCCTCGGGTTTAACCCGAACCCGGATCAGACCGACCCGAACCCGAACGGGTTCTAAAATCTGAACCCATATGGGTTTTTTGGGTAACCCGTTTTGTAAACGATCCGGATTTTTCGGGTCGATCCGGGTCGGTCCGATCCGGGTAACCCGGATTGGCCACCCCTACTTTGCAAGCATGATGCCTCTTCTTTTTGTACCACGTTCCTTCGAAAATGTTTTTTTTATCTTTTTCTAATGTATGTCAACGAGGACGAAATCTTCTATGATAATCAAACCAACATGGTTTCTTTCCATGTACTAGTCGAAATGAATCTATATCCTCCATACAATATGGACATACCAATCTCTTGTGCATGCTCCATCCAGATAACATTCCATATGCAGAGAAGTCGCTAGTTATCCACAACAAGACCGCTTTCAATGTGAAATTTTGCTTTGTACTTACGTCATAAGAAAGAATTCTATTGTTCCATAAATCTCTTAATTTATGAATGAAGGGCTGCAAAAAACAATGAAACTTTTCTTCGGATGTTCTAGTCCTTGAATCAGTAACGTTAGAAATATTACTTCTCTTTTCAAACACATATTGAGAGGCAAATTATACAGAGATAAAATCACCAACCACAGAGAATATTGACTTCTTGATTGTCCATACGGACTAAAATCATGGGTGCACAGAGAAAGATAAACATTTTTTTTCATACGCGAACTCAGGAAATATTTAATTTAAATTTTTCCAAGCCTTACCATCCGATGAATGTTGTATTATCCCTTCACCCGTCGAGTGTTTTACGTGCCATTGCTGAAGTGATTTTCTTATTCATATAAACTTCTTAATTTATCTGCTACATGCATATACAACATCTTTTTATACGGTACGTATTTTCGTGATGATGTTTTTTTGGACGAATTTTACTTGCACCACAAAATTTACGTTCCAAGAGGTCTTTATCTTTTCCTCAAAACAACATGCAATTTTTTCGACAAACATCAAATTTTTCATGTGGCATTCCTAAATCTTTTAGAACCTTCTTTTTTTCATAATATGTCTCAAGAACATGATTTGTTTTGTTAAATATCACGCATGGTTTTGCAAAAAGGAATCCATGAAATTTTCAACTACATTGTAGTCTATTTTTTTATACCCATCAATCTTAATGACAAAGATAAACAAAACTGACCTTCAGGAAAACCTTCATATATAGGTTGTTTTACCGAATCCAATAGGTTTAAAATTCTGGGTACCTCATTGTTCGTAATCTCTTCATGCGGTTCCTCAACAACACCAAGAAAAGCATCTGACACCATTTCCACATATGGATTAGTCGTCGGCGTTTCATAAAGAACTTCTTCATTTCTTTCCATTTCTTGTGCTTTTTGCACACTATCTCTAACTACACAATTTTTACCTTGAAATAAGCAAATTTCATACTTCCCTATGAAACTCACCTTGTAAAGGTGTTTGCAAACAATTTCTTAATTTAGATAGTTCATATTTTGCATCATTTGCATGGATATAACATTTTCCTGCATTTTGACAAAAAGGTTGCATCGTTGCAAAACTCTAGAACTGATCCAATCCGTATAAGAATTCTTGTGTAACTTCTTTGGTTACAAGATCTTTTCTTCTATACATCCACTCTTTTGATTTATATATATTTCTATTTAAAGAAGATGATATGTTTGAAAATATATTTTGTGTTGATGGTTTGAGGGTAAACACTTTGGGTTAGATGTGTAAATAATGCATATTCCAATGGTCATCTGTTGAAAATACCAATGGATCACTGTTGGCAATACCAACGGATGACCGTTGAAAAGCACGTTGAATGATTCCAATCGAAATCTCGAAATTCTAAACTTTCCAACGAGCATCCGTTGTAAGTATCAACGGATGACCGTTACCATTGCCAAAAGTCATCCGTTGCCTTTTTTCCCGTTATCAACGGACTATCAACGAATCCATTAACAAGTTCGCAATGGATCTTATATATTGACCATACATCGACAATATTAACGGACTCCAACATATATCATGTCGTTGATAATTTCCCAAAATCTGTTGCAATTCGTATCAAAAGATGGATCTGTTACCCCGTCTATCGATAATCAACTTTTTTTTGTAGCGACTCTAATGCATTTTTTGTGTTGCCAAGTCGTTCATTTGTTTGTGTCATCCTCTCTCAGCTCTGGTGTTTTTTTTTCGCTGCAACTCGTTCTGACTAGGATCAATTTCATTTATGTCAGTTTAGTTTCAGGTTGAGATCTCTTCACAATCCTAGGTCCACCTCTTTGTTTGTGTTCATATGGTTGACCTATATTCTCCCATTGGTTTGAAATATTGTTGTTCTCAGAGCCGTAGCCAAAGTTGAATAAGTCAACCAATCGAGAGACGAAAAAATTTGTCAAATTGATGGCAGCAGACGACATATATATTTCCAAAATTATCATACGATAAATCTGTATGATCTCTTGTATAGTGACAATCCAAAATGTAATTTTCTCGAGTTCTTCTCATAGATCACAATTACGTAGATTGAACTCGTGAATTATGACCAAGTCTTCGATTCAGGAAAAAGTTTGAATTTGTTGATGGCTCGCTACAACAGCCTCAGGAAGGTGCTGATGAGTTAGAGGATTGGTGCGCAAAAACTCCGCTCATCGTTTCTTGGATATGTAATACAATCGCTCCTAGTATACATGCAAGTGTTTCTTACTTTGAAATTGGCAAGGGTTTATGGGATAACATTACGTCACAATATTCGTTATCGAATCGCCATGTATTCTTTGTTTTAAAACCAATTTATATTCTTACTGTCAGAAGAACATGATTGACTCAGCTTACTTTAACAAGCATAAACGGCTATGGAAAGATCTGAGTTCTTGTGATTCTTTGTCTTGTTATGAATGCAAAGGTTGTACGTGTGGTGGTTGCAGGTGCATGTTGTGAATGCAAAGGTTGTACGTGTGGTGGTTGCAGGTGCAATTTAACCGAAAAAACTTGTGAAGAAATAGGAAGATGATCGAGTTCACTTATTTCTTATTAGTCTTGATTATGCTTGATATGGAATAATTCATTCCAATCTCTTGTCTCTCGATCCATTACCCTAAATTCAGAAGGTGTTAAATGTTTTCATTCAAGATGAGGATTCTCAAATTTTAGCATTTGTTCCAAAAGAGAAAGTTACTAATGTGTAGTTAGGAAGAATACAAAGTCGAGTATAAAAAATGAAGTTTGTGATCTGAATCTATGTGCTCAGATTGCGGTTGTCATGGTCATACATCAAACAAATGCTTTTAGTTATTTGGGTTTCCTGAGAGGTTTCAGGAACGTCGTGGTCAAAATTCTTCTACTGGTACAAGCAAAGGTCGTGGTAATTCCAACCGCGGTCGTGGTGTTTCGATAGTTCATGCTAATGCTACTCTAATTTTGCATGGTTCAACAACATCTCATGATAAAGAGCCTACCCCGGTTGGCTTAGATAGCTTTTAGTGATAAACTAAAACAATTTCTAGATGCCATCTCCAATAAACTCGATGCAAATGAACACAAAATGGGTAAGAACTTTTTGATTTTGTGGCTTTTGGAATTGGGTACAAGAAATCATATGATAGGTTGTGCAAATGTTTTTTATATGTTATTTCTATGCCTGCTTAATGTTTTGGTTTGCCCAATGGACAATATACATTTTGATATGATCCCAAATTGATGTTCTATGTTAGGAGGATAGATTTGGAATGAAATCCACTAGGAACTCGATAGTTGAACCTAGACCTATCTTCCCGAAGAAAGAACCTCCTAAACCCAAACCACAACTCAACTAGAGAACCTCAGACGTAACAAATGATGCCATAACACTTGTTATCTAGTATTGATAAGTCGAAAACAACTTGGATCTCTCCAAGAGTTGGTAGCTAGATCTCTAATATTAACAAATAAAAAGACAAATTTATTGATAAAAACTTGGTTTTAATGTCATATAAGGGATCCTCTATTTATAAGGACCAAAAATAGTGGAAATGGAATAAAATAAGCTAACTTAACAAAACTTGATAAAATCAATCGGTCGATCACTCAAACGCTCGGTCGAATACCGCATAAGTCTTAACCCTGAAAAATAAAAAACTAAAGAAAAATGGAGAAGAGAACATTGCTTGGTGATCTTGTTTCTTACTCCTTTCGGCCCCTTCTCCTTGTGGAGATTTCTTGTAGTCTTTCCTAAGTGTTGTTTGGTGTTCTCATGTGGTCTTTAGCCATCCTTTCATGCTTAATTGTGTGAAACGTCTCAAAACTCCTTTTCCTTGTTCCTCATTGTGTGTCCTCGAGCTAAAAATCTTGAAACTCCTTTGCCTTATCCCTTGTTGTTTATCCTTGTGGAACTTTTGGAGGATCCAAGATCTCGTTCACATCACTTTTGTTGTGGAGAAGGGATGAGTTTGTCTTTATAGAAACTTTGTGTTGCATAATTTTTTTTACGTATCTTACCTTAGTTTCAATTCGATCTCTTTATCGCAACTTCTTGTCAATATGAATCTCGTGATTCAATTAAGTGAATAGTTTTGTGCATTTCAAGACCGCAATATAAGGAAGTTGATTGGAGCGGGTCAACAACATGAAAGGATGTATTATTTCATGGGTGTTTGGCCGCAACAACTATATCTAAGGGAGAATCTTTTGTGGATTTGTGGCATTCTCGTTTGGTACTTCCATCTTTTCAAGTTTTGTTTTCATTGCCAGACGTTAGTTTTGATTTCAGTTTAAAAACTATGTCGAATAAAGTGTGTAATATATGTCTTCGTGCTAAACAGACACAAGAAGTTTGCCTACTAAGCATTAATAAGACCACCCATATTTTTCAACTTGTTCATTATGATGTTTGGAGTCAGTATCGTACACATTCATATTCTAATGCTCGTTATTTCTTAACTGTAATTGATGATTACTCTCATTCGATATAGCTCTATTTGTTGAGGACCGAGTCTGATGTTCCTACACTTTTTTATAGTTTATGTGCTCCCGTAGAATGTAAATATTCAACTAAGGTCATACGAATTCTTCTTTTTCTTCTTCTCATTCTCCTTCTCTTTATCATTCTTCTTCTTCTTTTTCGACATAGAAGAGAACTGCATGCAACACTTTTTTGTTTTTTTACTTTAATAATCCTATAATTAGGTTAATAATGTTAATTATTATTTAGGCCTTTATTTGACCTTACAAATTGACCCCACTACAACATATTCATCATCGAATTCAATGTATCTACTCTTTATAATGAAGTTTGCATTGTTAGGGCCATTCGTGTCATTATTATGATTATCATGATTATGTTATAAAAAAATAAACCTAAAGTCATGTTATTAAGAGAGAAAAAAAACATTCGGTTTCATTTAGCCTTAGGAGAAGAAAAAGAGAAAAGATGGAAAAGGAAGAAAAGAAAAAAAGAAATTAAATAAGGATTCGTTAAGTTTTTTTGTGTCCTCTTCGTGGGTTGGTTATGATCGAGACTATGATAAATCTATAGAATTATCCTTGTGCTTATTTACTTAAGTTGATGATTTATATTATGGATACTGATTATTTGAAGAGATATGTAATATGGAAAAATGAATTAGTGTTGTTGATAATATCATCATAAAATTAGGATTGTTAGGACATTCATAATGGATAAATTATAATATAAGCAAAGATTGGACCAATCCCTAGAATCATTGTATAAAGATTGATGAAATCTATATGAGTTGGTTTTTACTAAAAATTAAGTTGTTAGAGATGACATAGATAAGTAATGTTCGACTAAGTGTCAAGGTTGGAGAACATTGATATTTTGGTTCGGTGCTAAATAAGAGTGAATATCTTGTATAGTGTATTCTATTGAGTGATTTCACACTCAAACCTCCAGAAGAAAACGTGTGCAAGAATATCGGTGAGAGTTGCCCGGTGAGGAGAACACCTGAATTAAGGGCTAGTGTCTTACTATGTTGGGATTGTGGTAACCTTTCGAGCGATGAAGAATTGTAGTTAGATAGGTCAGTGGAGCTACAAGTGGCATACCATGTTAGGATTGTGGTAACCATTCATGAGACAGAGCACTAAGGTGAGTCAGGTTAGTGGACCTACCAACATCATACCGTGTTGGGGTTCTATTGGACCTTTCGAGCGATGAAGAGTTGTGGTAAGTCAGGTTAGTAGACCTACCATTGTCATACCATGTTAAAGGTGTGATAACCTTTCGAAGGACATAATGCTTTGGTGTGTCAGCTCAATGGATCTGCCCGTCATACCATGTTGGGGTCCAGTTAGACCTTTCGAGCAACGTAGCGTTGTATTGTATAGATGGTTGGAGTCAATTTGACCTGCGAGAGCTTCAATGTGCTAGAGTCCTTTGGATGTTTCTAGCGTATGCCCAAGGTAGAGTCTTATGAACTCTGCAAGCCTACTCCTCCTCCTCCTTCTTCATTGGGCCTCACAGTTCACCCTTGTACAACAGATTCATCCTCTTTAATTGTTACAATGACGTTTTCATTGTGAGTCCCACCAGACACATTATTGTGATTATCATGATTATGTTATAAAACTTTAAACCTAAAGTCACGTTATTAAGAGAGAAAAACAGTTGGCTTCATTCGCCGAAGTAGAAAAAGACAAAAGAGAGAGAGAGGGAAGAAGAGAAGAAAAAAATAAAATTAAAGAAGGATTCATCAATTTGTTTTCGTGCTCTCTTCATGGGTTGGTTCTAATCGAGATTTATGTAAGTCTATAAACTTTTCCTTGTATTTATTTTCTCAATTTGAAGATTTATATTATGGATATTCACTTTTTGAATGGATTTGTATTAAGGGAAAATTGATATGTGTTTATCATCATGAATCGTCAAGTCATCTGGAAAAATTTAGATGATTATCATTTCCCCTCAAAATTGGGCTGTGTTATTGATTTGTGGAGAATTTCGCACGTTCAATACGAGGCATGATCACATTAGGAGTTTTAGGAAAATTGATGGCATTTATATGAGTTGGTTTTTGGTGAAATTTAAGTGGTTAGATAACCTAGTTAATTGACGCTCGACCAAGTGTTTGGGTCAGAGAACATTAATGTTTTTGTTTGGCGCTCGAGAAGAGGGAATATATTGTGTAGTGTGCTCGATCGAGTGATTTCACATTCAAATCTTCAGAAGAAGGTGTGTGCAAGTATGTTCGTGAGAGTTGTCATGTGAGGAGTATTGGGTCAACCATGTCAGTAGTGTGACACATGTTTAAGGGGTCATCACCGTACTGTGTTGGGGTTGTGATAACCTTTCGAGGGATGTAGCATTGTAGTTAGACATGTTAGTGCACCTACTAGTGTTATATCATGTTGGGGTTGTGATAATATTTCGAGCGACGGAGGACTGAGGTGAGTCAGGTGAGTGGACCTGCTAGCATCATATCATGTTTAGGTCCTATTGGACCTTTTGAGCAACGAATCGCTATGGTAAGTCAGGTCAGTGGACATACCAATATCGTACCGTATTGGGATTGTGGTAACCTTTCGAGCGACAAAACACTTTGGTGAGTCATGTTAGTGGATCTTCCAGCATCGTACTGTGTTGGGGTCCAATTGGACATTTCAAGCGACAGAGCGTTGTATTATATTGATGATTGGGGTCAATGTGAAATACGAGAGCTTCAGTAAGCTAGAGTCCTTTGGAATTTGCTAGCGTATGTACGAGGTAGAGTCTAATGGACTCTACAAGTTATGATCCATTGTGGTACTAGTTTTAGACCCAGGGTACTCAGTCAGGTCGGATAGAGTTATTTGTGTGAGTCTATAGTGTGATGTAGATCTTTATTTTAAATCATTTGAGAATAGGAGAATACATGGCATATAATGCGTGCACATATTGATCTCACTGAGTACGTCTTCATGCTCACCCTTTTTTGGGCTTTCATAGATGGGTAGGTATAGTAAGGAGAATTGAGCAATGAGGTTTAGCAGTAGCAGATGCCATAGTGGATCAATGGAAGAGTTGAGTAGCAGGTCTCGATAAATTTTATTATGCATTTCATATCTATCTTGATTATAATTTGATGTGTTTTCTTCAGCTATATGGTTCACACCACTTTTATTAAGTACTTATTTTATTCTACAATTGTGTTTAAGAGATGACGCATGCATCCACCTTTCGGAGGTGATGGTGGACACTTCTAGTCTCAAGGGTGTATTGGGATGGGAGTATTACCAATTGGTATCAGAGCTTTGCTTATCGTTTTCGTATTTTATCATTTTATAGGAATTCGATGTGTTTTGTGAAGCGTTTTTAATAAATATGAGATTGTAGCAAGCATGACTTTAAGTGTTAAGTTGGGGCTCAGAGCTATGAAAAGCTAAGTGGCTAATCATGTTTTATGAATTGTATCAAAGATAATGGTTACTAGACTCTATCATAGAGCGGAAAAAGGCTTTTGGTCTGTTAGACGTGTATAATGCCAATCATAGGGACAAAGGTCAGAAAGTGGGATATATAGAAATATCATAAGAGAAGTCTTATAAGAGCTACTAGTAGAAGTTTGACAACATAATTGAAAAGAGAGTGTCGGAACACCATTAACACCATCGCATGCACTGCTACCACTGATGCGTTATCAGAGTTAAATAAAAGAACCTAAACTACCCACAAGTACACGGCACGTGTGCAGTATTTTAGATGTCGATCCCACAGAGACTACGCAACACTACCTAAACTCGAACTAGGAATCAAACTTGCTAACGAAAGAATATGGATGAAGAATGAAATACTGAAAGTAAATAAACTACTTGGGTTCTAACGATAAGACAAACGTCCTAGGAATCCAGTTTCACCGCAAGACTACCGAAACCGACAATCAATCTATCTATCATGCAATCCCAGTTTAAGCTATCTAAGGCAGACGATCCTAATATGATATCTACCCTCTCTCAAGGCATAGACACGTGATCTAGACAAGATGCCCCCTACTTTCGTGGCTGACACCCTGAACTAAACCCATAAGCTCTATGATTCATCCGTTCACCCTCAACCGTTGCTACCCTACTTTCGTGGCCTAACCACGGTTGTTCTAAACCTGATCTTCTAGGA
>CM071867.1:24117834-24134998 GCA_036759665.1 Gynandropsis gynandra
AAGCACTCAGATAAAGAATAGATGAACTAAAACGGGAAGATGCATTCAAAATAGATCAAAAGTGGTTCCGGGATAGCCAAGGGCTAATCCCTTCTCCTAGAACAAACAAACTACTCGTTCATGCGTCTGTACATAAACATAAACAAAGTAGAAAGTCTAAGGAACATGAAAACCAAACAAAACCGAAGTGTCGGGACTTGATCTCCAATGCTCCTCGCCCTCGCAAGAAAGTTCCCTTTGTTTTAAGTTAAGTTTACTTAACTTAATAGGCAGTTACGGGCCGCGACCCGCTGGGGCGGTCATTGTGCCCGCTCGGGTGCGGTTAGGGTGAGTCGCGCGGACTGTGGTCTGCAATGCATGCCCGATCGGGCATGGTATGTGAGCCCGCTCGGGCACAAGGCAATTGGTCGGGTATTCTTGCCCGAGTCGTGCAAGGAATGTGCACAAAATTGGCCGTAGGTTTTGCCCGGTCGTGCAAGAGTTGTGCCCGACCGGGTGGAGGCTTTCCATGCTCAATCTCGTCCTGTTTGTCCCGTGATGATCCTCGAAGTTGCTCCTTAGCTCCGTGCATGTCCTTTTAGCTCCAAAATGATCCAAATACGCGTAAAGACCTGTAAGAACATGAAAACACGAAAACAAGTAAAACGGAAACGGAATCATACGTAAAACATCACATATGTATCAAAAACGTCTCCTAAATCGTGCAAGAAATACGTATGAAAACGAGATGATCAACCACCTTCGTCGATGTTTACTCAAAGGTATATGAAGATGTTAGCTTATTTCTATGTCAAGGATCACATGACTAGATATGGTACCAAGATATTTCATAGAGGTGTGATACATCCCATGAAAGAGGTTGAATAAATGTTTTTGCTAGGAATGAAATTTCGATCATCGAGATGTTTATCAAAGTTTAAGCTGGATATTGTGTTCCACTATTTGGTGGGCATAATGATTTTATGGTAGAATGAAATTCAGTGGGAACTTCTAGAGCACTTGTTCTCTTGGGTCAATTTAAGTAGTCTTATTTTAGCTAAAATATATGTCGCACACAGCACGTGAAGTGATATAGTATCCTTTCTACATTTTACGCAAGGTAATCGTGTTGTTGATCAATACCATGAGATTTATTGGGAATATTGTGATTCGTGACAAAATTAATGACCTTCTAGACTTCAAGTTCAACACATGTTTTGGATTGCATCTAGAAATCAGATGTAACATTGAGATAATCAGGTATCAGTCATTGTCTGAGCTTGTATAGAAGCTCACTTAGTAGACAAGTACTCATCGAAGAAGACATCTTAAAAAAATAGAAAAAAAAAGAAAAAAAAAGAAGTATGTTGTCTAATATCAAAGGGAGCTTAGATTAGAGGAGAGTAATTTAGACTTGCCCAATCATAGTAAATTCGAGGTACCCATCAACAAGGGAGTAGGATGCTTTTAATGTGGTAATTTTAACATCGAATTGGTAAATGTGCTTTACAAGTGGTAGAATGACCTATATACAAGAACAATCGTCCAAGTGTTTTCATTTTGGGAGTAGGAAATACATACTCAAAGATTGTCTGAGCCCTCTACCCCCGTAACCACTAGAGGATTTAATGCAAGTGAACATATCTAAAAGACTAGGAGAGCATGCCCAAAAATAGGATTGCCAAGGTTATACGCCATGAGAGAATATAAAAAACACAAAGGCTAAGAAAAAGAAGATTAGCCTATCGTCGGACTGATAATCATGGGAAGCCTACCCACTCATGTGTTTTTTGACACCGATGTGTCGCATAGTTTTGTGAAACCATCGATGAATGAGGTAATTGAGGTCATAAAGAATAAGTTAATTGAGTCTCTAGTGTTAGTCGTACCACAATCAAGAGTTTGATAAATACATAGTGTCCACTATGCATGGATACGTCGAAGACAGGGTTAGGATATGTATTTATGCAAAAAAGAGAATGTGATTGCTTATTTATCAAGACAATGTGTAAGCATGAACTAGATGACTCGTGATATGGAAAACACATATGTTGTCATTGTGTTACATATTTGGGGGACATACTTTTATGGAGATAATATATAAATTTATTTAGACCAAAAATTTATGAAGTACATATTAACGTAGTTAAACATAAATTTGTGTCAGTAAAAAAAGTGGATCGTATATCATCCAGAAAAAAAACGTGATTACGAATACATTAAGTTGTAAGATAGTCGAAGTTTCAACCATGCATGTTTAGAAATTTAATTTTTCATATAGGTTCTTTAAGACTAGTGATAATGAAGATCGGGTCAGACAATGTGGGGTTGTAAGTAGTAAACCAAACAGATATATTAGATAGAATTCAAGTAACATAACTATCTGATGAGAAATTGCACAAGATTTGTAGTAATCAGTAGAACGCGAGGTATAAATTGTACTAGGTGATGGATGTCGGTCTAATGATGATATGTGGATTAGTTATGAGATTCTGAGTATCCTTCATCAATCTAATCTAGGGTCAACAAAGATGTATTGGGATATTTGTCACAGCTTTAAAAGGATCTTCAAACAGAGTTGGAAACCAAATTTCACGTGAGCATTGTGTATTATCCAAATTGCGATAGTCACTTGTTGAGTTTACGTATAATAATAGTTATCATGTTAGCATTGGAATATCAACTTACAAAATGTTATACATATGACATGTTGTGCACCCTCGTGTTGGACTAAGGAAGGGGGAGCAATCTCTGTTTATAGCTGAGATTGTAGAGAAACCTGTAGTGAAGCTGAAAACTGTAGAGAAAGCATTATTCTAACCTGAAAACAAAGGATGTTGAGTATAATGATGAAGATATGATATATCTTTGAGTATCAACGAGGTAAATGATACATGGAAAAACCTAAGTAAACAAGTTGTCACCACAATTTATAGGTCCATTTAAGGTGATAATGCGGATTAAGGTGGTCACCTATTAGTGAGAGTACCATTATCATCAGAGGAGATACATAAAAAGTTTCATGTATAGTTGTTATGTAAGTGTGTATTAGCATAGATAAAATATTGGTAGAGCCACAACAAATTTGAAGAAAGACTTATCGTATAAAGAGCACTTGATATGCATCATAAATCATCATGAAAGAATTAAATTGTAAATTGATTTGGATGAAAAGAAATGCAGGAATATCACTTCACGAAAGGAACGATATTATAATCTGAATAAAAGAGAATGCACAAATACACAAATCTATTTGAAAAGAAGTTTGGTTTATTGAATGATGAGTGTAACAGTTACTATCAGAATAATAGACACTGAATACGATGATAAATTCTGTTGTAGTGGGGTGAATTGTGAGGCCCATTATTATGATTATTTATCATGTTATAAAACCTAAAATCCAAAGTCGGGTTATTAAAAGGAAAACAAGAGAAAAATACGCCTTCATTCGGCCGAAGGAGAAGAAGAAGAAGAGAAGGAAAAAAAGAAATTAAAGAAGGATTCGTTAAATTTTGTGGTGTTCTCTTCGTGGGTTGGTTCTAATAGAGATTATGGTAAATCTCTAGACTTCTCCTTGTTATTATCTCTTCAATTTAAAGATTTATATTATGGATATTGATTATTTGAATGGATCTGTAATAGCAAAAAATTGATAGTTGTTGGTTGTAATATCATCATGAATCGTCAAGTCATCATGGAAAATTAAGGTGATGATCATTCCTCATCAAAATTTGGTTTTGTCATTGATTTGTGGAGAAGTTCTTACGTACAATACAAGAAATATTAAAGGCAACAAAGATAGTAAAGGAGGTATGGGAGACTATTGGTCAAAAGGAGGATTCAGGCCCAACGCAAGGACACATTATGATGGTCTTTTATATTGAACCGGACCTCAACTCACCCACCTAGAGCCAACAGACTCGGGTGATACGTATAAGGAAAGACAGAAGATCAAGTTCCTTTCTTATCTTTACCAATATCCAAAATCTTTCCCAATGGCTAGAAAATCGTCCAAGCCAATCTTATACCACCGGATCATCTATTTTCCTCTTTTGAAAATTTTTCAGTGGCTAAAAGATCTTTCCAACGACTAGTAGATCAATAAGTTATCCTTCTATTATGCATTTATTATTTATTTTTCATGTGGATCCTCTCCTATATAAAGGACTCCACATATGTAGCCTTTGTCCATTAGCTTTTGGACTTACCGTAGTTTAATCATTTTCATCTGATCGGGTCTCCCTTGATTCTGATGGACAACGTGTTTCCCCTTGGCATCCAAATACTTCAAGATGCCTTCCTCGATGAGTCCCTTCTCTACTAATTGAGCATTCTGAACTAGCTTAGACAATTATCCATGCTTGATTATCTTAATCATGCATTTATTTTTTTGAACATAGTCCTTGAAAACATTTGTTAACCTTAAGAATTTTTGAAATTACTCATTTTTCCCTAAACCGCGATAATTCCTAATAACTCTCGTGATACTAAGCAATAGTATGATCACCTTGTATCAGGTGTAGAAATACCAATTCCAAATCTTCACGAGTAGCATGTGGCTCATACTTCAACTCAAAAAGTTGCTTGAACTAAAAAAATGTTCTAGATGTTCCATCTAGATCTTGTTCCACCAGACACTATTAGAAATTTAAACATTCTAAATGGAATTTGCGAATGGAGTAATCCGTTCGAAAATTTGCAAATGGATTCCGGAAGAAATAAGGATGGTAAGATAAATTTGTCCGTAATCCGTCCCTAAATTTCTGGACGGAAACACGGTCCAGAAGTCGTCTGTATTTGTGGACGGATTCGAAAGCTGTTGTGGATTAGGGACAGAAACAGAGGTCGTTCGCAAATTTGCAAACGGCCTCTGATTTTGTCCGCAAATTTACTGGCGGATATGGGATTACCGTTTGGATTTAGGGACGTTTTCGAGACGGCTCATCGGCAAATATTTGTCTTAGTTCATAATTCTCCTTAATCAGTCCAGAAATTATCTATTTAACCCCCTCATACTTTCATCAGTTTCTCACACATAATTCTCAAATATTTCACTAAATACATTCTTATTTTTTATTGTAATTGCATCATCTTCGAGATCGAATATTTTCGTTTCTAGACAATGGATGCATAGAAGAATTGATCCAGAAACTCAAGGTGTATCGAAGGAGTTTATAGAAGGCGTTACACAATTTATGATGATGGTGACAAATCAACAAGTTTATGAAGAAACTGGTGAGTTGGTTTGTTCATGCGTCAAATGCAAAAATGAAAATTTATTAAAGAGATAATTGTTTGGAATAATCTTTATCTAAGAGGTTTTACACTGAATTATCTCATGTGGTTATCTTAATGAGAGAATTTTGCACCACAACCTAGTAATCTTGTGGAAGATTTTAGAAGGAGAATTGTACATCATGAATTGTTTGAGACTTCTCAAGATGTAGAAATGAACCCTTATGTTGAAATGGTGCAAAATGTATTCGGTGAAAGAAACGAAGAAAATATTGAAGAAGATCCGAATGAAGAACCGAAAAGTTTTTTGAAATGTTAGAAAGTGTTAGGCATCCACTTTATGATGGTTGTAGAACGGGTCTTTCACTGTTGTCTCTATGTGTACATTTGATGAATTTTAAGACTAAAAATAATCTTTCAGAGAATTGCATGAATTGTATATCGCAATTAGTGATAGATTATTTTCCTGAAGATAATAATACAGTAAAGTCATATTATGAGACAAATAAGACGATGAGATCATTGGGTTTATTACCATATCAAAAGATTGATGTATGTCAAGACAACGCATGATTTTTTGGAAAGAGACATAATATTTGAGTAATTATCGATTTTGTGGAAAATATCAGTTTTATCTAACAAGGAATGAAAAATCAGTTTTGTATCGTCATATGTGGTATTTACCAATTACAGACACAATAAAAATATTGTAGTAAACTGAGAAGACTACAAGCGACATGAGATGGCATGTTGAGTATTCAAGTCATGAAGGAGAAATGTGTCATCCCTCATATGGTGAGGCGTGGAAAAACTTTAACAAGATATATCATGATTTTGCAGCAGGGAGTCGAAATTTTTATTTCCGCCTTTGCAATGATGGTTTTACTCCATTTGGGATGTCTGGGAGGAATTAGTCGTTATGGCCAATTATTATGACAACGTACAATTTACCATCTTATTCGTGCATGAAAAACGGAGTTTTTGTTCTCAACAATACTGATTCTCTGGCCTAATAATCCGAAAAGAGGTTTGGATATATTTCTTCAACCACTGATTGAATAATTGAAATAAATGTGGAAAGGATTTCCAACGTACGACGTCTCGCGAGAACAAAATTTTATATTACGAGGTGCTCTTATGTGGATAATAAGTGATTTTCCAACTTATTAATGAGTTCCTCGCTGAATCGGCACTTTAGAACGTAGGTATTCAAGGGATAATCCTTGTTGCAGCTGAGCCGAGAGACTCCCCTATACAAGCCTGTCGAATCATGGGTCGCACGAGAATTGCGAAAGACTCTCGATATATTGAAGATCGTCTTCATGGGATATGACACACCAATGAAGAACAAAATGTGTTTGTTGGATACTACACACCAACAAGATAAATTTTCAAAGAGAAAAACTTGAAATTCAAAAAATGGAAGATGATTGCTACAAGGAGGCGGCCGGCCACATAAAAAGGAAGAAGCCATGCAAGACTTCAATGCCACATTTAATGTTCTAATGCATGCAAGTCATGCAAGACTTGTTGATTAAATGATAGAAATTTAAAATAAAAGAAATGTAACGGTAATGTGCTTCGATACGATCGACGTATGAAGTCTCGGATCAACAATTAGGAAGATGTAAATGATGTGTGGCCTCGTTAAAACACATTGTTGGAAAACCATGTGGGACAAACCAATGGTGGAAAAAGAGCACACACAAAACACTTTCCCTAATTAATGATCGTTGTAAGATGATCTTCAGCGTGAAGTACAACTCGTATGTTGAAGTTTTCTTGTGGAGTGGAGCACTCGTCATGAACCCGTACGGCTGCAAGTAGTCCTCCAATAGCTTCTTTGAGCTTCCTAGCCTTAGCATAGGTTACAGGACCTGCTTGTATTGTTAAGGCATCCTCTTCTCTAGCCTTAACATGGGTTAGGGGACCTTCTTGTAATGTTAAGGTGTCCTCTTCATGCTCAGGTTCCTCGATGTTGTCCATGCTCTATCACTTACGGTATGCTATCTGGATGGACAATGCACGGTCGATTGGCTTGTCCATATTGCATGAGGGAAACATATGCTTTTTCAGTTGAAATATAGATAAAAAACGAGTTGGTTTGGCTGTCATCTTCGTTTTCTTCATGTTGATGATACATTACGGCGCAACAAGAGAAATTTTAAAAGGAATATAGTTGTGCGAAAATATCCTCCTCCAGTTTTGACTGGCGAATAGATTTTGTATGAACGACTTCTTTCCTTGGGTATTCTAAAGTATAGATTGTAGAGGGAACAATCATCTGAGAATTGGTGATTATGGAATTACTCATAGTGGGTACAAGAAGAGCATATTTTGGGACCTGTCGTATTGGAAAAATCTGAAGCTTCGACACAATCTTGATGTCATACACATAGGGAATTTTTTTTTATAATATCATCAACACAATATTGAAGTTCATAGGAAAAACAAAAGATAACATTAAATCACAGAAGGATCTGGAAGAGTATTGCTCACGGAAGGAGTTACATATAAATGATGACGATAAAGCTCAAAATCTGATATTCAAATTTTCGAATGATGAGAAATATAAATTGTTGAAATGGTTGAAGGAAGACGTGAAATTCATGATTGTTATGCTTATAACATCAGAAGTTGTATTGATATTCATGGAGGAAAGTTATCAGGGATAAAAAGTCACGAATGTCATGTTCTCATGCAAAGATTACATTCCATATGTTTTTTTGAATTGATGGACAAACATGCACACGAAGCAATTGGAGGTATGGGTTATTTTGTTAATAGTATAATGATTAATAATTTAAATATATTAACTGTTAAATAGACAAAGACTTTCATATTTCATGTATTGGCATATTTTTCTGAGATTTATGTGCGAGGAATTTGAGTGTAGATGTGGTTCGTAGACTCGAAAGTAACAGTTACTATACTATGTAACTTGGAGAAGATTTTTCTATCGTCATTCTTCAAATAGTTCATCTACAGCACGAAGCAGCATTAGGAGGTCCAGTTCAATTTCGTTGGACGTATCTGATAACACGTAGAGTGTATCACTTTTAGGCTAGTTATTCGCATCATTTTCGCATAGATTTCATAGCACGAGTTATAATTACGATACGATTGATCTTTATATATGCCCTTTTTATTGGTTTTCAGGTTTTAAGGCGACAAGGCCTAAACGAGCGTTAAAAGGCAAATTCCTGGATCAAACCGCACATATTGAAGATACAATTCACTCGGAGCCAAATTCAAGCCATGAAACTTAATGGAACACCCGAGCATCGAGCGGAAAAGAGCAAAAGCATGAAATGAAGAGTACCCGCTCGGGCACTGAGACTACCCGCTAGGGCAAAAGCTACGGGGATAATTACAACAATCTACACGACCCGAACACGAAGACAACATGATCGGGTGACAATGCCCGCTCAGGCTGAAACAAGTTACCCGCTCGAGCCGCAATTAGACATGAAAATCCCAGAGAGTTTACATGACTCGGGCAGGTAGACCACGCGGTCGGGTAGCGATGCCCGATCGGGCTGGACGATGTACACGATCGGGCTCCCTTCAACACGACCGGGTGAAACGTGTACCCGAGCGGGCCGCCTTTCTCGCAACAACCTACTTTTAGAGTTTGAACGAGCAAAACAATCGAGGAGATTAGTTCCAGACACGACAAGGCGACGGCTAGGGCAAGGAAAGGCTTGGAAATCATCAGGAAAGGCTCGAGAGACGCTGGAGAAGGAGAGAAGCATCAATCCGGACTTCGGTAACACAATAGGGAAGATCGAGGCATCGAATTTCCTAGGTTTTATCATGTTTAGAGTTGTGTTATCTCCATTGACAGTAAGATCCATGAGTGAGTAGATTCCCAACTATGGGTTAGGGATATCGGTTTTGTAATGGATGTACAAGTTATGCGTTAATGCTTAGATCTACTGTACTTTTCTTGATATTCGGTTCTATAATCAACATCGTAAACGCTTATACTAGTGTTGCCCGCTCAGTAACTTAGGAATTCGTGTTTTGCTTGAAGGTTAAAATATGAATCCAGAACTGTTGATTGTAGGATAAGTTCGATTAATGAGAATCTGACCGGTCGGTTAATCGGCTTAGGAATTAGGATTGCACGCGTAACGCTACCGTAGTTACGAGTTAATCGCTGCTGGAAGGTAGGATTACACGTAATTATGGTTAGGAGGTTTAGGCTCGGCAGAATCACTCCTCACTTTAGAGCATGAATTTCCCGTTATCAAGATAATTCGATAGGTTTATGATCCTTAGTTGTTACATCCTTGCGATTCCCGGTATCCATAAACCCCTAATGTTCTTAATCGTCAAGTCTTCCGTATCCTTGTATCGTTGTCGTCATTTAGTTTAGTGTTTTAGATATTTATACCACGTCATCATCTATTTCACACCGTCTTAATTTAGTGATATTCTTAGAACAGGTTGCATTAGTCCCTAGAGTTCGACCCTGGTACTACACGAACCGTATACTTGCGGTAGAGAGGTCTAGGAAATATTATTGCTTGAGTTTCCAATCATCAAGTTTTTGGCGCCGTTGCCGGGGACTTAATTACAGCCTAGACTAGGAATTAGCTAGATTAAGATCTAGTCCTTTCCAGAGTTTTAGTCATTTTTTCGCATTTTCTTTTCTTTTTCTTTTATCGAGTCTATTCTATCTACCGCGGATCTAAACTTTGGTATTTCATCTCTTGTTGTGCAGGAATTCTTGTATGAGAAGCTCCACACAAAAGCTCCTCATTTACGATACCGAGGTCGAGCGAACATTACAAAACCTGCGCAAGAAGAGGAGGATTGGACTAGCGGATTCTGAGTCCGAAGTAGATAGAGAGCGCAGTCAAGAGACATACGCCTCCGAAGAGGAAGAACCCGAAAGCGCAAGCAGCGGGCAAGATAATCAGGTTGAGCTACAACCCACCTTCATCCAAATGCTCAACAACTCAGCCTTTAGAGGAATGGAGAATGAAGATCCGAACTCCCATCTCACGGACTTCAAGATGCTCTACAGCACCACCAAAGTTGGCACGGGAGTTACGCGGGAGGATCTATACTTGATGGCATTCCCTTTCTCGCTTAAGGATGCAACGCAACGTTGGTTGTTCAACTTGCCTGCTGCGTCAATTACCTTGTGGGATGATCTGGAGCAGCATTTCATGCAACAATTTTTTCCGGATCATAGGACGCTTCTCGCCAAGAATCGCATAAATTCTTTCCTACAAGAAAGAGGCGAGACACTACACGATGCATGGGAGCGTTTTAAGAACTATCAGCTGATATGCCCACATCATGGAATGGATAAGAAATATCTTATCACGAGCTTTATACAAGTTCTCCAAGAAACCACAAGCTTCATGATCGTGGCAGCGGGTGGTAGTTCCCTCAGCAACCTCACTTTCAATCAACTCGAGAACTTGATCGAGAGCATAGCGAGGGAAGGAGGCAAGAAGGTCGGGGACTACAACCGTGATTACCCATCCAAAGCGGCAGTAAATGAGTTAGGCATAGCCAACCCGGAATTAACAGATTTAAAGAAGCAAGTTGGCGAAATATACAGGATGATAGTTGGCCTTCATGTGGACCGACAAGATGTATCCGTAGGCCAAGGGATCGAGGAAGTGAACTACGTCAACAATCGGGTCTACCAGTAAAATTACATCAAGAGCCATCCCAACCTCTCTTATGGCAACACGAGAAATGTGGCAAACCCGTAAGATTTTCAACCGCGGATGATGGCAAGAAACCAAAACCAAGGTTTCCAGCCGAGAGGGAGTGGCCAAGACTACGGTTATCAGCCTCGCGCACAATCTTCAGGTGACTCTAAAATTCTTTCTATGCTCTAATTGATGTATCAAGAGCAGAAAAGTGCGCTTGAAGGGATTAGGGCTGAGCAAGATGATATGAGGAAGAGAATGGACGGTTTCCAGACGTACTTGAGGCTCCTCGAAACGCAAGTGGCACGGCTAGCCCAAGGGTCAAGCCGACAACCCGGACAGCTCCCCGGGAAACCCGAGGCGAACCCTCGGGAGCAAGTTAATGTCATTTTCCTAAAGAGCGGGAACACGGTAGAGCAACCCACGCCTTCCACAGCTGCAAGAGGAGAGCCTTTGAGTGATAAGATCGAACAACCCATGACTCAAAGCGTGAAAGAGAAGAAGACCGAGGAAGAAGAGAGGGAGTTACCCTACGTAGCACCTCCCCCGAGGGTACCACCCTTACCCTTTCCGCAGTGCCAAAGGAAGCAGAGCAACAATGCTCAATTCGCCCAATTCGTGGAACTCTTGAGGAAGCTGCAAGTCACCATCCCATTCTACGACGCACTCATGAAGATACCATCCTATGCAAAATTCCTCAAAGACATCATAATGAGGAAGAGAACCGTAGATAACGAGATGGTAATGGTCACGAACTCACTCATACACCCCCTACCATGGTCGAGAAGATGCCCGATCCAGGTAACTTCGTCATTCCCTGCAAGATCTACGATTATGAGATTGAGCATGCACTAATCGATATTGGAGCGAGTGTAAGCTTGCTACCATTATCTCTTGTTGAGAAGCTCAATCGAGTAGGAGATCTTCAATCCACGCGCATGCAAATCACTTTATCTGATCAATTCGTACGGAGTTCCGTGGGTATACTGACAAATGTAGCTGTACAAGTGGGAGAATTCTGGTTTCCCACAGACTTTGTCGTTGTGGATATGGAGATCAATCCGAAGATCCCCGTCATTTTGGGAAGACCATTCCTCCACACGACAAAAATGGTCATTTATTGCGCTGAAGGCAGATTGGTAATGAAATTTGGAGATGAGTCTATCGAGTTCAAGCTCGACGATGCACTCAAGAAGCCTTATACGATTGAACCCGTAATGCATGTTACCACGATGGATGCACCAACGGAGAAAATTGAACGTGAACATGGTGACGTCCATCCCGTGGAGATACCACTATCCGAGTGCATCGGGAGCCAATTTCAGTCGCCAGCAAGGTCGGATGCATGCACACAATTCAGGGAGAAGACAAATATCCCTCAGCCGAGAAGTAACCCGCGCGTGCACCCACCTTTACCCACGCGGGCAGCACCAGATTTAGGAGACCCGGTCGGGCAGCAACATAACCCAACTCGGGTAGTACTCACGGGGGTAAGTGGTGAAATTGGCCACCCGAGCGGGTGGGTATATAAGCCCGATCGGGCAGTGCAATTGGATAAGAACCCGCCCGGGCGACCTCACAGCCAACCTCGTGCACCACCCACGGGGGTAAGTTACACTTTAGACTATCCGATGGGGGCAAAGAAAGAGCCCGAGCGGGCACCTGATTTGAACCGAAATCCGCACGGGTTAACCGAGATTTCAACGCGAGTTGCGGTTCTACGGCCACATACATCATCTTCCACACCCTCGATGACCCGCATACACACTTATCCCGCCTGGAATACCGAGGAGACGCTCAACCAAAACCAAGTCCGAAGGAGATACCATGGAGTCGCAGGATTGGACGAGAAGAACCGAGAATCGCAAGTGAAAAACGCTCCAGGGTTCGAGCCATTTCATGATGATCAGTTAGAAGACGGAAGAGGCATACCTCCTTTTTCTGACATCACACGCGTATGAAGATGTTAGGGTCGAGCTAAAGGAGTCTATCGAGTTCAAGCTCGACGATGCACTCAAGAAGCCTTATACGATTGAACCCGTAATGCATGTTACCACGATGGATGCACCAACGGAGAAAATTGAACGTGAACATGGTGACGTCCATCCCGTGGAGATACCACTATCCGAGTGCATCGGGAGCCAATTTCAGTCGCCAGCAAGGTCGGATGCATGCACACAATTCAGGGAGAAGACAAATATCCCTCAGCCGAGAAGTAACCCGCGCGTGCACCCACCTTTACCCACGCGGGCAGCACCAGATTTAGGAGACCCGGTCGGGCAGCAACATAACCCAACTCGGGTAGTACTCACGGGGGTAAGTGGTGAAATTGGCCACCCGAGCGGGTGGGTATATAAGCCCGATCGGGCAGTGCAATTGGATAAGAACCCGCCCGGGCGACCTCACAGCCAACCTCGTGCACCACCCACGGGGGTAAGTTACACTTTAGACTATCCGATGGGGGCAAAGAAAGAGCCCGAGCGGGCACCTGATTTGAACCGAAATCCGCACGGGTTAACCGAGATTTCAACGCGAGTTGCGGTTCTACGGCCACATACATCATCTTCCACACCCTCGATGACCCGCATACACACTTATCCCGCCTGGAATACCGAGGAGACGCTCAACCAAAACCAAGTCCGAAGGAGATACCATGGAGTCGCAGGATTGGACGAGAAGAACCGAGAATCGCAAGTGAAAAACGCTCCAGGGTTCGAGCCATTTCATGATGATCAGTTAGAAGACGGAAGAGGCATACCTCCTTTTTCTGACATCACACGCGTATGAAGATGTTAGGGTCGAGCTAAAGACCGTAAACAAGCGCTTCTCGGGAGGCAACTTGAGCCCCGTATCCTTTTTCGTCATTTTCATTTTATTTCTATTTTTGAACTCTTTTTAAGGCGTGGACAATTTTTCTTAGGATTTAGGAATTTTAGTGGTCTTATTAATTTTTTTTGCTGCATGGTTTTCCTCGTAATTTTTTGGTTTTGCAGCAATGCCCGGTCGGGCAGACATCCTCCACCCGAGCGGGCTAGGTCAAATTAAAATGAGCCCGATCGGGCGACTTCAGAGTACCCGCGCGGGCACCGTGCATCCTCTGGACAGGTAAGTCTTTTATTTCGAGTAACCCGAGCGGCAATTCTCACTACGAAACTCGACCCGAGTGTGCTCCCCCATTTGCAACCCTTCACACCGCATCATCCGCCGGAGCTTGTTCACATCGCCGCTGTTCCATTTCGCTGTCGGTCCGTCACCACGAAATTCGAACGTTATTACTCGAAATAAACCATCTCCTCATCTCTCTCGCAAATTACCCGAAATCCCTCAAATTTATCTCGAATTCCAGGTATTTATATGAAATATTTTGTGATTTAGAATGCTTTAGACTAGAACTAGGCCTGGTTAGAGAAGAATTTAGGGTGAAATTGCGGATTAAATGTCGAAAACGAACCGCAAGTCACGATTCTGCGAAGCAGCCCGATCGGGTTAGGGTTTGCACCCGGTCGGGCAGCGTGATGTTCAGCCCAATCGGGCAGTGGTGATACCCGAGTCGGGCGATACCTACGGGGTACTTTGGCCGAATTTAAGCCCGAGCGGGCAAGACCATCTACCTGCGCGGGCACTTTGTAAACGGTGAATAATGCTTATTTTTCTTCTTCGATTGTTTTTCAGATGGCCCCGAAGCTATTCCAAAGTTTGAAGAAACGCCGATCTGATTCCTACGATCCAGAACACGGATGGCCAGCAAAGTCGGATGCTATCATGGAATTAACACCATACAGGCCAATCACGACATCTCATCAGCAATACAACTACCGGACAACAACCTTTTTGTCCGGTCAGAAGTCGAGGTTCACTGAGCTACAGCCGCGCATATTCTCATCCCGCTTCCTATCCTCGAAAGCCATGAGTGCCCTCCACATCGAAGGGCACATCGACGCCATCTTCAACACGTTGAGATGGACGGGATTGCGGGACGCACAGGAGTACACGTACCGCAACCTTACAGCAGAATTCTTTTCGTCGTACACGGCATTCTTCCCCGAGTCAGGAGATCGGGAGAAGGTATTTATGGAGTTTCGTCTGCTGGGATAGAACTACCGGCTTAGCACGCGACAGTTTGCGATCGTGCTTGATGCCCCGCACTGCGCCTCTATGAAAATGACCGAGCACAACAGGAGCCGTCAAACGCAATTCTGAGCCTAGATAGCGTATGGGGACTATTCGACGAGGTCCAAAGCCAGCCACATACACCATCCCGCCCTAAAGTATTTCCACTATTTCCTAGTCTCCTCTATCCTAGGAAAAGGAACACAAGGCGGAGTCAACCACACAGAGTTGGCATACCTTAGGCGTGCAATACACACAGACTTCGGTGAGGACGAGTGGGACATACTCGACGTCGACTTGGCATCGCTGGTTATGCGGCACTTCCATGACATTTCCACCGAGAAATGCAGCACAGACACGAAGATTATGTGTGGTGGGATTGTCACGATGATAGCACATAGAGTCGGGAAAAACCTTGGCATCCTGACAGAGGATAAGATTAATGAGGAGCCCGAGCTGAACCTTCAGAACTTGCGCAACCGAAGGGCAATATCGATTGAACGGTATAGAGTCATATGGAGCTACAAGGACGAACACAGTCGAAACTTGGAAGTCGACCTACATGAGATTCAGATGCTGGGATTAGACGAGGAGGGCATACGTTTCAGGATCAACCCAGCCATCGGACATATCGGTCCGGGACTAGGTGAGGTAGACCCAGCTCCAGCTGCTGCACTAGGGCCTTCGATGTCTAGACAGCGCAGCCGACGCGCCATTCATTCTCATACCCGCCCAGACTACCGTCATCACCGCTCTGACTTCCCTTCTATGGAAGGTGTCTCCCACGTTCTCAGGTATATTGCGAAGGAAAGCCTATATCAGTCTTTTATGGCAGAGCAAATGTACGACCTTGAGACGGCGAGGCACGACATTAAGGATGCGAGATATGCGGAGCAACAACAGTTTCAGGAGCAATCCATTCAGCACACATACTATCTCACGGAGTCCATTCGCAGATTCCAGCAGCTCAGCATGCAGCACTATAAGGAGCCGTATGTGCTGATCCCGCAGGACTACCACACTGGCGCCATTCCATACCGCCCACACATCTCATACGAGCTGCAGTCATTTTACTTCCCACCTGGGGAAGGGGCACCCGCGGAGACAGCAAACCCTCCAGCCACCGCGGTGGAGAGGAAGAGGATTAGGCCACCATTCTTCCATATCCTTTTCTTTCTTTTTCTATTTTTTTATGGACCTATTTTCTTATTTTATTTATTTTTTGTTTTCGCGCTTATGTACGCTCTTTCAGACTTATTGATGTAGTACTTTCTTCTCTATCTTTTGCGCTGCATGATTCACATCACATGTTCTTCACGATAACATCCGCAATAGAGAAAGAGAGTATAACATTCAGATGTATCACAAATTCGAGAAAGCTAAACACACCAGGTGTACTCGTTTTTATTTCTTATATTTTCTCAAGTGTTTGGCATGCGGGTATCCCTCATAGATCTCGAACACCGGGACTGTGTTCCGTTCAGGTCTGGGGGGGTACTCTTTTGAGTGATACGATTTTTTTAATTATGAGCGACATATTTGCGATTAGGATTAGGATTAGGAATAATACATGGATACCTAGTATGAATTTTCGAGCTTAAGTCATTTTTTGCGACCCTGTCGAATCGTGAACAATAGTCTAGGTTTACTTAGAAGTATTTTGGATACCGATTAGTTGAGTAGTTGCTTAGGTTTGCCACACGCTTATACTCCGCTGTCATCTTGGAAATGTTTTTAACTATTTCAGATTAGCATTGACATGAGTACATCGAGATCGAAGGTTCGGGTCTAAGTGGTGGGTTGAGGCATTGTTCTATGTTCTAAGGGTTAGAGAGATGCGTAATCTATCGAAAAAATAAAAATAAAAAAAAGTTCTTCAATAACGCACCTCTTCACTCCGCTAAGGTTACACGACCTTATGAGTGTGCCATAGGCAGCCTGGGTCTAAGTAGAAAGCCATCC
Organism: Gynandropsis gynandra; assembly: GCA_036759665.1. Taxonomy (NCBI): domain Eukaryota; kingdom Viridiplantae; phylum Streptophyta; class Magnoliopsida; order Brassicales; family Cleomaceae; genus Gynandropsis; species Gynandropsis gynandra. The sequence goes on from CM071867.1 coordinate 24,134,799, forward strand.
CTCTTCCACTTCAACGTCCTAGGAACCAAGCGTGGATCTAAGTATCGAAAAAAAGAAAAAAAAAAGAATAAGAACGAGAACGTGTTTATAATGATATCTTAAGCTTAGGGGAATTGGTATGGAGATCGCTTGGACGCTATCTAGGGTTGTGAAATAGACTTAGATTTTTGGTAGGATTGCATGGCTCGGAACTTTCGGTT